>SSNS01000003.1:3324674-3439674 GCA_006937985.1 Aphyosemion australe | reverse complement strand
TGTAGTCCAAAATTACACATTCGTCCCTGTTTTACGTACCTGCATCTGTGTCACATAAACCGGCTTGTTGATGAGTATCCACGTGGATGTCTCATAGCAGGGCGGGATGGTGATGGAGCCCTCGTACGTGATGTAACGCGTGGTGTCGGGGTACAGGTCAGCTATGTTCAGGCCCATTAATAGGAAGGCGTCATCTAAAGAAACGATAAGTGAGGCAGAGGCCAAAGCCATTAACAGGAAGCTCCAGATAGACGTGTGAGGTGAAGACGACTGCGTCGTCTTTGGTTATTTATGCTGGGAGGATGTGAAGCTGTACACTGCCATTGTTGGGATCTGCATTAAAAGGAAAAACGGATGTGATTCCAAGCTGCTGTTCTGGATGATTCCTCAGTGGACTGTCCTCTGACATGCAGCGCCCGTCTAGATTCAGATGAATCAGAACTTTAGGTCCACTTTGGGACAAGGTAGAAGGGCATTTGAGGTCATCCTTTTATTAGACATGGAGGTGTTTCATCGTGGTTCGGACCCTTAAAGAGCTGTGAGGATGAAGACAGAGGCGTGTGTGTTTTAGGGTTTAAATCTGAGATTGGCTCCAGTAAAATCAGGAACAATGTCTCCTCCCACATCAGCTTTACACTGACTCATTTCTAATTTAGGGACACAAACTAAACCAGGACTGCTGACTCACAGTCACATTTGGAGGTGATTATTTTAGACCATGCATCAAATTATACAAGCTTTGTTGATTTTTAAAAACAGTTATAGTTAACAGGAAACGCATCATAAGACAGGAACCTGTCTCACTGTCTCACCTGGGTGCAGCTCTGTGCTCTCCGGTCAGCCTCAGGATCATTCATCTTTCCAATTTCATTTGAAAATTAAAAACTGAATTTTTTATTATTATTATCTGCTTTTGAATGGGAAATAAAAACAAACAGGTCTTGTTTTTTATATTTTTACTTTTAGTCTCGGATCAAAAATACAAAATGGAAAAGCGGACAGCAGGACACCTGTCCAGGTAAACCTGACACATGAAATATTCAAATCAAACGGCCCATTTTCTCATTTCATAATTTAAAAAGAACGAATAATAAACGGTTATCATTAATTTAAACACAGACCGGACCTGCAGCTCCTCTGATTCCCGACCACTCGTTCTCACAGCATCCTCCTGTTGAGAATTCCTACTCCAGCCTTCCTGTGAATGACCCTAGCTCACGTCCTGATCCTATTTTTGGATTGTAGATTTTATGTGGAGTTTTCCATGTCTGTTACACTCATGGAGAAATAACACAGAGACGGAGGAGGAGCGCTGAAAGGATCCTCCATCCTAACATTCCTTTGCTTTGAGCTGCAGAACTCTGAGTTTCCTGAACAGTATTCCGTTGAAAAGCCAAACTCCAAATAACTGATGCCATATTTTCTAATTGTGGCTGCTTTGTCAGCTCCACCCCACACACATGCAGGGTCCTCAGGTCCCACAGGCTGTTTCATGGACCCCTAAATGATGGCTCGTGGACACCCTGGGGGCCGGGGGCCCCACTTTGAGCACCGCTGCTTTAAACTTTTGTTGTTTAAGGAAAAACACGTGAAATAAACATTTTTGTCACATGTGCTTCTCAGTAATTACTGTAGTGGTTTTAAATGTGTGTATGTGTGTGAGTGAGTGTGTGTGAGTCTTACGTTTGTAGTTGATTCTGGTGATGGTGTCTCTGTTGAGCATGCGGTTGAGGAAGGTGTTGGAATTCTCAGAGAGCTGGAAGATGACACCACAGAACATCAAGTATTTATGAAGAAACACACACACACACACACACACACACACACACACACACACACACACACACACACACACACACACACACACACACACACACACACACACACACACACACACACACACACACACACACACAGATAAGCTGCTTTACAGGCTGGCCTGGGACTGCTGTCTGCAGTAACATTAGCAGTAATGATATCAGCTGAGATGATGACTGAGTCAGAGCAGCAGAAACAAACTGTTTGTTCTGCTTCTACGTTACACAGAAAACAACAACAGCCTCGTTGCTTGATGCTTATTATTTTTCATCCGTCCCAACTTTCATGGATGCAGATATTTAGTAGAAATGGTTCCTCTGCTGCTAGAAGGACACTCAGACCTTAATGAAGATGGAGACCACGGCGATGCCATGTGGGCTCTTAGCTGCCTCGCTGTAGTTGGTGTATAGATCCTGATTATAATGGATCAGCTGGACCTGAAGGAGAAACACACACACACACACACACACACACACACACACACACACACACACACACACACACACACACACACACACACACACACACACACACACACACACACACACACACACAATTCTAAATGGAGAGCGGAGACGTAACAAAACACCTCCTCACCATCTTCCCTATGAACAGCCTTCATGTTGTTAAAGGCAGTGCTGATGGGAGAGACAGCCCCACTTTAACCTAACAACCAAACGAGGTGGACATTGTCCCATGGACGTGTCCCTCGCTGGGTCTAGTTACGAGCAGAAAGAAAACCTCTCTGATACAGAATGCTGAAGCGCTCGTTTGCTCAGTTGTCAGACTTTTGTCTTGTTTTGTGTTAAGAAGCTCTTATTCTGACAGGGAGGTCAAACGCAAGTGAAAGGTGCAACGCCGCTGATCAGCAGAGCTGTGCTGGACTTTCACATTAGCTGTTAAATCTTTCTGCTTTCATTTCTTGAAAATGCTTCATCATAAGGATGATGTTTCCTTCATTCCTTCAGGCAGCATGTATGACGTGACCGGGTCTCCCTCCTGGATGAGTCGGCTTGACTCCATCTTCCCTGCAGACAGATGCAGCTGTCTCTCTGCCTGACTTTCCCTTTAGTTCCTGCTCTGTGAAGCAGCCCAGCCCTTGCATCTTTCAAAAATGCAGGAACCAGATGATCCAGATGTTGCCCCATCTTGGAAGATAAAGTCACCATGATACGGATGGCGACAGTCAGGGAGAAGTCTATGAAACATACGCTCATCGACTCGAGTCAAGCAAGATCAGGTGGCAAAAAATTTTATTTTTGGACTTGATCATCACATTTTTATTAAGTTTTATTAAAATAGTTTAACCTCGCTGATGCTTAAGGCTTAAACTTGCAGGTAAAATCTGAAGCAATCCAAGCCTTGTTCCATTATAGGGCTTTGGAACCGACGTCATCACGCAATGCATTGTGGGTTTGCGGCGCCATCTTTGTTGTCCACAAACCAAAACAAAAGAGAGGAGAAGGTAACGTACTTAAAAGCAGCTCCAAAGACAAAGGAATATATCGAGACAAATTGCATCTGGATGCCAAAAAAAAAAGATACTTACAGAAGGTCGAGTGACTTGGAAATGCGGATCCGTACGAAGAATGACAATGGAGAAGAGACCCAGAGATCTACCCCTTTGTTCTTCCCATTAATATTTTCATTTTCAAGTGTAGCAACCGTGCCTGCAGAAGCTAACGGGTCTAAAAACTAAACCTCTGAGCGCATCAAAAATAGCAAAGGTAAAAGGAGGAGTATGAGCGGGTCTTTAGAACATACCAGAATGAATAATGTCTGGAACACACGAGGAGATATCTGGTGATGGTAGAGAGCTGGAGATCGGCTCGTCTCACAGCTGCTATCCAGGCTAGTCGTCTTCTTTTGGTTATGTCAGACACATGGGCTCCCTCATGATGCTTCCAGGCAGGGAAGGAATACAAAGATAGCCCATTTTCAAGCTTATTACTTCCCGGTCGAGCGACCTAACATGACGGCCTACTATGCAGCAAGTCCTAATCATTGCTGTTATTCATAAAGGTGCTAACGGTTTGCTCTCCAGTCCTTTGTTTGGCCACCAAAGATGGTGCGGGCCAGGCCGCGCCCCCTTGCGCAACGTCACGCTCCAAAGCCCTATAGACCTTTAAGCCCCGCCCCTTCACAAAAGGTACTGTATCTGGACTAATGACTAAAAATCCAGCTGTGTGGAGGTGCAGCAGCATCATGTCCGGTCCTATAAGTGGGGAAAAGCAGCACACATCTGAGCAGGTCCAGACTTATCCAGATGTTCAGCCCAGCTAGTCTGGTTTCATCTGATCCTGGTATTTTAACAGTTCTGTTCTGACTAAATTATGTTGCTCATGTCTTTGAGATTACTTCTGCTTCCAGAAAAGAAAAACTGTCAAAAGCAGAATTAAAAACACGTTTCAAAGTGGGAGACCGGAGAAAATCACCGGCTCTTTCAGATGTCCGTCTGGGCAGCGCGCACCTCCATATTAAAGGAATATTGGCTGGTTGAGTTTAGATAAGAAACCTCTCAGGTACACTCCAGCGAGCCTCCGACAGTACAGAGACAGGCAACATTAATTTCTCCAGTTCTGGCCAAGTCTGAGTTCCCAGTAAGATGGATTACAGGACTGGGAATGAGTTTGTAATCCATCATCAACGGGATAGAACTTCCCAAAAAGTAGGAAAAGTTCACTCTGAAAGAAAAAGGGGTTGATAATAGTTTTCTTTGATGAACGGGCCGATGTTGACAGCTGATACACACCTAGTGTGTGTTTCCTGGAGATACTAGACTCATTAATGCTTCAGGTCTCACCTCTCCAGGAAACCCCTGCCCGTTCAGAAGGTGCTCGGATCCCAGAGAGTCTTCACTTCCAAAGTGAAGGCGGATCTCCTCCAGCCTGTAGCTGTAACCCAGCGGGCCTCCAGAGATGTTCACCAGGTGGGTTCTGTCTGGCCGCAGGGACACGTGCTTCCCTGTGTTGTACATGGTGCCGCCCATCTGTATAAACCAGAGAAACCAGAAAGTACTCAGAACCTTTGGTTTCCAGATGTTCCAAATCTCAAAAACACAAGTGAAAGGAGAGAGAGAGCATGTTACACCAGCAACATGAAGAAAACTGTCCACAAGATCTTAAAAAATATGATGTTGTAATGAACAAACTAAAACAGGAGTCAGTGGATTAGATCCATCCTGCTCCGGAGCATACAGGTGTGTGTTAACACAGAAGAAAGACACCAGTAATGACCTTAGAGAAGCAACGGCTGCTGCCTATTAACCTGGGAGGGGTCAAAGGTCATTTCCAAACCATCGGGAGTCCACGACACAAGGATTACTCACAGCTGGAACGCATCACCATAAAATCAGCTGATGATTCGCAGTGATGAGCTCAACTGGCGACCAGCCAGTTGGAATCGTATTGATCCAATTTTTTTCCCAGTCTGTGAACTCACCGTTACTAACGGATCTTTCATGTGGGACTTTTTACCTCCAGAATCCTAATTTTCAAGCTCATCAGACAACTGAAATAAACAGTTTTGTTCATTCTGGATTTCTGACATAAATCTGTACCAGCAGGTGAGACAGGAGGCGTCCTGATGACAACCGCTCATCTACAGCTGATGTCCGTGTCCATGACGGAGGAGTTAGAGGACGTCTGAATGTGTCTGGCTTGTTTGGAGCCGTCAGAGACAAAACTGCATCTGAACAAACCGTCAGATCATTCTGGATCTTACTTTGGACAGATGAGACTAAGAGCAGATATCTGGACAACTGCACAGTTGGTGTTCAAGTGAAACTGACTTCTTCTGTCCTTAACAAAGACACCAACCAGTGAGGGTGACAGCCAAACACCCTGCACTGATGCAGGGTGAAAGAAGATGGGTGGGTCTCCTGCCTGGTGTGACCTGTAGTCCTGAACTCATCCTTCATCTGCATGTGGATGCAGATCATGTGTACTAGGTGAGTGTGTGACACAAACATAATTCATGTTTATTCACATGCCATTACACCATCCTATTAAGCAAAGTCAGCCAACCAATTAATACAAACATAACAAAAACCACTCATTCATTCATTCGTTAATTCATCCGTTCATGCTGCCAGAGAGGAGCGCGCCAGAGCCAAGCACGCCAGGTGTGCTGTTTGTTCTGAGCGTCACCTCACGGCTGCATCGACCCCGCTCCCCTCAGCTGCTGCTCATCAAAAATCAACACATTATTTCATCTTGTTGATTTAATTAGTGATAGATTCATTAAGATTTTTTTAAATTAAGAATCTGTGAAGCAGAACATAAAAGATCAGCAACAACGGGGTCCCTCAGCTCCTGCGGGGACTTTGACATCTAAACTAAAGAGAAACAGTTGTCGGTGAAATGGAAAAGTGCTTTTTAATAGACAGAGCCTGTAAAGCACCTCCTTCAACACACAATTAGTTACAACAAAACCAAACAAGTGACAATGTTCCATAAAAACTATCGTAGAGAAAAATGGTTTCCTCTATCACAGGATTATTTCTCACATCCCAGCCGCTCTAGCTACACCAGAGCAAGATTACAGAGAAAGCAGTAAATGCAGATCATTTGAACTTTTTAATTCCTTCATTTAATCCAGTTGTGACACAGTTTTATAAAGGTCTGAGTTAATCACACCAACATAATCCTCTGAGTACTTGGGTTAACATGCGTTTCTGAACTCCTGTTCAAATCACAGCAGATAAAAGAGCTGCAGTCTCATAAACAGCAGCTTCAGGACTTCGACCCTGTCTCCTGTGCTCCATGTTCCAACCCAAACCCAAGCTAACCTAGCCTAGCTAAACCAAACCCAAACTAAACTAGCCTTAGCTAAGCCAAACCCAAACCCAAGCTAACCTAGCTTAAGCTAAACCTTACCCAAACTAAAATAGCCTTAGCTAAGCTAAACCCAAACCCAAGCTAACCTAGCCTTAGCTAAACCAAACCCAAGCTAACCTAGCCTAAACTAAACCTTACCCAAACTAAAATAGCCTTAGCTAAGCCAAACCCAAACCCAAGCTAACCTAGCCTTAGCTAAACCAAACCCAAGCTAACCTAGCCTAAGCTAAACCCAAACCCCAGCTGACCTAGAGTTAGCTAAACCAAACCCAAACTAAACTAGCCTAAGTCAAACCCAAACCCAAGCTAAACCAAACCCAAGCTAACCTAGCCTAAGCTAAACCTTACCCAAACTAAACTAGCCTTAGCTAAGCCAAACCCAATCCCAAGCTAACCTAGCCTAAGCTAAACCAAACCCAAACCCCAGCTGACCTAGCCTTAGCTAAACCAAACCCAAACTAAACTAGCCTAAGCCAACCCAAACCCAAGCTAATCTAGCCTTAGCTAAACCATACCCAAACCCAAGCTAACCTAGCCTTAGCTAAGCTAAACCAAACTCAAACCCAAGCTAAACCCAAACAAGCCACAACAGTTTGATCCCAAACCTGTAAATGGAGCAACTTTAAAGCTTTGCTGCAGGAGAACAGCAGCTATGACAAATGAACCCGTGTGTGTTTGTGTGTGTGTCCTCAACATCTCCCAACACTGTTGGCGATGCATAAACCATTCATGTCCTTTATTTACACGCCAGCCTCATTTATCCTACATATTACATGAGACTGCAGCGTTTACACATTCATTACTGCTGCTTGTGTAAAATAAATGAGGACAGAGCACTCAGCTTGAGTTTAATCATGACACGCCACTGCTGGGCCAATATGAAATTAAACAATTAGTCAAAAGCCTGGAATCTATTCACAGCATAATCCTAAAACAAAGCCCAATATTACATTAAAACCAAAAAGGACAAAGAACAGAGGTCATAGAACAGGTTCTTCTGCAGGAGCTCCATCAGAAACCAATCACTTGATGAGATGTTCTAGCCTAGAAATCTAAACAGAGAGTAGCCAAAGCAAAAGGAGTTGGCTCTGCATGTTGTTCTATCCACACTCCTTAGGAACTTCAGCAGTCCTGAACAGTCTTGTGTCTTGCCAATCATAGCACTATCGGTTTGGTGGGTGGGATGTTACTGCCACACAGGGGAACAACTAAAATGGCTTTGGCATCCATCACACTGTGACCTTCACCTCTTGCTGTGGATGTTCACAGCAGAGTGTGAAGCAGGTGGGATGAAGATCAGCACCTCCAAGGCCAAGGCTGTGGTTCTTAACAAAAAGGGTGGTTAGCTGACTCCAGGTTGAGGGAGAGGTCTATGTATCTCAGGAGTAAAGTGGGTCATACCTCTGTTAAAAATGTCTTTGTTCTTTGTGATATATGTGGTTGGGAACATTTGATGGGTGCAGCAGGGCCAGTCCCGCAGGCTGGACTCAGTGGGAACAAGTGCAGCTAATTAAGCCTACAATAACCCGTTATTTCATATTCACAATGTGAATCCATAAATCATTAATAAACGACTAACACCAGGATCCTTCTGACTGGAGCAGCTGAATAATCCCACTTCAGCCTTTTGTTTACGTTCATTTCTAAAGCTTTTCCAAAGTTACGATGAAACAGCTGCTTCTGCAGATGGGCGAGCTGAAGCTGCAGTCTCCGGTGATTTCCACATCTTTTAACAAGATTGCATTAGAAGAGCAGGTTGCAGTGTGGCAGGTGGGATTTGGCAAGCCCCCTGCACTCCACTGCTCCAAACAAATCAGATTCACTCTGAGTCACTGAGTCCAAACATGTTAAAAGTTACATGAGAGGTCTTTACAAACACACCAGCTTGAGGCAAATTTTGAAAACCTTCTTTTGATTTTTCTTGGTGGAATGGAGTGTTTCTACAGAGAGACTGTGCAGGGAGGATGATAGACAAGGTGAGCCAAGCAGTGAATTAAAGAAAATATAATCAGAGTGTCTGAAAAGAAACATTAATACCGGGATAGAGAATAAAGAAGCTGACAGAAACAGGCATGAGGGAAAACACAAGGTCTGGATGCAAAAGACACTCGAGAGCAGAAACAGGCTAATGCCCCGAGGAGGAGAAAAGATATTGTTGTTGACGAAGGGCTGGACAAGAAATCTAATGAGGGCCTGGGATTAAGTTCAGCCTTTACCGACAAAGAAATGAGAATGATAAAGCGAGCAGCAGTAAATGCTCTGCATAAAGTCACCTGGAGACTCAGGAGGGATGAAGTAATGTGTTTGGAGCTTCTGCTCATCTACAGCTAAAGAAAGCAGCATGTTTAGGTCAGATTATTGTTTTATCATACAGCTGATGAACATCTTGACTTGAACAAACTCTAGATCCTCTGATGAGACCTCCAGGGCCATGAAATCAGCCTCTTGAAACATTAAAAATCCCTGCAGCCATAAATGTCCAGAGACTGTTTTATACGTCAGTCTGAGCTGTACACACAGCTCACCTGGGGCCTCGTCTATAAAGCTGCTTACACACAAAACGGGCTCTGAAAACTGCGTAAGCGAGTTTCTACACAAACTTTGTGATTTATAAAGAAAGACTTGATAGAAAAATGTGCGCAACTTGAAGCAAACGTTGGACCTGGAGTAAGTACACCTTAGATGGTAAAATGTTTAACTTAGGACACATTTACAGACTTGTAGACCCTCGTGTGACGTGTCCACACACATAAAACCAACAATCAGCTCCCCTCCCCTTATCCCTGTACTGGCGAGAATAAAAATTATATCTGTAATTAATTTTGGAATTAGATTAAAGATTTAATCTAATTAATCAGAGGCTTTGTAATGAATTAAACTTGATTAATCGCATTTTAATCGTTCAAGACAATTTGCGCCCAAGCAATTTCTTTTTATTAATAATAATGTTATTGAGGACCGGATGACACACCCACACTTTAATGAGTATATTTCTGTAACCACAAGGTCTGTTTGATTACTTTGGTCTCATTATAAAGGTAACGACTGTGGGATTTGTTGGGATGTGTAAATATTAGTATATGTGTTATTGATGAAATGTAAATAGATGTGTAACATTGTAAATGTTGTGTAGTGAACTGAACACTAGGTGGCAGCAGAGCACTACTAATATATTTAGAGGTGTAGTGTAGAGTTCAGGGGAAGTTCTGCTGAGGTTTACAAGATGAATGCTGCGTGTATGCTTTATCCCTCCTGCTGTAATAAAGTTCATATGGATAAAGGCATGCCTGCCTACTTTCTACCAACTAGAAAACATAACAATAAAGTTTTTTCTTTTTTGTTTGAAGCGTGATTAGTCGTGATTCATTTAATTGTAGTTTTAGTTGTGTTTGGAGCACGTAAAAAGGTTTATATGCCTTGTAGCCCAGGCTCTGCAGAGGTGCAGCTCGATGATATTTATTGCTATCTAGGGCATAAATTGTGATGCTAAACTTTTTCAGCTCCCACTTGGGGGACGCTCATTTTTTTTAAACACGTTATTTTTTTTGTAATTAATTAATCGTAATTAACGCGTTAAAACGCCACCCCTAATAGAATATAATGTTTTTAAGATATTACTTTCATATGTCTTCAAATTACTTACTGCATTAATGGTGTGACGTGCGACAGCACATCTGTGAATCAAACTATAAATTAAAACGGCACCGCAGCGATTCTGGCAGCGGTCGGGGGTTTCCTTAAACGGGAGTTCTGATGGAACACCGGCTCATTCCAGCGGGAATTAGGCGACAGGCAGGCTGATATTTGTTTGATATGAATATTTCCTGCCTAAAGACCTTTTGGGTTAAATTAAATGTTTTTAATAAATGTTCCCCTTAGATCTGGAATACCTCAGCGATCCGGAGCACCAGTGGTAGGGAGCTGGTTCAGAAACAGTGCAGTGTTGGTTTCCTCAGGATTCCCCCCGAACACCAACAACATCCATGTTGGCTCATTCTAGACTCTGTGTGTGTGTTTCTGCCATGTAACTCACTGGTGACCTTTGACCTGTAGTGCCCCCCCACCATTAACCATCAGCCCCCTGTGGACTTAGACGGATGCTCTCTGATTAATTCCCAGCTTTAATATTCAAATTTCCCCACGTTCTTCTGATTTTCACTTCATTTGAAGATAAACATCAAAAACGAGTCCTTGATTCTAATTCTGATTAAAGTATTTATCTGAATTACCATATGGACTGCATGTTTCTGAAATGAAGGTAAGTGAAACCCAATCTGAGGCCGGGGCTTCTGCCATCCCTCTAGACACTTTATCATAAAGACAATAAAAGGAACCCGTCGTGCACGGAGCTGCAGCACAGATAGCACTGCAGCTGTAGCACAGACCTTTGTTCTAATTAAAATGTTCTTCAGACAAGAAGCAAACTGCATGTCATTAATCACTAACAGATAAATGAACTGATTCATACGAAGGCTCAGCATCATGACCGAGTGAGTCGAACCTTTCCACATCCGACAGGAACAAGGTGAAGAGAAATGAAATGATCGAAGCTAAATGACAGAAATGCAGAACAACAATGAGACTCGATGGGAACGGAAATGGAGCAAACTGAGCACAAATTAGCCAAACCGATGACTGACACGTAGAAGTAGGTTGAAGGAAGAGCCTTCTGGGTAAATAGAAAAATAGGTTAGGAAGCTCTCAGCTCCTCACAGCAGCACTGAGGGAAAAGAAATGCTAATATTTAAAAGAAGTGACTGCTCCCACCTGGGCTCAGAGTCTAATGGGCCACTGCATAATGCATGTAATCCAATGAACACACAGTAAAGGCCAAGGATTTTAATTTAAGTCCTCTGTCAGTATCTATTAGAGACGTGTTCTCTGACTATCCCTCTGTTGACACGGTGGGTCTAATTATCACACGGGAGGCTGGGAGCTGCTGCTCTTTAGCTGCTGGAGATCCTCAACTAGCCTACAAGTCTAGAGCAACCGGAGCGGGTCGGTCTAGACACGCTCCAATACACGCTCCAGCCTCAGCAGGTCTACCATTGGCCCAAACAGTTTAAGGTCTAGCCAATCACAGCGCTCTACGTTTGTAGAGAGACGTTGGGTGGGCTCAGCACCGCTACAGTAGAGCTGCGATGGGGCAAAACAACAAAGATGGCGGCTTAGGAACAGCGCTCGTTTAAAACGGCTTTGGCATCAAATCTGAATGATTTAGACTCCAGCTTTTCTTTGAGGCATGAGCAGATAGAGGAACTTAACCCCTCGTTCACACTGAGTGTGGTGCTGAGGCAGTCTGCTCCCACAAATGATTAGAAATCTGACACGATGCGTTTATAAATATACCTGTAAAAATAAGGTGAACTGATATCCCCGTCATTAATAATAAAACAAAAGCTGGAAAAAATAATGTGACAGAGGTTTTATTTTGAAATATACCAGAAGTACCTCGCTGAAGCACGTCTCACTTCCATGTGGAAACTTTCCAGACCTCCACATCCGGATCTGACAGCACCATTCATTGGTGTGAATGAGGCTTTTGGCCCTTTAATAAGAAAAATTATGTATTTGCTTCTTCTTCTTCTACGGTCTATGGTGGACTGCCCCGTTGACGAATTTCCATAGCGATGAATATGTCACGTTATTCATTGCTCTGATTGGTCATAGCGTTGTCCAATAGCGTGCAGACAGTTTGAAAGACAACCGTAGATTCCGCTCCACAACGACTTCTGTCCATAGGTCGTGGCCAGCAGTGGCGCCCCCAAGGGGTGGCCAGTGGTGGCCATGGCCAACCCTAGAAAACTTCTAACCCCCTCAGGGAAGACCAGCATTAATAAATCATATTAATGTTCATTCACCATAAATTCATCTTATTTATTCAACACATAAATGTAAAACCCAATAAAAATTACAATTAATGAGTAAAAAAATAATCAGAATTGAAATTAAAAAATGTTTCTGCTGCTCACCATTAAAAAAAAAAGTTTATATCTCCATAGTTTTTTGTGAAGACAGCAACAGGCAAATTAAACTGAAAAATAAAATTCAAAAGTAAATTTTGAAATAACATTTCAAATAACTGAAATGTATTTTTCTGCAATTTTTGTGTTTCTCAAATTTGAGATAAGTGTTTAGGATACATATTGTTTTTAATAACAATAATAATAAAGGAGCATGTAATGCATCGCCACAGGTTAAACTCCCAGAGTTACCACAAGGACCAATTTGGTGTGCCAACCCAAAATTTCCTTTGGCCCTGTTTGGCCACCCTTATCAAAATTTTCTGGGGGCGCCCCTGGTGGCCAGACTATATATTTACATATATAGCACTGTGTGCCAGGCCTAACCCTAACCCTGAACCCTGCTTCACCCTCAGGATCTCTGCTTCAGAAAAGAGTCTACCCATCCTCACACCTCCTGATGTGAAGTTCTAAAATACCGTGATGTTCCAGCCTTCATGTTATCCACTCCTAGAGGATGGGGTTTCCACTCAGACTCTATGCTGCGACGGGTCAGCACAAAGGTGCAGAAGCCAAACTGTTGGCGGTGACTCCTCTCCTTCACCGTTCTCTAAACACCTAAAAATTAAATGATTGTTAAAATAAATGTTTTCGTTTTAGGCGCTTCCTCTCTCCCAGTCACTGATGGGTGTTCACCGGTCAGATCAGCGTTTCAGTTTAACCCGAACCCTCACATCAGGAATATGGTGGCAGCAGGAGAAACGACGCGTTGTTCACTAACAGGGTCTCATCTGCGAGGCACGGGTTATTTAATCAGGTGTGACAGAGCTGAAGGGCTCTACCATCAGGCTGTAAACAACAACAGGACGTAAACAGCTGCTCTCTCATCTAGGCAGCGCTCTTCACAGGTGAACAAACTATTCACAACTAAAAACTCAGAAACCCATAAGACAAATAAAAACTCTGAACACGAATCAGCGAGACAAAAGATGTCTCCCATCCTGTGTGTGGCGCCACGGCGTCGTGACGGGGTCGGGTCAGGAGCTGGGTCCTGCTGCGTTTTTGCTAACATACGTGTGGGGAAGTGGACGGCTCCATCACCTTTGTGTTAAAAACACGATCAACCGCCTGGTTCTGAATCAGCCTCAAACAGCTGAGTGACATCAGGTCTTACATCCCTCCATCTCAGTCTGATCAGCGTTAAATCATTTCAGAGATAACGTGACATGTGGCTCCATGACCTTTGAACTCTTCAGTAGGGCTTTCCAAATCAAAGACGGTCTTCACTGTTAAATGTCCTCCATTCAGCCTCTGCAGCTCTATTCTCTGAGTCCACCGCGTACGGACCGTCCGTGGCTCCAGCTGCTTCAAACACTCAGCTTTTCAAACATGAAACTGCCTCAAGAGCTTTTAGCTGGAAGCTTAAAGGTCAGCAGAGTCTCCTGGTATTTGGGTCTCACCGGCACTTCTGCCTGTTTTCCACCCACTTATTGAAAACTGGTGCATTTATTTGTATTGATAGCAGATGATGTTTGAGATCAGAGACAACCAGGAGTCAGACTCATGTTTTCAGACATCTGTTAGAAACATCTACCAGATAATTCAACCACATTTAGCATCCAGACCCTTTGATTCTTGTGCTTTTATGTTTATTTTGAAGTAGAAGATCCTATCAAAACCCTTCTTCTGTTCCAGATCTCTGCAAAGAAATGAGATTTAAATGCAAATGCGGCTCAGAGAGCTGATCCAGTCCGCTCAGCGAACAAACCGATTCAGACGTTCACTCAAACTTAATGGGATTTTCATGCTCAGCTAACTAAAACAAACAAAATGTATATAAACATACAGACAGGTTTAGCAGAAAGAAGTTATGGTTTCAACACAAACAGGGACTTGCTTTGGTTTGAGCGATCTAAATGTGACTTTCTAGTTCTGCACGTTGGGCCTGGACTTGTTTGTTTTACATGATTACAGTCAGGTCAAATGTCAGGTTTATTCTTTAGAAATCGTTATTGTACAAAAATCTAAACCCAGCAAAAATCTAATCTTTAAATGAGTCCCTGCTCATAAAGGTACACAGTAAAATCCCAAGTGTTAAATGAGCATTGTTAGAGCATAGGAACTCTGCAAGAGTCAATTCAATGAAAGTGAGTGTAAAATACCTCCCTTTGTGCTGCAGTGTTGGTGTTAATATTCAGAGTTAAACTGATTTTTTTAAAAATGACTCTGCATAGTGTAACCTGTCAGGTGTTAAAGAAAATGCACTCTTTTGGAGTTACTAGTACTCTATAATCCAGTGTTAATGAAAAATGACTCCAAAACAGTGTAAAAAGTAATGACCCCGCCCACTTTGGGAGCTGCAGTGTGCGGGGTGCATTGTGGGTATTCATGTTGTTGGTTAGTTTGTCCTATTTTGGGTGTTTATGCATGTTTATTTTGGGTGGGGGGGTTGTGTTGTTCTTAGTTACTGCTTCACAATTTGTTCACTGATGCAAATGTGGTGTTTGTTGCGTCATGTTGGCACCATAAGTGAGGAGGCTGGTCACAAGAATGGGTTCGCTGTGCCGTTCCACTGTACGAAAAGTGGTGGTTCACGCTAAATTGGCCCAATCCCAGTGGCTCAGTGTTGAAATTGACTCTTTTAGTGTTGAATTAACACTGCTCATTTTACTGTGTAGCATGCCTTTATTCTGACAAATAAAAGGAAAAGATGTTTTTAAAAGATTCAAACACCAAACGTGGATCCATCACTCCAAGTTAACGGGGCAACGGCCTGAGCAGAGGTTCTGTTCCAGCTGTTTGGGGGCGGGTTAGGGTTGTGACATCATCCCTCTCTTTAGAGTTCTCTAGCTCGAGTTCATCCTAAAGTGTTGACCAGGAGCAGCGGCTCGCCTCCTGCTCCCTCCCTTTCTCCAGTCCAAACGGTGAGATGTGAGGTTTTTAGGGTTAAGATGTTTGAGTGCAGCCTTCATCTAAAGGAGCAGAGGAGCAGTGGCAGTCCTCACTTCTCATCATCATCAACAATAACAGAAAAATAAAATCTCTAGCTGGTCGTGGTCTTAATTACTGCAGAATGCCACAGAGCTCATTAGGACTAAATCATGCCAGCGCTTACAGCCTCTCCTGTTTGTTGTTGACAGAACCGTGTTCATCAAAAGCTCGGAAAAGAAAATATTCATCTAGGAGAGTCAGGCACCCTTGCTGAACCACGGTCCAGTGTCTGAAGAGAAATGTGATTAGTGTGACTGACAGCAAGAGGTCAACAGATGGGACGTCAGAATGATTAATACCCCCCCATCACCTCCATGCGCTCCTCCTCTTCACCTCCGTTCTGCTCCGACGTTGTCCACCGTCTCCTGACTTCTCTTTAGTCCTGTTCTCTCCATCGCTTCTCCTTTCAGCGCTCTCTTTGCCTAATTTCACCTGGTTCTCCTTTGAAATTTTGCTTGTCATACAAGTCGGATAGATCTGTTCCTAAATCCCATTTTCCTGACTGTTTTTTCTCATCTCCCATCTCTTTTGTAGGATAAACCTCCTCTGTGATTTCGTCTGAAGATTTCACGAGAGCTAATCCTTTCTAAGCAGATTTAAGTCTTACTGAGTCTGTCTCCACTCCAGGTGAAATCTACCTCCCTAAAGGTGGGAGCAGATTCTATTTCCAGACACCATCACATGCAATCATGGACAGAATTAAATCTGAGTGTTGCCGGGCCTCTACAGACCTCCATAATATACTTTTTATTTCACAAAATTCAACAAACTGAAATGACTAAATTATCATTAAACCATAAACTCGGGTTTCTTGGTCAAGACCTGACAAGCCTGGGTTGTCTGTGGAGTTCTCTGAACATCAGCAGGACGTTAGAGGAAACATAAAAAGCATAATAGCTCTGTGGTCGATAAAAACGTGTTCATGAAGTCTTTTGCATTAAATCCCTCTCACATAAAAGAATCTCAGCAGCTTTATTCTTGACATTTTCAGTACCTTCCAGAATGAGTCATTTCAAGGCTCTGTCTCTTTAGCCCTCTTTAGGCAAATCAGCGTAATAGTGCCGCAACGGTGTGTCTTATGAATGCGCCATGGTGGTATGGTGATGCAGGAATTTTGCGGCATTCGTGCCGTCATATGTGGTAGTAATATTACCGCAACATAGGACTTGTGAATGCACATTACGCCTTGGTGCAACAGAGGGAGGTGTCATGATCACGTGATGAATTAATGCTGAGCTCCAGCTGGAAACTATATTGAAAATGAAAGTGAACACGGGCTTAAGTTTAGCTTTCTAAACAGAACCAGCTGAGATGATAACCTGGAGCGATGCAGCGCTCCTGGAGCTTCTCTCCATTAGAGCTGGAGCTCCACGGGGACGGTGGAGGACAGACGCCTTTAGGATCGGCTTGTGAAAAAAACTTAATGAGCGCAGCTTTGATCGCAATAAAAAGCAAATTATGTCCAAGATACACGGAAGTCTGTGACAGCGCAGAGACCGCCCTCATACCCCCTTTATACCGCCATCGTGTAATCTTTTGTATAAAGGACACGATTGCGCCACATTACCGGCATAGTCTGACCAGTTATAAACTACCTTATGCTCCCAGATGCCGCCTCAGCGCTGCGGCAAAATGGCGGCATTGTTTTATAAAAGAAACTTTTAAGAAAACAAGCTGAAGCTGGCCACGCCCACTCCTCCTCTGATTGGCTGGCTGTTTATCACATGTGAAAATGGCAGGATATTATGGAGGCACAATCCTAATTTAAAAGCTCGTAAATCTCAGCACCACACTGGTTACAGGCAGAGACGCTGTTTGCGGGCAGGCAAATGCCTGGGGCCCCCAGGGCAACAAAGGCCCCAGACGACCGACAAACTCTCAACCAAG
The DNA here is from genome assembly GCA_006937985.1 of Aphyosemion australe. Taxonomy (NCBI): domain Eukaryota; kingdom Metazoa; phylum Chordata; class Actinopteri; order Cyprinodontiformes; family Nothobranchiidae; genus Aphyosemion; species Aphyosemion australe. The sequence goes on along the minus strand of SSNS01000003.1, from coordinate 3,422,177 downwards.
TCAGAACAGCATTAGTGAGACCGTGAAAAGTTAGGACCGTGATATACTTGCTGTTTAACCTCGCGTTGGCGCAGGCAGCATCTTTGTTCATATACTTGCTGCTACGTGGCGCTGCACTGCATGTAGTACCGGAGTGTTCCACTAGGGGGCAAATGAGAGTACTCAGACCGGACAGAGAGACGGGACAACCGAAACAAACATGGCGTCAATAAAAGAAATCAGTAACTGGTTAATTTTGAGATTACTGCAGATAAAAAGACAGCAGCGGTATCGTAGATGGTGTGAAAGACCTCTAAACCAGAGACGGAGTCACCATGATGAGTGTGTGACAGGGTGAGCATGCTGTCACTGTATCCCATTTGATCATGCGCCCTGGCTGCGTGGCCACAGGGATATCCCTTTGGCTGACTGGTTAACGCGCATGACTTTCACCCAGGAGTCTGAGGTTCAAATCCCACCCGGGCTCTCGGTTTGTCCACCTTGCCACAAGTGTTTTTTCTCGTTTTGTCAACTCCACCTACTGGTTACTCGTATATTACAGCGTTCGAGCGTGCCGTGTTAATTTCGGGGGACGCACACAAACAACGCTTCAAATCAATGCAAGCTACGCATGGCAGCCATTTTAAATATGCGTATGCGTCCCTAAACAGGAAGTATATCATGACCCTTATCACCCCCCCCACCCCCACCCCCAGAATGTGTCAGCAAGGTTCTATAGGCAAACAAACACCAGCACGGACGTCTCAACAGCCTCTGCGTCGCAAACATAATACGAATGTATCCTTCTGGGAGTGAAAAAAAAAGCAAAATGGAGGAAGAAGAGAAAAGGAAATAAGACAGTGGTGAGTGTTATTGTTTTTTTTTATCTCAAAGTCTGGTCATTCACCAAATAGACTAGATTAAAAAAGGCTACAACTTGATAGCTTAACGTTAGCAAGCATGTTGCACATAAACTAAAATCTAATGAACATTTTTACCCTTTTTATTAAAGGAAAGTTCTGTAAAACAGCCAAGCTAAGAATGCTAAAGCATTAGCTTCCTGTGCAAGAATGGTTTGTTCTGCTGATGCAGCTAAAGAAGCAGTTGTGAGTATAAAAGTCAGCTAAATGTTGTCCCTGTTCTCTCTTTGTACCCTGAGTTCTACAAAAGGTGCCTTAGATAAATGTATTCATTGTTTTTAATAAATAAGTTACAGTGGGTTTTATGGTTTTAATCACTTATATTTCCATTGTGCAAAAGTAATCACATAGTATTCTGCTGTTTTGGAACTAAATAATGTTACATTTGTTATAACAGATTTAATTTATCAATAATGTGTTGCTGTTTTTTATACTTTTGTCTCTGTTCAGGGTCATTAAGAAGGTTTCTTGAGCCAACAATAAAGATGCTACTGCACCTTTTCCACACTCTGATAATGAAAACTATATCTGCGCTTTAACCTTTAAAGATTGCCTCTGACATGATGCACCGTCTTTATTTTTTCGTAATGTCTGCCTTTAGCTCAGTCAGAATCCACATCCAGCTCTACTACCTTCATCTCACCACCTGCATCCACAACAGGCAGCTATGCCCCATCCCTGGTTCATCAGACAGCACTACTGCATCATTTTCAGGTGTGCATACTAATTTCTGAAGACACTTAATCCTAAATTGAGAACAAACGCTGTAGCCTCCAGATTTATTTGCAACAATGTGGTGTTCTTTATCTCTTCTTTGTATGTTTCAGCTCAGGCAACATCCTTGGACTCAGCATCATCTCTTCAAGATGCTAGCCCCACCAGATCTACAAACACAAGACATAATTTGATATCAAATAACCCAACCAATAGTGAAAAGTGTTCACTTGTCATTAAAGGGCCAGTTCAAGTTTGAAATAAAGATTTCATAAAGTAAAATTATTTGTTCCTTTCTGCTCTTTATCACAATTATAATTTTAAAACGCACATGCTAATTGTTTACATTTTAAAAAAGGCCGTACGCACTTTGGAATAAAAAATGTTCAAGGGCCCCCTTGGAATTTTTTGCTTGGGGCCCCGGGAGACCCTTGCAGCGCCACTGGTTCCAGGACAAAAGCCTCCTGAGCCGAGCTAAAAACACAAAACTCATTATTTAAAACACCCCCCTTACTGCTGTCACAAAGAGTAAAATCAATTTTCAGTTACTAATTTATACTAAAATTAAGTATCAAGTTCAATATTAATTTGCACTGGTATAGAATATTTAAATGCCAGTTTTTCATCTGCTAATTAACAGAAGTCACGGACAGACTCTATCAGTTATCAAAAGGCATGGCAGCGGGCAGCCCATCCCCCGACAGCGGCTGGAGGACCCATCGTTTTGAAGAGACAGGCTTTAAACATGGCAGCAGTCAAAAGCAGCTGCAGCTTGCCAAGCTTGATAGAGAATAGAAAAAGAGCGCTGCATGGAAATGTTCCACGCATGAACTCGACGAACAGAGAAAACCAAAACTTTACGACAAACTAATTTGTGCTTCAAAGTCGTCTCAATCACAACGAGCAGCACGGCAAACTTGGCGAAGCATTTGAAAAACCATCATAAAGGATTCTGCGTGGAGTTTCTAAAGATGAATGACGTTGTTGTTTAATAAAAATAGTTTCAGCGCCATTGTCAAGCATGATTTAAGATACCTATATCTGTCTTTACTCCTCTAGCGGTTTACAATTATCTAAGTTTAAACCTGAACAATGTCACTGTGCTGTCAATGTAAATTAACACTGGTGAATGGGACACATCATAAAGGTGTGGAACACTGAAAAACCATTTTTAAAATCTTATGTCTGATTATAATCAGTCACTCTGGGTTTTCCATGCAGGCTGAACATGAAGATAGTCTCCTACACCTATCTCCTCCTGGGATGCTGGACCAGCAGCTAAACCAGCTCCAAAACACAACATATGCTGGTAACCAGCTATGCTAGTCTATGCTGTTTTATTCAGCAGGGCTGCATTAGCTTCTGATGGAAAATAGACGGTGAAACTCTAGGATTAGAAAATCCTGACAGATCTATGTCACACTGTCACTTAACATTCATGGACTCACCCATCTTGACTCACGACGGGGAAGGCTGTTGTTGGTTTAGCATCCAGGAAACAGCAGAGAGCGTCTCGGCTAGTAGAAGCTAACCGTTCGCATTAGCAACTCCACCACACAGCAGAACTCCTCCAGGCTTGTGTTATTGGTGGAGATAAAACATCAACGTTGCAGAGCAAACAGTCAGTGGTAGAGTCGTGTTGCTGTTAGCCAATCAGAGGAGAGATGTCCAAATATCAGGAAATATGACTCCAGATCCTGCCGTCTGAAGCTCAACTCTGATGTGACTCACTTCTAGTTCCTGGAAATAGTGCACAAGTACCGCACTTCCCTGGGTCCTCCACTCATCACACACTCATGTATTTAGGAACAGAACACCAATGGTGTGAGAGGTTCGCTCAATAATATCAGAGAAGGAGAAACAGCCGGCTGCTACCACTTCAACTTTAGGACAAACTACCAGAGTCCCAAAAAGAAAAACATTATTTGAAGTCACGGACAACAAATGACATTTGGACCTAGAAAACAGCGAATGGTGTTTAGCGCTATCTTGTTTCCTCTGGCAATGCAGACTTCAGTATCAAGGGGGTGTGGCCTAGGAATGACAAGAGGGGTGAGAGTTCCGTGACCATGTTTGTATTCGACAGCTAGCTGGTTTTGTAGATTTGGTAAAGCAGCTGCTAAATGTTTAAAAGACCTTCACTATCTAAATAATTATAGATTGTCTTTGAGTTCCTCATTCATGGGAAAAAGTTGTCACTGATCAATTACTGCTTCTGTGTGTGTGTGTGTGTGTGTGTGTGTGTGTGTGTGTGTGTGTGTGTGTGTGTGTGTGTGTGTGTGTGTGTGTGTGTGTGTGTGTGTGTGTGTGTGATCAGTCTATGAGCTAGGATGTGACTAATGAACTGTCACTTTCACGCAGACTCACGTGCACTCACAAACACATGTCTGCTGTATTAGTAAAATGTCAGCGTGCAGCAGAGGACTGTCTCTGTGAGGACTGTCATTGTGGCGTTCTGAGATCTTATCACACTTCTCTGTGATTCGATTGAGAAGGTCACTTCATCATTTCCTGTGATGTAAATGAAGGGGGTGGCCTTTCTGCAGCAACATGGTTACTAGCTAATTTTTGAGTTAATAATGTTCTTTATTGCTCATTATTAGACAGGTGAGACATGGCGTGTCCTCCTAGTAACCCCTGCTCATGTCAGTAAAGCAAATAAATTAGTATTTCTAATGTTCCAGAAGGGATTTGTCACACGCATGTTTTTCCAAACAAGAAACATCACCCCCCTACCAGAGTCTTACTCCACCCACATTTCCTGTTTGATGCCACAAGGAGCCGCTGCTTGGTAGACCGAGAGGGTGGAGCTGCCTCAGTGAGTGACACAGACTTCTGTTCCCCCCCGCTTAGAGACTCTCTGTCAGAGAACAGAACCGAACCAGGTTGCTAACAAACACACACACACACACACACACACACGCACGCACGCACGCACGCACGCACACACACACATGCACGCACAGACAGCGCTGCCAGGCTTTAGCTGCCCAGCGGGAGAACAGACACAGCAAAGTAGGATGCAATATCAGAGTCAGAGTCTCCAAAAGCAACACCGCTCAGGCCGCCTTTGTTTAATTTAAGGGAGACACAGCGGACTTCTCCGCACTCTTTTGCCCCGCCCACATGCTCAGTCACATCTGCATTCCTAAGGATGTCTAGAAGGATGTGTGTAATCCACTCGACCAGGCTGACTATATATCAGTGCAGTGCAGCTTTGGCTACATTGTAGCATCACTGCCAGCGTGTGTGTGTGTGCGTGTGTGTGTGTCCATGAGGGTCTACAAGTCTGTAAATGTAGCTTAAATTCAGCATGTCACCATCTGAGCCGCCAGTTTCCCCGTCTCCAAAATGTTTTTACATCAGCGTCATTTTGTTTAAAGTTGCCACGTTTTCCCATCAAGTTTTTCTTGAAATATCACAAAGTTAGCATCAAAAATGACTTACGCAGTTTTGTGCATAAGCCCCCTGGACATTTCCCATTTTCTGTTAAAACAAGCACTGGTCAAACTTGTGTGAAAAGTCTGCTCTTTATCTAGCTCCAAGTTTACAGAAGTGTGTGTAGCAGGATTTTGAACAGCCTTTGTTCTGACTGGATACAAATGTAGAGCGCATAGATCGATGCAGCTCCAAGTTTAAAAGTCTTGTTCACAGAGAAATGTTGTTCTTTTCATATGCATGTTGAACACGAACATTTCTGTAATCTCCATCACATCAGTCAAAGAAAGGAAATAGATGGAAAAACGACGGAGTAAGAAAAAGCCAGTCTCTTCTACGTCACAGGGAAAATTAATACTTCTGGCCCCGCCCATTTAGCTTGTGACCACAGGAAGGCTGTTGTTGATTTTGTAGAAGCTAACTGTTAGCATTAGCAACTCCAAACATGGCAGAACTCCTTCAGGCTTGTATTATTTGTGGAGAGAAAACATCAACGTTGCAGTTTTTACCCAAGAAAATATGTTTTACTGTTTTCTGAGCTTTGCTAATGAAGGCAGCAGAAGAGTTGCTTTGTTGTTAATTATTCAGGCGGGAGACTCCTCCCACTAACTTCTACCTCTGGACCAGGAGCACTACAGCTTTAAATCCACAGAAAACGACTCACAAGGCTTTTATTCATATGAGAGACCACTGCAATAGTGAATGAGAGCTTCAACATTTTAGTATCAATATCTTATATACAGCCCAGTACACACAGGGTACCTGCAGCGGTATGCACTTGTTTAAGTGTGTGTGTGTGTGTGTTCTGTAAGTACATTTAATAGGACACGGTTACGTGAACACATTCTACATTCTCTTTCTTGTCATGATTTGATTCATGATTTATCTGTTGAGTTTGTGCAGCAGTGAAAATGTGTCACAGTGAAACACAACAGGATGAAATCCACCCATAATCAGCAGATTGTGAGTGCTAAAGTTCAGCAGTGCTTTCTGATCATAAGCTTTGAAATGCAGTGTTGATTTTGCTTTAATGAAATGTTTTATTCTTGTTTTATTGAACCGGCTCCACACAAACGGTTCCTCGTCAGCTGGTGAAGGTCACTTACTGTCAAAAAAGGAAATTGTACAGGATGCAAAACAGCTCCCACAGCTTCATTCAGAGAGCCCAGAAACCTAGACAGACCGTAGGAGTAGCAAATGATTTAACTCTGCATGTTGGTCTAGCCACGCTCTATTGTAGCCTCAGCAGGCCTGATTAGACTTGTGGTGGGCCAATCACAGCGCTCTATCGGTTTGGTGGCCAATCACTGCGCTCTATCGGTTTGGTGGCCAATCACTGTGCTCTATCGGTTTGGTGGCCAATCACAGCACTTTATAAGTTTGGTGGGCCAACCAAAGCGCTCTATCGGTTTGGTGGGCCAATCACAGCACTTTATAAGTTTGGTGGGCCAATCACAGCGCTCTATCGGTTTGGTGGGCCAATCACAGCGCTCTATAAGTTTGGTGGGCCAACCAAAGTGCTCTATCGGTTTGGTGGGCCAATCACAGCGCTCTATCGGTTTGGTGGCCAATCAGAGCGCTCTATAAGTTTGGTGGGCCAATCACAGCGCTCTATCGGTTTGGTGGGCCAATCACAGTGCTCTATCGATTTGGTGGGCCAACCAAAGCGCTCTATAAGTTTGGTGGGCCAATCACAGCGCTCTATCGGTTTGGTTGCCAATCACAGCGCTCTATCGGTTTGATGGGCCAACCAAAGCGCTCTATAAGTTTGGTGGCCAATCACAGCGCTCTATCGGTTTGATGGGCCAACCAAAGTGCTCTATAAGTTTGGTGGGCCAATCACAGCACTCTATCGGTTTGGTGGGCCAATCTAAGCGCTCTATCGGTTTGGTGGGCCAACCAAAGCGCTCTATAAGTTTGGTGGGCCAATCACAGCGCTCTATCGGTTTGGTGGGCCAATCACAGCGCTCTATCGGTTTGGTGGGCCAATCACAGCGCTCTATCGGTTTGGTGGGCCAACCAAAGCGCTCTATAAGTTTGGTGGGCCAATCACAGCGCTCTATCGGTTTGGTGGGCCAATCACAGCGCTCTATCGGTTTGGTGGGCCAACCAAAGCACTCTATAAGTTTGGTGGGCCAATCACATCGCTCTATCGGTTTGGTGGGCTGAATGATGCAACTGAGCGAAACAACAAAGATGGCGATGCTCATTTGAAACCGCTTTGGCATCAACTTTTGACTATTTACACTTGGGCTTTTCTTTGAGTCAAGAGCAGATAGAAGTACTTAAATTTATTTAGAAAAAGGATGTATTTGTGTCTTCTTCAACAGTGTATGGCGGGCTGCCCTGTTGACTGACATCTGTAGTGGTGAGTATGTCATGTTGTTCGTTGTCCACTAGCATGCAGAAACAGGCAGACAACCAAAGATTTGGCCCCATGACTGAGATCTGTCCAGGGGTCATGGACAGACTACATATTCACATATATAGAATGGCTTGCCAGGCTAGTATACAGATGGAATTAAACCCAAATCAGATCTTAAAGATAAGGTTTGGTTCTTTAGGCACTCAGATGAGTGTCTGGAGCTCTGAACATTGAGAGCTATCTGTTTGTCCACTCATAAGAGTGTGAGAAAGTAGTGAAGATGAGTAAATGTAGGCATAAATGTGGTTCATAAATTTATAAATGACAACAGAAACCAATCTGCTGTGCAGCAAGTCTTGAGGAAAATGTCTTAGAAGAATCTTAAGTATGAGCAGAAAGAAGGCTCAGATGAGCGGGAAACATGCGGGCACCATATCACACACAGAGAATGGCTATAACAACACAACCACAGCTGGTCTCGCTCTCTCTCTCTCTCTCTCTCTCTCTCTCTCTCTCTCTCTCTCACACACACACACACACACACGCACACACACACATACACGCTCGTGTTTGACTTTGATCTTTGGCATCAGATTTTTACTCACAAACATCCTCACCATACATTTCTCCCTTTCCTTCTTTCTCTTCTCAGCATTCCCTCACACACACACACACACACACACACACACACACACACACACACACACACACACACACACACACACACACACACACACACACACACACACACACACACACACACACATCAGGACAGATGGCCATGCTATGTGCTCTCACTCAGCAGATGCACAAGAGCATTAATCATGAGATAAAATATTCAAACAGCGGGTTTAACTCTTGCCGGGGTGGTGCAGCTTCCTGGAAAAAGCCCTTATTTACTTTTCCTTGATCGTTACAGCTGAGCCGACCTTCTCATATGATTCAAATGTAAACACATCACATAAGCTTTGCTGCAGTTTTATTTCCTCAGTGAGGACCCTGTAGATGACCCCTGAAGAAAAAAGCCTCCACACTTTTGTGATGTTCTGACTGCAGCAACCAGCTTTTTGAGGTTTACAGGGAAACTGCTGGATATGTAACCATGAACTTTATCAGGATGAGCTGAAAATAACTTTTTCTGTTAGATACTTCCTGTTCAAAGAAACCATCGGTCCATTTTTAAGGTTTGTGTGCCTAAAGCTGGTCCTGGAGAGCTGCTATCCGTCACGTTTGAGAGGTTTCCCAGCCTCAACACAGTTGAATCACCTGTTCAGCAGCTCATCAGGCTCTGCAGAAGCCTGTTAATCACCTGCTGATTAAAATAAGGTGTGTTGAAGCAGGGAAACCTCTAAAACGTGCTGGATAGCGGCTCTCCAGGACCAGGGTTCCCTACCCCTGGCCTAAAAGTACATTAATGGGTTCAGGAGGTAGTGGTTGGAATCCCAGCAGTTTACATTTAAAATGATCATCCACACCAACTTTCATGCTAATAAATAGAATCTTTGGTGTTTATTAAAAGAGTCACACCCTGTCTTTATTCAATAAATCTGCTGTGGTCTCTAGTGTGAATGAATTGCCTTTGATTTGTTCTCTGGGGGAAAAAAGCTCTGGTGCTCCTGTTTCAGGAAGTAGAAGTTAGTCGGCAGAGTTAGAGGATGGAAGACAGCAGCATTTAGAGCCTTGCTCATTAATATTCATGATATGCAAACGACTCTCCTCTGATTAGCTAACAGCAACCTGACTCTTCTGCTGCCTCTGTTTGCTCTTCTTTCTTGGGTAGAAAATGCAACATTGTTTCATCTCCACAAATAACACAAGCCTGAACGAGTTCCACCATGTTGAGGAGTTGCTAACGGTTAGCTTCTACTAGGCGAGACGCGCTCTGCCGTCTCCTGGATGCTAAACCAATAGAGTGAGCCAAGGTGGGTGAATTTTACAGTGTGACATATCCACGGGGCTCATGAATATGATGCAGCTTTTGAAAAAGTATTTGCTTAGCTGAAAGCTTGTTAAAGGAAAAGTTCGCTTTTTTAGACATTAAGTTTTATGTGTTCCTTCACCCACCCAGTGCTCTGTAAACTTTGACCCATTTCACACACACACCCCTGCTCAGAGATTTCCAGGGGAGAAGTGATTCATAAACTAGTTCTGGCTAGTTTCGGGGCGCTTTATCTGCGCTGTTTAGCCTCACAAAAGGATTAGCCTCTGAAAGCATGGCTAATTTGCATCTCACAAACAAAGAGAAAAAATTTACAACGTCACATTACAACGGGACTATTTTTTGTCATTCGTATCCCTGCGCCACTCCCCGCAGCTATAGAACGGGCTCGTGTCTGGCTGCTAATCCTGGCTGTATGAGTGAAACAACAACTTCTAAATTCACTTAAAAGTAGTTTTTCTTAAATATATCGAGCCATGGTGCGTACCTGCAGGTTCCCGGGTTGTAACAATAAGGATGTTACAGGATCACCTTTTCGGTTTGACACTTTTCCTGCTAAGGACGTTTCTCTAAGGCATCAGTGGCTTTTAGCAATCGGCTACTCCAAGGATACTCGGCTGGAACGAGTCAAAACCTTTCGTTTGTGCAGTGCACACTTCAAAGAGGATGATTACATCAGGAAAAAGTTCGGGAAAAGTGAAAGACTGTTTTTGAAGAGTTCGGCCGTACCAGAAATCTGGGTAAGTTTTGTTTTTAAAAAATGATTTATTCCGCTATGTCTGCCGTTTTCATGCAATCATCTTCGCATTTTAGAGCATTATTTATGCAATCATCTTTACACCGATGGTTGATCATAGACTGCAGTAGCTTTGTCAACAATCTGTGTTGATGTGTGTGTTTTGTGTAGCAAATGCAATTCTTCATCCGTGTACTCTGGCTCATAAAGATATCCTAGTAGTAAAATAAGTTTCTTCTTCATCTGATATAGTGTTAAAATGAAATTCGTCATCAGATGAGACGGAGTGTGACATGTTTTCGGCATTCGGCAGTGAAACAGCTGACATACGAAGCGCTGTTTAATATCCGCGGAGAGCGGCGCAGGGATACGAATGACAAAAACTAGTCCCGTTGTAATGTGACGTTGTAAATTTTTTCTCTTTGTTTGTGAGATGCAAATTAGCCATGCTTTCAGAGGCTAATCCTTTTGTGAGGCTAAACGGCGCAGATAAAGCGCCCCCGAAACTAGCCAGAACTACCTTTCTGAATCACTTCTCCCCTGAAAATCTCTGGGCAGGGGGGTGTGTGTGAAATGGGTCAAAGTTTACAGAGCACTGGGTGGGTGAAGGAACACATAAAACTTAATGTCTAAAAAAGCGAACTTTTCCTTTAAGCTAACATGAGCAAACTTCTCCCTCCCGACATTTGGTGCAGAGCTTAGCTGTGTGATGAGTTCATATACACCTCACATTGTTCAAACAATCACACAAAAAATCCCAGTAGCTTCTGTTCTGTCTTCATCTTCAAAAGTAGTCTTTAGTGCCACGGGGCAGGCCTGTCTGTAGGTGTGAAGTGTGTTAATAAGCCTGAAGTTCAGAGAGAAACACTAGGATGGACATGAATAAAGGAACAGTAATCTGGAGCTACAGCGGGGCCACATTTTCACTGAGCTCTAGCCCTAGTACAACATGTCAAGACTGAAGGAAGAAACTGAAGGAAGAACTTGCAGATATACTTAGAGCAGAACTGAAAGGTGGCCTCGTGGAGGATTTCAACTTTTTTAAAAGTAAGGTGCGGTCGATGAAGACCAAGTTGCAGAACACCACAGCGGCGCTCCGCTTCGACATTGAGCAGGTCATAGTGAGCTTTAAGGAGGTGGAGGATGGCGTGTCTTCCTATGAAACATGGTGAGGGAACTGGAGAAAGAACCGATGATCCTACCGAACATCTCAGCAGGCGAGTCACAAACCTTGAGCTATTGTGGCTAAGCTACATTATTATCAAGCCTGTGCGGAGAGTCTGACCTGTGCATGTACTCGAGGCCTGCTTCGCTACAGTGATCTTCCCTGATTACACTGCCAAGGTGGTCAAAGCTGATGTGAAGAGGCTTCTTCGATAGGCAGGATGTGCGATACAGTCTGCTCTTCCCGGCAAGGTTTCATGTCACCCATGATGGAAAGGATCAAATATTCACTGACACAGATGCAGCAATAGCCTAGTGAACTAGACCAAATTCTTGCTTTGCAGAGTTTATATATTCACATATATAGGATGGCTTGCCAGGCAAATGCAGCAATGGAGTACGTGAAAAAAAATCAACTGAAAACTTCTATACTGTTGCTGCTACAGTGCACGAGGTGTACAGGTCAGGTTGTTTCAAGACACAGTGTTTTTGTTTAATGGAGCTTTAGTGATAGCTGTGTTCTGAGTGGCGTCTTAGCTGGACACCGGAGCAGCTTTTGTTAGTAACATGGCTGTGGGACTGATTTTGTTCTGGTTTTCTTCTTACTCCTTCCTTCTGCGTTGGGACGATCACTTTGTATTTTTGCTGGTTGAGTTTGAGCCCGTGGTCCTGGGGCTTGGTTTCTCTGTACAAACACAGGATTGTGAGGATTTTTTGTTGGGAGGATCTGGATCTATGTGGGGCTGGGTTGTTTGTTGATTGGATTTCTGTTTGATGTACTTGCTATGACTGATAAGATCACTGACGGTCAGATGTCTGAATGCCCAGTTAGCTGTGTTAGTTGAAATGTTAGAATGTTTTTATGACAGATGCACATTATGAGGCAGGTTTCATCAAGCAGAATAAAAGTCACACAGATTTAGACAATAACAGCAGACTTCCCTGTGACACAGGCTGGCAGCAGCCTTAAAGCCTGTACAAATGTGTTTTTGATAACAGGATTGTTTCTAATACTGTGGGTTGCATATTTGCCTTCTAGAAGATGTTTGCTTGTTTGTTGTTGCATGCACATAATTGTTCATTCTGTGTGGGGTGACAGCAATGCAGCCCTTCAACACACAACTGACGTGTGAGGATTAATAAAATGAATATGTAAGTTAACAGGTCAGCTGCTAACAGAGAGGACTATGTTAGTGAAATGACAGTGACAGATAACGTCTGTTTACGTTTGTACATAAGAACTTGACTTTGTCAGAGGCAAATGGATGCTCTTTTAATTTGCCCCGGAGAGTTGGCGCTTGTTTACGCTGCAGCTGTCTGACTGTCACTCAGACTCGTTTCACCCAACATCAGAACATTTCCAATGGCGCTTGTCCTTCTGTAAATGTAAAATGTTTGTCTCAAGATTAAGAATGCTGCTGAGAAAGCTACCTTTAAAGGTGTACTAGAAATATGCTTTTTATACAACTGGGAACTGTTGTTGGAGTCCAGCAGCTCTGTATCAGTGGTAAAGGTTTAGTTAGGTTCTCCGTGTGTGATCAGTCCTAGTGATTAGTACCAGGAAGAGACAGCTGTTGTCAGTGGAACAATAACTAACGTGTCAGGAACTGGACACTGACATTTTAAATATGTACATACAACAGCTGCATCATCATCATCATCATCATCACCATCATCATCATCATCATCATCATCATCATCACCACCATCTTGACCATTATCATTATCATCATCATCATCATCACCATCATCATCATCATCACCATCATCATCATCACCATCATCATCACCACCATCTTGACCATCATCATCATCATCATCACCATCATCATCATCATCATCATCATCATCATCATCATCACCATCATCATCATCACCATCATCATCACCACCATCTTGACCATCATCATCATCATCATCATCATCACTACCATCTTGACCATTATCATAATCATCATCATCATCACCATCATCATCATCATCATCATCACCACCATCATCATCATCATCATCATCATCATCATCATCATCATCATCATCATCATCATCATCATCATCACCACCATCATGACCATTATCATCATCATTATCATCATCATCATCATCATCATCATCATCATCATCAGAATCAACTTTATTGTCATTGAACCAGTGTCCTGGTACAACTAAATTTGACTTCACAGCACAACCCAACCAAGAAGATACACACGAAAACATAGACAAAACAGGTTCAGGCAGGCTATGAGAGCAACCACTCCATGGTGTACCTTAGTAGATGGGAAAAGATAAAATTGTGGAGGGAAGCGGAGGAAAGAGGTAGAAAACCAGGCACCCACTGCCCCTGACAGGGGGAAGAGTTGGGGTTCAGGAAAAATACCTCAAACATGCCTCAAATATAAAAAGCACATATTCAGGTCAATCACAATATAATTCCACGACTGGTGGGTGGGAGGGGCGGAGATCCCCCTTGCAACTGGGAGGGTTCACAGCCATCTAGCGAGCACTCCAACCTCTAATGCTCCGGGGTGTGGAGGAGATTCAGGGAATGAGAGAGAGCACCGAGTCCAAGGTGGTGTGTGTATTTCTGTGAGACTTGTGAGTGTGTTCGTGCGTGCATGTTGCGTCAGCAATTAGTGGCTCCATGACCTTTCTCCTAGATCACTCGCAAACGTCATCAAACATCATCTCAAACAATGTCTGAGTCTGAGAGTTCAAAGCACGGCATATACCTTCTCTGAGCTCGGGAGACCTGCCAATAGCTCCCGTCAGCTCCAAAATCTTCAGATACAGCAGGTAGACACCAGCTCCAGACAGCAGGAACCCGGTAATCATGGATCCAAATATATAAACATCTTCTAAGTCTTCCACAGAAAGCAGCAAGAGGCACATAATCTTCCACTGGTTCCAGGAATCCATTATTTACCCAACCAGGTGGATTCTGTCCGACTAAAGAGCGCAGTGGGGGTTGTTCAAGAGTTGGGGTTGCTAAGCCGTTGCTTGGCTGAATCTGGCTGCTGTTTAGCAACTCCAGGCTACCGCCTGGTGCCGCCCATGATCCAGAAGCCAGAATAAAATATCTTTAGCCTAGATTTAATATTAAGAAAGGGGGCTTGTTTGATGAGGAGTGGCAGACTTTAGGTTTAACCTGGAAACAACTAAAAAAACACTGATCAGCCGATCACAAAGGCTGCATGGGAACATGACGTCACAGAATCCTCAGTAGATAAAGAGGAGTATATCCTGTTAGAATGTCAAAAACAAACACGAGAATCTTACTCATATTCATGGGAAAGGCGTTTTGGTACATTAGACACCACAGCCTGCCTACATTCAACAACAAGGTAAATGTGGTTTTAAATTCTAGGACCACTTTACATAAAGACTGTCTTTAAAAGCACACTTTTATTTTTAAACATGAAAATCAGCTTGTTGTCATGTGATCACAACTACAGAATTAAAATGTTGGAGTAGAATAAAATACCATGAAGAAAATCACTATCTGACTGTGCTGAAGCCATCCCACACAACAACTCTATAAATACCAGAGAAAACTGGTCCCAGTTCATCGAGGAGCTCTGAGTAAATCCTACACAGTCTTTCACTGGTGCCAACGGCCCAGCTGACTCAGAATAATAGAGAATTCTGACCCACTGTTAAATGAGGAACCACACAGCCTGCAATCCAGCACACATGTGCTACAGCTATCCCACAGGACGGGTCCAGTTAAAGCCACTGAATCATTCCTGAACACGAACCCCCCAGGGTCCAGAAGGGCCAAGAGCTTTTTGCAGCCTGGTAATATCTAAATCCCTGATCCAAGCAAAGAGCTGAACAAATTGCATCATTATACCTTACAGCATTAGAGGATTAGATCCTGGGAGTGAAAGTGGCCACCAAGTGCCACTTGACTGCGTGGACCATTGACTTCATCAGCAGCAAACTGCTGTATCTGATTATTTATGACTTCAGATTGTGGCGTTTTGCAGCAAACGCACCCCGCAGGGAAAAGGCTTTTCTGTTCAAACCCAGACCTCACGTAGATAATAGGACCCACGTCACACCGGAGTTAATATACAGGAGAGATCAAAGGGGATTTGGGTAACTTCTTCAAGCTCAATCAAACTCACATGAAACACAGTAATAAAAAGGACAGGGAGGTGATTTCACAGGTGGAGGCACTAAGCTGGAGATCCAGGGACAAACTCGTAGGATGGACGCAGTAGAAAGACGGACTAGTCAAATAACAGATGTCCAGCTGCAAGGATGATAGTTTCCATACGCTCAAGAAAGTCTGCTCCTCTGTGGAAAAACTCTTAAGAATGTTTTGACACAATCGTGTCATCAGCAGCTAGTTTTAGCATACCAACAGGTAGAAGATTGGTCCCAAAAGGCTACAAACTTCTTGTTGCTCCACTTGCTTTTTGTACTTTATTGTCTGAAACAGCAACAGGAGTAAATCTGTTCCTCAGTGACAAAAAGAGACTCTTTTAGTTTTTGTTCAGACAGATTGTAAATAACCAACAAGCCTTTGCATTCATCCTTACTGTCAGCTCAAAGTCACTCAGACATGTGAGTTTGTGTTTGGTGGGAGGGAGTTGAAGTCTCCTGAGAAAACCTACACAGCCACAGAGACTAGATAGACTAGATCAAACCTCCACCCACTCCATCCCTGTATACTCCACCTACACCTGCACAACGCTACAGGAACTGTTTTGTCTCCTTATTTGTCAGAAATGATGCAGGATCTTTAAAACTAGACAAAGATTCACATTAACAGATAGAACATGCTATAAGAACGTAGCTCTGTCATCTAGGTTTACACACACACACACACACACACGAGTTCACTCTGGATTTGTGTTATTAACAAAAAAGATGGCTGTAAACTGTCCCAGACGAGCCGTGGTTCTGCGGTTCTTTGGTTCAGTAATCCCGCGTGTTCATTAGCCCGGGTGGCCTACATTCCCTGCTGGTTTGGATTAGCATAGCTGGAGCTTCTGCTGTCACTCATCTGATCTCATGACATCGTCGTCTGAAGCAGCCGTGCCGATTGGCTGACACGACTCTCATGGGAACACCGTGGTGCTCACCCTGTAGCACGTCTTACCCCTCATCACAACCACAGAGTCTCGTGGGTAATTTAACCTTCAGAGGAGAGCAGGAACAAAACTGTTGTTCCTCGTACACCCCTCTGGCCTCTGAGACACAATTAGCACAATAAAATATTAATAAATATGAACCTGCCCATGAGTAGGAAAGGAAAAAGGTCTTGGTGCAGCTTTGTCCTCCGTTAGCAGAGCTGAAAACTGACAGCAGAATGTAAAAAGAAAAACACTTTGGTTTCTAACAAATGATGGCTTTAGATGCTGTCATCTCATTCTTGAGTGAGTTTTATTTCTAAATAAATTAAATATAATTAAAGGGGTTTGTTGTAAAGAGCAAAAACATGAGTGGTCTGACTTTGTTGACTAACAAATGAAACAAACACTTTGGGACCTACATTGAATATAAAAACAGACACATTTAAATGTGAGGTTATATGTGTGTGTGTGTGTGTGTGGGGGGGGGGGGGCAGTAAAGGACGTTTCCTACTATTACAACATGTCAAAATTAATTTTACTCATTAGGAAACCATCGGTGATTCTATTCTCTCCTGAAAAACGACGGCTCAATGGCTCCACCGCCATCGGACATATCTCAGAGGACGTACTGATTGACAGGTGTTTAGCCCCACCCCCTCCATCAGCTACATTTGGGCTGTTTTAGTTCAGCCCTGGGTCAGCCAAAGGCCTCAGCTTCAGCCAATCAGAGTGGACGTACGATATATGTGCATGTGGGTGTGTTTAGGCAGAGTAGGTTGTGCTAGTGAGCAACATTAGCATTAGCATGGTGAATTTTCTAACTTCTCCTTTATGTTTACAGAGGAAGATGTTGGATAGACCAAAGGACATTCGTTTTTCTGTGACTCGGTTTCAACAAAAGAACACTAGCTAACAGCAAGTACAGCAGCAAAAATCTGTGTTCAGCTAACATCACGTTGGGTCCATGTATCATCGAGATGAACGTTCCTTTAATTATTGGGCGTATTTTGTTTAATGTCAGGTATGAATTACATGGAGGATTCCGGAGGAGCCCTGTGAGCCGGGCGATGGTGGGGAGGGTGGTCTATTTAGCCTTGGCCCCCAAAATGCCTTGAAACGGCCCAGGGTGTGGGACTAAAGCCTACTGCACACTGGAAGCATCAGCGTCATGGAAACGGCAGCGGAACGGTTTACTCGCCTCTACTCAGTGCACACCGGGTGAATCTCAGCGAAGCGGCTTCACCGCTGCACTCCTCGCTGGACTTGCGAGATCACAAAATCCCTCGAGAGTTCAAAGGTCACGGTTTGTTTTTGCCATCTGCCATTAAACCAAAAAGAAGGAACTCACGTTTGACATCGCTGTTTGATGTCATATATAATGTTGTTCCTCTCCACTGCCAGGATTAAAGCCATGAAAAACACACTGTTGCACTTCTCGAAGGATACAGGGAGTAAATAAGCAGTGAGGTCACACATTTAGACGTAATCTACATAGATATGAAATCGCATTGCTGCAATAGACCTTTATTTTGAAAATTACCGGGCATTTTACACTGAAACCGAGTGTGATTTCCTGTCTAGCCCTATGTTAACTGCGGAAATTGACGCGACCCAGAAGCGGCAAAAATAGAACTTGGTCCTGTCTTTAGCGGCGCGGCGTGCCGCTTCTGGGACGCGTCTGAAAATTGCCACATCGCGGCTGGTTTGAATCACCCCCATAGACTATAATGGATTTTATTTGAATCCGCGACGTTCCGCTGCCGTTCCACGCCACTGATTCTTCCAGTGTGCAGTAAGTCTTGAAGGTGATCTGAATTGTATCAAAAATATAAATAATACATTATTGCTTTATAAAGCTAAAACATGAAGTGGGATAAATCTACCTACCGTTTCCTTTTCATGCTCTTTGTTTTGTTTTCTTGTTTTTTATTTGACTATTTTCCTGTCCTGTCTGTCTCTGATCTTCCTGCATCTCCTCAGTCCTCCAGGAAAACTGCTGCCTGGCTTCCTACTTTTTCACCTCATGAGTTAGTTTTGAACTAAACAGATCAAAGGGATCTACCGACCGTGAAAATACTGTGCAGTGCGCGGCCGCACCATTGAGGTGAAATCCCCCAAGCACGGGTGATGACCTCTGCTCGTCATTCATGAATAAAAGACAGAAAGTACCAGAGAATATGAGCGGACATGAACGACCATGTGTTAATTATATATTTTTTGTTGGCGCCACTTTGAAAATGCTACTGTGGCCGTGTGCTGGATGCAGCTACCTGGAGCTGTCCATCATCACCGCTCCAAAGAAGTCCCTGGTACGCTGAGATTCCATATAAATAATGTAATATAGGTTGAAACAAGATCTTTTTACAGGCCCCCCCGGGTGTGTAAGTTGAGGGCTTCTAGGGGAGCCCAACATTACAGGGGAGCTGGGCTCCCCTTAGCTCCCCCGTAATTTGAACCCTGTTTAATGACCTCTTATCAGGTTGGGTAATAATTGTGTTTAGCACAGCTGTTGCTGAACAGAATGATGAAATCTAACGTAGCTGTAAAGTTAGCCCTTTTGGAAAGATGATGTGGTTTTCTTCACTTTGGCACCAGTTTAACTGTAACTTTCATAGAACGCAGCATATTAATGAAAATCTGATGATGAAAATCAGCTCTAAGGCAGCGGAGGAGGAAGAGCAGGCAGACTGGGACTGGTGTGGCTCAGAAAAGAGAGCAGGGTTAAACGAAAGACATTTGTGGAGTAGAATAGTGGTGGCAGAAACCGCTACATCCCCTTTTTAAAGCTGGGACAACCATCACATTCTGCCTCTTCACAGATGTTCAGAGGTGTGTATCAGTGTCGAGAGCCTCCCTCATCTTAGGGCTGAAGCTTGTCTATTCACTGAGCTCTGCTATCAGAAAGCTTAGTAACAACCTTGGTGACCTCTGACTTGCTTCCTCTGTCTCTTCAGACTCTACGTCTTCTGTGGAGGACAGTGACTTAGAATGAAGGGGTAAGGATGGGGTTAAAGACCAAAAACCGGATGGTCCAATAGTTGCTTTCGGTCCGAAACGTGTAATTGGAGGAGGTTTTTAGACAAATGCGAGAGAACGACTTTATTCTTTCTTTTCATTTAATCTCCACAACATATTTATATCTATGCTATGTTGTTAAGAGGCATGAGAAAATCTTTTAAGCTAACTTGTTTCCAAATGTGTTATAGCAGCTTTAAGAGAAACAGCACGACAAACGTTATGTTTGTTTGATTGCTATAGAGCTATTTTTGTGTCTTCTTCATCTATATTCCTTTTGTTATAAGAGCCGTGTGATACTTACATAACGGTTTATTCTATTCTATACTAAACTGTTTGGGCCAAATGCTTACACTCTGAATAATACTGGTGCTGTGATAAGCAGCTGTCTGACTGCTCTGGAACATTTCCACTAACCAAATGAAACATCCGTAAGGATTAATAGAGCTGTCTGACTCTGACGCACTGCAGACGTACCACAGATCTGAAGGCTAGCAGCATTTCAGCGTGGCTAGCATGAAAGAACACAAATCAAGAGATGACGTGTGTTTAATATAAATGAACATGAATAAAGAAAAGCAAAACAATAAATAAAGAAAATGCACCTAGACTCAGATCTGAAACTTGAGATTGCATCAGACCCGGCTTCTCTACATTTAGTGAGAAAAGAAAAACATCAGATTGAAGTAAAATGTAGTTTCTGTTCAGGAGCCTTGTGATGGTTGGGAGTGGTGATTTTAAGGCCGTAGGCCAGGTGTCAGAATGTTTCTGAGCTTCCGTTTCTCCTTTAATTCACTCAGAAGGCTGAACTTTAATGGATCGTGGGTGATGAGAAAGGTTTTCATGGTTTATGAAAACTTAAATAGAGAAAGTCCAAGTGTAGCTGAGGGGGGGAATTGCTATTGTGTCACATTGTGAGTTGCAGAATGGAGCTGGGCCCCACTTGAGGTGGTGCATGAATGTCCTCAGCACCGGCAGTGATGCAGATGTCTGCTGAACTGGGCCGTGGTGGTGAAGAGGAGCTAAGCCAGAAAGCAAAGCTCCCATTTTAGCAGTCACTCTTCATTCCAACCCTCACCTTTAATCACGAGCTTTGGGTAAAGACCGAAGAGCAAGATTAAGAAGCCACAGAAATTCTTCTTTTTCTTATATCTTGTTGTTTATAGCCACGTCCCAAAAATAAGTCACTACCTGGATTTAACTAAGCAAACAGGTAGGAGCCTCCTATTGGATCATTAATGCAATTAATGCAGCTGGTAACAAGTTATTTAACTCTAGGGATGTGTATTGGTAAAATTCTGGCGATACGATACGTATCACGATACAGGGGAGACAATACGATATATCACGGTATATTGCGATACATTCAGCCAAACGATATTAGCGATTATTTTATACTGAATTTATTGTAGGAAAATTCAATAAACAGTCCAAACTGATACGTAACATGTTTAACATGAGGTATCTGAACCATAATAGAGGGATTTACATTTCAATGGTGGAAACAAAACCCACTGCACACTGCTGCCAACTAGCGGTCGGCGTTTGAATTGCACCAAATGAAAAGACAAAACACAAATATTTGCATGTAAATTCTTCCAAAAAAATCGATACACAGCTTTTGAATATCGAAAAAATATCACGATATATATTGTCATATCGATATTTTTTTACATCCCTATTTAACTCTGTGTCATGGTCTGAGGTGAGTGGCAGCTAACCATCTCTGTGAGCTCCTAATTGCAGGTGAGCGGTGCCGAGGAGCGGGCCCAGCTGCTGCTGGTTTGCCATCAACCTGGTCAGCTATTTAAAAAGGGCTGGGACAACTTCACAACGCTGGATGATCTCTTGTGCTCATTCTCCTGTGACCAACCTGCCCGTGCAACTAACCTCCTGTGTGCCTTCAGGTTCTCACACCATCACCACCTCATCTACAAACCCCTCGCCTTCATTGTCCCTCCAGCTCCTACTGAATGTCCCACTCTAAGCCGTCCACCAGTGTCCCTCCTGTGCTTGTCTCCTTGGACCCCGTTCTCCTGTCCCACATAGCAAATTTGGTCTGGCCCAGTTCTGGCCCACATACCACGAAGAAAGATGGCCCTGTGGTGGCCCAGATCTGGTTGATTCTGCATGTCTTGTGTCAGGAAACTTCCACCCCACCCCACCCCCCCATGACACCTCAACTGGTGCAATGAGTTGCTTCTCATTTCTTAAACAACCATGTGGAAAGACACATCTGGTGGTCGTGGAAAAGACGTTAGTCTGTGTGAGAAGGGTCACATCATTGGCATGCATCAAGCAGAGAAAACATCTAAGGAGATGCAGAAACGACTAAAACTGGGTTCAGAACTGTCCAACGCATTATTAAAACCTGGTGTGATGAGTCCAGATGGACCCTGTTCCAGAGCGATGGGTGCATCAGGGTAAGAAGAGAGGCAGATGAAGTGATGCACCCATCATGCCTAGTGCCTACTGCACAAGCCCGTGGGGGCGGGGCTATGATCTGGGGTTGCTGCAGGTGGTCAGGTCTAGGTTCAGCAACAGGATGTGCTCCAAGAATGAGGTCAGCTGACTACCTGAATATACTGAATGACCAGGTTATTCCATCAATGGATGTGATCTTCCCTGATGGCACGGCCATATTCCAAGATGACAATGCCAGGATTCATCGGGCTCCAATAGTGAAAGAGTGGTTCAGGGTGCATGAGACATCATCAATCCCCAGTGAGTCGTAGCGGATGGCTGCTCATACTGATCCAGGATCCTCTGGAGGTTTCTTCCTGTTAAAAGGGAGTTTTCCTTCCCACTGTCGCTACATGCTTGCTTAGTATGAGGATTGTATCAACACACAGTCAGTGTCTTGATGCAATCTGCTGGGTTCCTTATATAAGAAACTTTTTTACTGATTGGCTTAATGAACTGAACTGTATTGAAATGTTTACTTTGTGAAGTGCCTTGAGACGACTCTTGTCGTGATTTGGCGCTATATAAATAAACTGAATTGAATTGAATCATTTTCACACATGGATTGGCCACCACAGAGTCCAGACCTGAACCCCATTGAGAATCTTTGGGATGTGCTGGAGAAGGCTTTGTGCAGCGGTCAGACTCTACCATCATCAATGCAAGAGCTTGGTGAGAAATTAACGCAACACTGGATGGAAATAAATCTGGTGACATTGCAGAAGCTGATCGAAACAATGGGTGCCGTAATCAAAGCTAAAGGCGGTCTATTAAAATATTAGTGTGTGTGACCTTTTTTTTGGTCGGGCAGTGTGATTTATATTGTGGTAAATGGTCTGTATTTGTAGTACCTTCTAGGGTTCTACAACCATCCAAAGTGCTTTACAACACAGTCATTCACACGCCGGCGGTGATGAGCTACAATGTAGCCACAGCTGCCCTGGGGCGCACTGATGGAAGAAATCACACTACATGTGGACGCATGTTTTTTTTTTTGAATGTCAGCAACGATCTTCGTGACTCAACAGCATTCACCGCTGCACCAACGTGGTGCTGCTCTAACCCCGAATCCACACTGGAGGCATCAGCAGCACGGAACAGCAGCGGAACAGTTTACTCGCATGTTTCACGGCGCGTCAATCCACACTGGAGAGCGTCTCAGACGCAATGCTGCATCTCTGCTGTCCTCCTCGCTGGACTCTCGAGATCACAAAATCTCTCGAGACATCAAAGGTCAATGTTTGTTTATGCCATCCGCCTGAAATGTTCCACGGGCAGTTTGGATCAACCCATTGACTCTAATGGATTTGAAGCAGAGATGCAGCCGTTCCGCGCCGCTGATGCCTCCAGTGTGGATTAGGGGTTAGACACTAAAATGTTTTCTCGTGCCTCTACCTCACTCACAAGCACCTCAAATTTTAGTCTCAGTGAAATTGCGTTTTTAGACCTCTCAGTTGCCATGGTTACCTGTGTAATGCCACCAATCAGGTTTATACATATGCAGAATATTCATAATGGTCAGTTGTGAGTGCATAAAAAATGGAAAGCGCTTTGAGTGCCTAGAAAAGTGCTATATAAATCTATTATTATTAATATCATTGCTTTGCATCGTCCATTTATGGCAGAAAGTGGGTGTGTAGGAGGTGGGATGTGATCTAAAATCACCTGAGCACATTTCTAGGACAGGTGTGACTTATAAAGCAGCTGTGCATGAGCAGTGTTTGATTGCAACATTAGTTTGCATAACTTAAGTCGAGCTTTAGGAAGAATTCTACACAAAATTTTATAAACAAAGCCCGTGGTCTAGACAAGCAGAAGAAAACACACGGATGGTCCCACATCATTTTTCTGCTAATTACTGAACCCTTTTCCTACTATTATAAATTCTAACAAAGTGATCAAGTTTCAATAATGATTAATCAGCATGCTTCTCATCTATTATAGCTAATGTCTACTCCCATTTTGTTAGAGAGCAGATGACTGCACACACTTGTTAGATCATTTATCTCACGTTAAGCTGCTGTAGTTCATTGGTTCTAATGACTCATCTGGAAAACCATCCCTGACTTTACAAAGATGTTTCAACCACGATTCCTTTGATTTATGATCAAAAATATTTTGTGCCATAAATCATTATTTCGAGCGTCAGTTATTTGTGAAAACTTTAAAACAACAAGCTGCTTTGATCTTAAGAACTCTCCTCTGTCAGTGTGCCGCAGGGCAGCTGTGGCTGATGTAGCTCACCGTCGTCAGCGTGGGAACGGGTGAATGAGTGTTGTGTAAAGCGCTTTGGAGTGTCCTGACTCAGAGAGGCGTTATAAAAGCGCAGGTCATTTATCATAACAAATCATAACTGCGCCACATTACCGCCAAGGTCTGACCACTTATAAACAACCAAAGGCCTCAGATGTCGCCTCAGTTTTGTGGCAAATTGGCGGCATTGTTTTATAAAAGTGGCTAATGAGAGCCGTGTGGTGGTGTGGAGAGGTAACCAGGGAAGAAAACAAAACAGACACAAGGAACACAGAACATGACAAGTTGCAGGGGGGCCTTACGAGGGG
The DNA here is from genome assembly GCA_006937985.1 of Aphyosemion australe. NCBI lineage: Eukaryota > Metazoa > Chordata > Actinopteri > Cyprinodontiformes > Nothobranchiidae > Aphyosemion > Aphyosemion australe. The sequence goes on along the minus strand of SSNS01000003.1, from coordinate 3,397,802 downwards.
GGGCAGTAAGATCTCCACCCTCGTAGATCCACCCCTGTATTCATGTCTTTGTGGGAAAAAGTCATTTATGCGTGCTTACCTTCCGTCCTCCTGTGTTGAGCCTGAGCGGGGTCAGGTGGGGGTCAAAGATCATGTGGCTGGTTTCTATGTCAATAGGGGACTGCCTCTTTCCAATGGCACACAGGTTCCAGGCTGAGTTCACCAGACCCCAGAAGGATGGGACTGATGGGGGACAGAGACAAGAGTCAGTCAAAGTGTGTCCATGTGGGTTCCATAAAGACAGACACAATCAGACCAGAGACATTTGGGACAGCACCGGGCTGCAGGAACACACTCATTCACTACGGTGGCCCGGAGGGTTCAACTAAACATAAAAGCCATAACGGGAAAAATAACCTGAATTACACCATAACCTGGTCGTTAGACTCACCACACCTCTGTAGAGGGTTAGGGTCCCCAGAATGGTTAATGATGTCAGCCAGAAGTTTTCATTACCAAAAAATCTCAGATGATTAAGCCCCAAACCTAATTCACTCGACCAATAAAAGGATTTGATCCAAGGTGAAACGTTAACCTCAGGTAAATATCCTTGATGCTGAAGCTACAGGTGAAACTGGGAACATGAGAATCTGGTGCAAAACTTCATTTATGTCAGAAATTCAACTTAAAGAGATTCTATGCAGTTTTGGCTTGTTTTTAGCACCCCCTAGTGTCCGTTAGTGAAACCAAAAGTGAAACTTATCTCCTCGCTGTGCGTTCGTCTTTTTAACACCTTAATCTAACTGCTGAAACATCTCCTCAGCCTTCATTAGTGTCTACAGGAGCGGTTCATCACTAAATCAAACAAATCATCTGTGTTCATGATCTAAAACAGCAGGAAACATGCTGGAAGCAGACTGCAGCGCTGACATGTCAGCTCCTTTTTATCAAGTCCAATAGAGCAGACCGCCTCTCTGAAGTTGCAAGTGTGGTATCCTGGCCACAGAGGGCAGTGGGGGTCTGAGTGACATTTCATTAACCCTGTAAAGGGTCATTTTAGCACATACTGGCTCAAGAACATGTGAAAAAGTTGCATAGTATGGCTTTAAAAGGTGAAACTAATCTATGAGACAGACTCATTCCATGTACAGCCAGATATTTCAGCCTTTATTTGTTATAACTGTGATGATTATGGCTACAGCTGATGAAAACCCCACATTCAAAACCTCAGACAATTAGAATATTGTGAAAAGGTTCAATATTCTAAACTCAAAGCATCACACTCTAATCAGCTAATGAAGCCTAAACACCTGCAAAGGCTTCCTGAGCCTTTAGATTGGTCTCTCACTACCCTAATCAATGTAAGAAGAACTGAGCAGAAGCTGAAGCCCTTTTTACACCTCGTGTGTGAAGATGCATTAGAGGCTGAATGGGGAGCGAGGAGGGGTGGACAGGAGCCAGACAGCTGTTAGAATAGGAGTTACGTACGGATGGAAAAGCTTCAAACTAAACACAGTCAAGTTAAACATCCACAGATGACAGGATGTGGTGTTTTCTGACTTCAGCCTGCTTCTTCTGCTGAATCTCCATGTTAGCAAAACATTTAGATTTCATTTTATTACACACGCACACACACACACACACACACACACACACACACACACATACAGGGTTTATCGCTAACATGTTTGTCAGGGAGAGGCCTAATGACAGCTCAGAGTGGGAAACAGCTGTCATAAAGACTCATCAACAAGATCAGCTGATGTGAACTTTTATCAACTCGTCTTTGATCTAAATGAGAAATTCATGAAGCAGGATTAGAATTCTGTTTATGTGTTTGGATGCATATCCACATCCCTTCACACACTGGAGCTAACAGGTGCAACCACAGACCCCCCCAGCCTCCAGCCGCCCCTCTACCTTTCACGTTCACTTCCCCTCCATCAGGCCGTACAGAGACAGATGGAGACAAAGACCCTCTCACTCATTTTGTGTGGAGGAGTGGAGTGACAGATGTGGCAGTCCTGAGCCCTGCTTAGCACACAATCACGTCCACAGTGTCACATCTCCCAACAGTGTGTGTGTGTCTCTGGAGGGGTGGGGGGTGACCCCTGCATTCCAGGTTAGACCTGAAAGCACAAATGGGGATGATAACTGGACACCCTATCATGAATAAGTGTGGTTTAGATCATTATTTCATTGGCAGCAACATTCCGTCTTTAATCCTTCAGATGCACCTCCTCAGGAGGCTCAGCTACATTTTACTGGTCCTCTACTGGGAGCATCCTGACCAGCTGCAAATCGAAATGATGTTTTCAAACAAACGTGATCGTCAAAACTGTAGTTTTTGGTGGGGATCGTGACTGATCCAGGATCTGTTGTGTTAACTAGTTCACACACCAGGGTTTCCTCTGGGTTTAAAGTTTTACTATAGCAGCGTCGGGTGCTGGGTGGGCAGGAGCCCAGCTCCATGTTTGAAGTGACAGAGGTGTGCCTGTGGTCATTTTTCCAGGTTTTTTTTCCTTTATGTTGCACTACTATAAAAATACATACTATTGTCTACCTGGAGCCTTTTGCACCTCGCTGGATGAACTACCATCTTTTTCTTGTGCTTTCATTTCTTTCACTCTAACCTGGATCACTGACAACAGGTCCATCATATCTCCTCCTTGGCTCACCGCCTGCTCTCCAACATCTGCCTGTTGCATAAACTTTGGCACAGATGATGACGAGTAACAGCTGACGTCTGAAGAGGCTGACCGAGAGCAGCATATGTACACACACACACACACACACACACACACACACTGAGGGCTACATAAGTTTGCTGTTTGAACCACAGTAAAGAGAATAAGAAAGTGGTCTTTATAAATAAAAATCTGTTTTTATTACATTCGTGTATTTTTTCATCCAGGAACTGACGGTAATGAACCTTCTGGAGATGGTTTCTAAAATAGCACAATGAACAACTCTGGGCCTTTGTGTGCCTCAGTGGTCTTTTCTTACAAGAAGAAGAAGAAGAAGAAGAAGAAGAAGAAGAAGAAACTTTATTTCTGATGATTATATTCAATAAGCTTATGCTTGTCTCAATCATTCCTTTGAGCATCTTTGCCTGCATTTATTTTTCCAACAACAAAAAAGAGAAAGTGTAAACATCTTTGACTCCATTCTTCACTGGATGAAAGTTAAACCTTGGTCACAATATAAATGCTAAGTTACTCAGCGGTTGGAAGTTTATTTATATAGCACTTTTCACAGACAGAAGTCCCAAAGTGCTTCACAGACAAACTGCACAATAGAAATAACAGCTACACCGACATTAGACGTTAGCACGCCCGGCTGCTACTGGCGCCATTTGCGTGACTCTATTCCAGCCACTGATTGGTTCAGCACAGAGCAACACTTAATCTGATTGGCTGTTCATCCGTTCTTTGTATCAAAGGTTATATCGACTCTTTGTCATACAGGTGAAAGTGTTAAAAAAGTTCATTTATGTCAGTAATTTAACTTAAAAGGGCAGCAGTGCCTAAGGAGGTACAGCGGGTTGTCCAGTAATCGGAAGGTTGTAGGATCGATCCCGGCTCCCACCAGAGAATGCTGCTGTTGTGTCCTTGGGCAAGACACTTAACCCACATTCCCTGCTGATGGAGGTTTGAGGAACCAGCAGCGCCTGTGCTTGGCAGCCTCACCTCTGTCAGTGTGTCACAGGACAGCTGTGGCAATGCTATCTTATTTTTAGCTTACGCACATGTTTATTGGTTCTTGACCAGAAAGGGGTGGATTGCTGACTCCAGGTCAAGGGAGAGGTCCAACCTGAAATGGAGGAGTTCATGTATCCCAGGGTCTTGTTCATGATTGAGGGAAGGAGCAAGCAGGAGATCAACAGGAGGATCAGAGTAATGATGCAGATGTTGAACCGGTCTGTTGAGGTGAAGAGGAGCTAAGCCACAAAGCAAAGCTTTCAATTTAGCGGTCAATCTTCATCCCCAATCCTGACCTGATGTTATGAGCTTTGGGGTGTGATATATATACAGTCTTTGGGGCGTGACCAACAGATCAAGATCTAATATACAAGCAGCCAAAATAAGTTTCCTCCATAGGTGGCCGAGCTCAGCCTTAGAAGATAGGAGGTGAAGAGCTTGAACATTGGTAGAGCCGCTGCTCCTCCATGTCAAGAGGAGCCAGCTGAGGTGGCTTGGACACATCCCAGGGAAGGTTGTTTAGGCATGTCCTGCTGGCAGGAAGCCCCCAGGTACCCCAGGACTTGCTGAGGAGGTTATATCTCCACACTGGCAAGTGGAGCTGGTGGGTGTTTCTGGGGAAGGGACGGTTTGGACCCCTTTGCTGGAGCTGATACCCCTGCAACCTGGACCCAGATTAGAGGATGGATGGAAGTGTTTTTTTTTATGTCCTACTGCTTTTATGTTATTGTGGTTTCTGTAAAAATAGCTCAAACTTCTGTCTCTTTTCAGCCATTAAATCCAGCAGAAACAACCAAGTTCATCTGCTCTCCAGGTCCTTCACTCACTGCTGAATTTACAATGTAGCCAAAATTAGCTCTCCAAAAACATGGTAAATGGTAAATGGCCTGTATTTGTATAGCGCCTTCTTAGAGTTCTACAACCCCCCAAGGCGCTTCACAACACAATCAGTCATCCACCCATTCACGCACACATTCACACGCTGGTGGGGATGAGCTACATTGTAGCTACAGCTGCCCTGGGGCGCACTGACAGAGGCGGGGCCTGCCATACACTGGCGCCACCAGTCCCTCCGACCACCACCAGCAGGCAAGGCGGGTTAAGTGTCTTGCCCAAGGACACAATGACAGCGACAGACTGAACGGGTTGCGAATGCGAACCTGCGACCTTCCGATTGCAAGGTGACAACTTAACTCCTCTGCCACCATCGCCCATACATGCACATATAATACTGAAATTAATCTGTATAAAGCAATTTAATACAGTCATTTAACAATATTGGTATTGAAACAATTCAAACCCCTATAAAACTGTTAAACATGCATGCTTTTGCAGCACTTTCTTCCACGGGAGACCATGAGACAGGCAAGCAGATTTAAAGAGCTGCTCGAAAACAGAATGCAAAATGCAAAGTGATGATGCAATAAATGTGCTAACGGTGTTTTCTTCACAGAGAAAAGAACTGAGCTCTCAGAAAGCCAGAGAGAGAAACTGCTGCTTCAACCACCAGAAAGCAGAGAGGATGCTGGGAGGAAAGGAGGCCGAGAACAGAATCAAGCAAAGCCTTTGGTTGTTTGAAATCACGCTGAGGCGAGGTGTGAGGCTGGACAGGGAAAATGCACTCACCAAATGAGTGTTTCACTAAACGTGTCAACTAACAGAGTACATCAATTTAGAGAGACACGCCTCTTTCAGAAAACAATAGCCATTAAGTAGATTGGTTACTTGGAGAAATATGAGTTTTGTCATTTTCAAAATTGATGTTTAACAGCGGAGAAAACAACCTCGTTGCAAAGCCTGCAAATGCTCCCATTAACCTCTTGTTCTTTATATAAAGCAGTTTCTCCTCTGAGATGATTTCATTATCAGTGGCTGCTGCAGCAGAAGCCATGAATGAAGTCCCTTATCATACATCCATTTTGAGTTATTGCAGGATCACGCTCTGCAGCTCACTGTTTCTGGCAGAGCGAAGCTCTAAACACACTCATACAGACAAAGCAAATGACCTTGTCTTTTAAAAAAATGGGGTGCTCTGGATCCCCATCCTCAGATGCTCTGTAAACCTCTCTGCAGCAAAACATGTTTACAAGACTACAGCGGGTACAGAGAAGAATCAACACCTTTGGAAGTCTTCAGTCTTTTTGCTCTACAGCCTTAAATGGAAGCACAAATAAAAAGATCTTTTACCAGCTGTACTTATCCAACGTGACCTATAACACCCATTGAAAAATATCAAAGTTAAAGTTCAAGAAGAATTAAAAAAAAAAACCTACACCAAACGGTTCACCTGGAGTAAATCCAACACAACACCATCCCTACAGTAAAGCATGGAGGTGGCAGCATCCTGATGTGGGGGTGTTTCTCTGCCTCAGGGACTGGGGCTCTCGTTAGGGTAGAAGGAAAACTGGATGGGTCAAATACAGTCAGATTCTTGAAGAAAACCTGCTTCCCTCTGTCAGAAAGATGAAGATGGGCAGAAGATTCACCTTTCAACATGACAACGATCCGAAGCACACAGCTAAACTGACCACACAGTGGCTGAAGGAGAAAAAAGGTAATGTCCTCCTGTGGCCCAGTCAGAGCCCAGACCTAAATCCCAGGAAAAATCTGTTACAGTCCACCAACACCTACCACCCAGTTGGACCCAACTAGAACAGTTCTGTAAAGAAGAGTGGGCAAATGTTGCTCAGTCTATGTTATGGCCCAGCTCGTGGGACCGCAACAAAAGGAGGAGGTCTGGACACATGGTAAAGGTTTTGTGAGTACTATATTAAAAGCTGCCTCCAAAAGGCTTCACCAAATGCCACACAGGCAAAAACTCCCAAAGGTTCTGTCTGATCAGTTTCTTCCTCTCTGAAGCTGCACCAAGCATGATTTTATCTTGCACCAACAGGTGTAGCCACTCAGTGCAGTCAAGGACTGCACACAGCCAGGCCAATTTAATAGAGGGGCGTAACACCTCCCCCCTCAAAAGAGTTCCTTTAGGAACTCACCAGGACCACACCAAGCCCCTCTGGTCTAGTCACCTTAAAACCTTTAAAAACACAGAGGGCGGGGGGGCTTAAAAGAAAGGTGATGGGCCGGCCAAAATTAACAAAAGAAGAGAGACCACCTAGACCAGCCCACATAGGGCCGTAGGATCTGGTGACCTCCCTCTACCCTGAATGAACAGGAACCTAACTCTAACAGATGTAAAGCCATGAAAACTAGACTACTGGACTCACCACAAATGAACAAAAACAAACAAGTCCAACAAGAATAAGGATGTGCAAAATAAGCTAAACAAACTGCTGCCAAGAAAAAAATGAGTAACGTGACCTAGCCAAAATGGAGCACAACACTAAAAACACTAAAAGGATTACCAAACCAAAGTTACTACAAAACAAACACCAAGTAACTGGTAACCCACACCAAAGTGAACTGTTGTCACCACAACATAATTGGCCACAAAGTGGACTCACACCACACCGAGTTACTGAAAGTCTTTCCAACAAATCAGTGAGCCACACCCACACAAAATGATCACAACTAGTGGTTTTTCACCACATACAGTTACTGCTCCCGCAGTCATCGGGTGATCTCCAAAAAGTGGGGTGACCTGACCTCATCCACAACACATCACAAATACTTCAGCCATTTTCACAACCAAATAAACAAACCAAACCGAACAAACAATGGACATGCCTACACAAAGTCTAAACTGCTGGGTAACCCAAAAGCCTGTACTGATCAGCAGCAACAATATGGTGCTCATCTTAAGCCACACACACCAAAGCTGCTATAAAGTCAGCCACAGGTCAGGCTGCAAAAACGGAATACTCATTTAAATCACCAGGTCCAGCTTCCTCCAATGATCCCAGACGAGCCCCCATTTGTTATGGCCCGGCTCATGGGGCTGCAACAAAAGGAGGAGGTCTGGACACATGGTAAAAGTTCTGTCAGTATTGTATTAAAGTCTGCCTCGAAAAGGCTTCACCAAATGCCACACAGGCAAAAACTCCCAAAGGTGCTGTCTGATCAATTTCTTCCTCTCTAAAGCTGCACCAAGCATGATTTTATCTTGCACCAACAGGTGTAGCCACTCAGTGCAATCAAGGACTGCACACAGCCAGGCCAATTGAATAGAGGGGCATAACAGTCTAGATGTGCAACGGTGATAGAGAAGTATCCCAACAGACTCAAGACTGTTAGTAAAGCAAAAGATGGTTCAACAAAACATGACATGGGGGGTGATCCTTTATTAAACTCAGTATTTGTTGTTTTTTATTTTTGAAAACATTTCTGAACTGTTATTGTGATTTTCTTCAGTTGGGTGTTATAGTCTGTATTAGATAAGTAAAGCTGGTAAAAGATATTTGGTTTGTAGGATGTGAAGGAAACAAAATTAAAGAGGAGGTGGTTTTTGTTCTGTACCCACTGTATGTGGCTTGATTTAAAAAAAAGTCAAATCACATTTATCGACTATTTATTTGAAGACACAAAACTCAGCATATTTAAAACCTCTCCAGGGAGGAAAATTGTTCACGTTCTCTGAAAATCATTCATTCAGTTCCATGTTGAGTTTGATGAAGTGATAGAAGAAAATGCAAAAGGGTGACACGTAAACAACTCCTGCTTACATCTCTATGTTTCTGCATAATGTGTTTCTCATTCAATCTCTGTCACACACACACGTACACACACACACACACACACACACACACACACACACACACACACACACACACACACACACACACACACACACACACCACTGCAACACGTTATAATCGTTATCTCTTTAAAAACAACAAACAAAACAAATGGTATACCAGGTATTATGGAGCTGTATGGCGTAGTTTTCTCTAAAGTCTTTGATCCAAATCACCAAAGCAGGGCCCCTGATGGAAGGAGGGGAGAGAAGACAGAACCTATAGAGTGTTCGAGGTGGCTGTGTGACATACCGGAGCGCCACACGGTACGGTGCTCTTCCCCTTCCTGTTCACCCTTTACACCTTGGACTTTATATAGAGCCGATATTGGCTGTGCGTCTGAGGGGAATGAGCTGGAGTACAGGTCAGTCACCAGGGACTTTGTGGACTGGTGTGAGCATAACCACCTTCACTTAAATACCAGTAAGACAAAGGAAATATGGATTGATTTTCAGAGAAATACTCCTCCTCACACACACAGGGTGCAGACATTGAAGTACCTGGGTGTTCACTTCAACAATAAACTGAACTGGTCCCACAACATAGATGCTCTGTTTAAGATGGGCCAAAGCCGCCTCTATCTCCTGAGGAGGCTGAGGTCCTTAGGTCCACCTGCTATGTACTTTTTATCAGTCTGTTCTTGGCTCTGTGAATCATTCTGCTGTGGTCTATTGGGGTGCAGGCAGCTCTGACCGAGACAGGAAGAGACTGAACAAGCTAGTTAAGAAAGCTAGCTCCGTTCTGGGCTGCCCACTGGATTCTGTTGTGTGTGAAAGGAAGATGTTAGCAAAGCTGACCTCCATCTTGGACAACCTCTCTCACCTGTCTCATCTCACTGTGGAGGCTGTGGACAGTTCCCTCAGTGGCAGATTAAAACACCCACGAACGTTGTTGTAGGTCATTCATTCCCACTGCAGTAAGAGTGTATAACTCTACAGTGTAACTGTTACTGGTGCTATCCTGTTACACGTCAGCATCAGAGCAAAAAACAACATGTATGCATATGCAATACCAGTGCAATACTCAGATGTATATTTGTATGTCCTTTTCATGCAGTTTTCTTTTATGTAAACTCACTTTCTAATTTTATTCTTTATTCTATGTTATTGCATGTTACACTAAATTTCTTTCCCTGCATCATTTTCTTACTTTCTATGTGAATGTGCCGCCTTAACATGTGAATTTCCCCACTGTGGGATTAATAAAGTCCATTCATTCATTCATAATTAATTAATTAATTTGTGATTAATCGTGATTAATCATGAGTTAACTATGAAACTCATGTAAATAACCATGATTTAAAAAAAAACATTTTGATTGACAGCCCTAATATTTATGCATTAAAAAACACTTTTATTCTAGCTCATGTAGCAGAATGAGAGACAGAGGGAGGCATAGCATCTTGTCTAAGGGTCACTTCAGCTTTGTGGGGCAGGACAATGAACCATTGTATAACTGGACCAAAACCAGTCATGTCACATTATCAGATATGCACTCTACACACACTCTAATCAGCTAATGAATCCTAAACACCTGAGCCTTTAGATGGTCTCTCAGTCTAAGATGGATTACTGACATAAATGGACTTTTGCACCAGATTCTAATTTCTAATGTTTCACCTGTAATCTTGCAACTAAAGTAGGGCTGAGAAGGTGCATCGTGGGAAATGTAGTCTGCAGTTTTAGAGGACTTTTAACAAGTATTTTACACTATTTGGTCAGATGGTCAGATTTACTGTTGACATAAAGTACAGTAACTTAAAGGTTGAATATGGAACACGGACACTGTGGTGACATCTAGTGTTCACAGGCGGTATTGCAACAACAAAACAAATTTTCCCGACATTGGGGTATTGGTTCATTGCTGATACGTGAAGTGACCAGCCAGCTCCATGTCCAGTGATGAATCGTACAGGGTAAGGACTAATTTCTACTAATAAGTTTATTTTACAACAGTATTTAGCGTTAGAACATCTTCTGGGCTCAGATTCAGCTGCTTGACTTGTCAAGTCCCAGCCTCGCCTTTCCGAGTGGACTTTTTACCGCAACGATGCCCTCTAGTGGCTGGTAGATGTAACACAAACCCGGTGCCCGTCAAAATAAAATTTAGAATTTTTTTTAAAAATATAGCTTTTAAAGGAAAAACTGTACATTCATTCTGCACACCTCTAAATGCCCCGTGGAGGTATTTTTTTTTTTTTTTAAAAAAAGCTTTTTATTAAAATGTTCCATATTCCACCTTTAACTGATATGATTACTAAAATACAACTGAAAACTGAGATCATTAGAGAATGTGTTTTTGTATATTTAAATGCTTCTCAGGGTTTTAGCACAATATGAATCGTTTAGGTTTCACATTGAATGTTCCACATCTAGTTTGTTTGGATCAGATCATCCTGTTCATGAGGCACAGAGGCGTCTTCAAAGCCACACTTCTCCTTTTATAGAACAATTACGACTTTCTTTGAACAAAATAATTGTTATTTGTTGGAAGACTGACGCATTACTTCAGCGGGACTAGAATGTACTCTGGCTGTGAGAAAAACAACAGTAGACGGAGTTATAAACGGTTTGAAAACAGAGTGAGTTAAACGTTGACTAGACAGAGTATTTAAAGGTGCAAATCAGAAAACATTTAGTTTTTATGTTTAAGAAACATTACTATAATTTATGTTTATTGGACTTTAATTGTATTTCTGAAGCTAAACACGGCTTATGATGATGTGCAGAAATTACTCAGCACTACGGGGGTGGTGGGGACTTAGATTTAATTAGATGCTCATAGCAGTCATACAGTCATGCCAGAGGAAGGCAGACAAAGACAATTCTCAGGCATTTGAAAAGCAGCTCAGGCTGTCTGGACCATTTGTATCTTCTGTAATTCTGTAATGGATCCCAACAGACCACCGGCCTTTAAGCCAAAACAAGTTGTTAGATGTTGGCTGGATTGAAAGTGACTATATAAAACAAAAACAGTCCAAAAAGTGATGCACTTGTCACATCTCATGAAGTCCAGGTAGTAGATGGGGCAGACCAGTGTGGCTCTCTGGTCTGTGCACATCCATACACTCTCTGGTGCTTACGGTGGTCATTAATGATACTTATGAGGTGGAGCTGAGTTTCTAACAGTTCACCACCACAGATCAAGAACCTTCCATAGAATAAAGTTGAGTTTCTGCAAAGAACACTGTTAAACTGTCCAACTGAGATGTTACTGTAAGTCAGGTTTCAGTCAAAACAACAGCCTCTTTAAGGGGGCATATGATGTGAACCACATTCTACATCCTTCTGTGCTGCCATGTGGGTACTGCCTCTATAAACACTCCAAACATGAAAAAATTCATCCATTTTCTGTCAGCGTTTGGTTTTTGGAATTATGAGTCTAAAACAAGCCATTTCAAAAAGTAAGAAGTCCCCGTTTGTGATGTCACAAATGGGCATAGAGCCACCTCATCTGTCAAAGCTGGAGGAGCTCTGGTTCGAGCCCCTCCTGGCCCCTCCCGCATATTGGAGCTTTTCAGCTCTGTGGGAGGTTTCCCTGCTTCAACACACCTGATTTTAATCAGCAGGTGAGCAGCTTCTGCAGAGTCTGATGAGCTGCTGAACAGGTGAGTAAACTGTGTTGAAGCAGGGAAGCAACTAAAACATGCTGGATAGTGGCTCTCCAGGACCAGGGTTCCCTACCCCTGCTCTGTTTATTCTATACCTGCCAGAATGAGCCGTTTCAGGGTTCTGTCACTTTAAGACAACAAGCGGTCAGTGGCCCCGCCCACCCATCGCCTGCTCAGCTGTTATAAGCTGAAAAGCTCCAATAGGGGCTTCATATCCCTGAAATAGAGGAATACAACTGCTGAAATCACATTTTGTGAGAGAGATTTAGTGCAAAGATCTTAATAAATATGCTTTGTATCGACAATAAAACTATTCTAAATTTTAAATACGTCACAATATGTCTCCTTTAAAGGTTGAATATAGAACAATTTAATAAAAAGCTATATATATATTTTAATTATACCTCCATGGGGCGTTCAGAGGTGTGCAGAATGAAGGTACAATATTTCCTTTAAAAGCTATATTTTAATTAAAAAATAATCAAATATTTATTTTGACGGGCACGACACTGGATTTATGTTTACATCTACCAGCCAATAGAGGGCACCGTTGGGGGTTGCCAAATACGATAAATCGTCTGCTCGTCACAACGTGGGAAAATGGCGGACTCGGCAAGTCAAGCAGCTGCTTCTGAGCCCAGAAGATGTCGTTATCCTTCTCAGAAGAGGAGCGACCATAAAAGATCTAAAACCAGACCATATGGGTTTATTTTCATTAATTAATAGAAGATGTCAGATATTTGCTTTTCTTTTTAATCAAAAACATCTGCAAAAAGCTCTTCAACCACAGCAGTCTTTAGGACAATGTAAAAGTGCAAAACATTTTAAACATTTAAGAAGATTTAACAAAAATATGTTTCCTCATTCACCAGTCACATCTCAGGCTGTGGGAGAAACATGCTCTGCAGATGCTGACAGAATCTAAAAAATACTGAAAACCTACAGGACATGTCCAACTCTTACCTTCAATTTAGTTAAAATTCATAATGGGTCCATAGATTAGCTTTGGAGCAGCTTTAGAATCACATGTTTTTAAGATAAAGTTAAAAACTTTTTTATTTGAACAAACATATGGTTATGCTGTCTTATTTTTATTTTATATCCTGGATTTATGTTCTGCAGTTTTATTTTTTCATTTTTTTAGATAAGGGCTCGTAATTATGTTTCACTGCTTTAATTACTTTGATCTCAGTCTTTGTTTTATGGGCGTGTGTGGATGTGTGTGTGGATGGGTTTTTAATTGTTTTATGTGTGTATTTTATGTATGTAAATACCATTTGTTGATGAGTGTGTACATATTTTATAATTGATTATTTTATGTTATGTTTTATCTACTGTAAAGCACATTGAGTTGTTGCTATGCAGGAAATGTGCTCTATAAATAAAGTCATTCATTCATATATTTATGCTGCGATTAAAAAAGAAACTGCATTACATAATAATCAATTCATCGATTATCAATTTGATTCATAATCATTTATGTCCGCATCTCAATGCATCGATTGTTAGATTAATTTCCTCAGCTCTAATTGATTAGCTATGAGTTGTCTAACAGCTCACTCACACACACACACACACACACACACACACACACACACACACACACACACACACACACACACACACAATCACGCATAGAGCCGCTGGGGAACATAAGGAAAACCCCTAACAGAGAGGCTCATCCAGCAGATCCAGACTCAGGAAACTCCTCCATCGACGCGAGCGAGAAGAGTGGCACAAGCATAAAGAACTAAGCCGGGAATTTCCACTTCCTGCTAACAAAACTGATCAAAAGGTGGTCATCACATCCGTGTTAGGCTCATGAGATTTTGCAGGTGGAGTTTGAACCAACCACTCTGTGAGCTGGGTGTGTTTGTCATCAAGGAGCTTCACAGAGCAGCCATTACTGCTGCAGCAAGTGCCGTGTGGGATTTCAGTACGCTTCAAAACATTTAAGGTGGAACGTTTTCTGTGTCAGTGACAACAGCTGTCAATGGAAAAGCTGGATCCAGCCTGAGAAAATGACTTGCTGTTTCCTAACTATGATGTAACCCCACTGTAATCTATGCGGTGTCCCTTCCCTTTCACTATCTTATCCATTTTCTTTCCCTCTTCTGTAAGCTGCTCAACAATTGCTTTAGAGCTGGGACAAAGATGGGAGAAAAGAAGTGTGACATACATGAAGAGACTCACGTGTGCGGGATCTTTTTCAATCCTAAATCCGCCCCTGCTGTCCTGTCTCCACATATATTTGGCCCTGTAAGGAATTTGATGAAACGTCAGCACATCACGTCATCGATCATCGCAAAACGCGCGAAAAGCAGTAAACAAAGATCGACACAATGGAGGACGCAACAACAGTGGGCACGTTTATGTTTGCTATGTTGTTATATGCAGCAATGGCTTCCATCGCTCGTCTCTCTAACGACTCGTGTTTTCCTAAATAACGGTTCCCGCCACATATATGCATTTCCTATTTCCTCCTGAGTTGACATCATTTCCGACTGAGTTACAACCAATCGGCAGCGTTCTCGCCCAGCGTCTTTTATCGGGCCTTTCCCAATACCTACCCCTGATCAGGTACTCAGAAGGTTCCGGAAAACGTCCGTCAAGTGGAGACAAGCGCACATCGGGAACTTCCTGTAAATTTACCCCAAAGTTCCGATAAAGGAAACGTACCTAATCACAAAGCATGAATCTGGGACTGTCTCTTGGACATTGACATGGATTTCATCTCCCACTTCCAACTCAACTGCTCTGTCTGTCTTCCCAGCCAAACCAACCATTCAGCACATTTCAATCCAAACCGATGACCTATCTCTTTCTTCGTCAAAGGTAGCATGACTGATGACTATCTGACCTTAAAAGGTCCTGTTTCCTCTGTGGCCCATATGCCACTCTGAGTCGTTAACATGTGAAAGATCAGGCTAAAGCTAACACAAAATACCACCCAGCTTCTTGTGCAGTGATTGGTCTTCTTCTGTCGTAACTATGTCCTCTTAACTGGTCTTCCAGCCTGTACTGTGTAATCTCTACAAATGGTCCAGAACACAGCGGTGTGTCTGATCTTCAATCAGCCTAGAGCACCTGTTACCCCCTGTTCACTGAGCTCCACTGGCTACTCTTAGCCACCTGTCGATGGTACAAAGTTAGGAATGCAATGTCTCCTGTCTACTTGAATGGCTCCAGTTGTCTAAGGACTGCCAGCTAGCAGTGCAGTGACCAGCCCAGACTCTTTTCCTGTGTTGTTCCACCACTTTACCATGATCCTCACAACACTCATTGGTCATTGGTCTCCCTGAGCCTCTCTTTCTTCAGCATCATGTCACGGCCCAGCTGACATAAACGCACAGATGGAATTCTTTTAACAATGAAAGCATCGATCAGATCAGCACATCCCTTATTTTAACTCCGAATTGGGCGACGGCAGTAGAGGAGTCTGCCCCATAATTGGAATAGGGTTGGGTGCATTTCATCGATGCGGCGATGCATCGCAAAGCTTCACGTGAGGATTCAGAATCGATTAATGAACGTCGATGCTTAAAAAAATAAATAACGTGGAAGCTTTGTTGTTTACTAAAAAAGATCACGTAACCGGAGCCTTAACAAATGTAAGTTATTTGTTTTTGTGTAAGGAAGATGCTTTTTACTGGCGCACAATGTGGTAATCTAGGTGCTGTGGAGGAAAATAGAGGAACCAGCAGAAACGGTCCAAAGTTTGGGATCAAACGCGCAGCTACGGGCAGATTGGCTAATGCTAACTAAGCTAGCGGATAGCAGACTCACGCCGTGGGTTCCAAAGAAACACAATGATCTTGGAACTAAGAATGACTAAACTCTACAAGCGGAAGAAAAGTCCCACCATCCTGTTTATTCGTAGCTGTCTGCAGCGCTATGGAGCAGAGCCACAGCAGCTACCAGGACTCACGTTGTTATTGTTACGAGATTGCGCAACACACCGCTCCAGGTCTATGGCAAGCCGTAATACTATGTAATTCACAAACACTTCTATCTGTGAACGTAATTTAAACTGGATTATTGCCAACCTGTACATTATAGACATGCCAACACTACATTGTTACCAGTAGAAATAAAATGTTATTCAATATCTCAAAAGCTGTAAGACAGTTGAGGCGATAGCATGTTGTTTTGCATGTTATTGAACTGTTTTCTAATAATGTTCTGTTGTTAAATAAAGTAAAGGAAGGAGAGAAAAATGTTTCCCTAGCAGGTTTTAAATGTTTAAAGCTTTCCCTGATCGAAGTTAAGTTGGTCAAAGTGCAAATATTTACACACGTCATACAGTCATAAAATAAGATTTTGTCTTTGAAAAATAGTTAAATGTAAAAAAAAAGTATTTACTTACTTAGAGTAGTTTTAGAGGAACTGAGTTAATTGATAGGTTATTTATTTACAAATGTAGACAAAGAAGAAGACAATCAATCTCGTATGAGAAAAAGCATTAAAAATATTAATAATCGAAGAATCGTGGCACCAGAAATCGAATCGAACCAACAACCATTATAATCGAAGCATCGAAGCTCCCATAATCGAAATTGGAAGGTTGCAGGTTCGAGCCCCACTCAGTCTGTCGCAGTTGTTGTGTCCTTGGGCAAGGCACTTACCCTGCCTTGCCTGCTGGTGCTGGTTGGAGGGATCGGTGGCATTGGTGCTTGGCAGCCTCGCCTCTGTCAGTGAGCCCCAGGGCAGCTGTGGCTACAATGTAGCTCATCACCACCAGAGTGTGAATGTGTGGATGACTGAGTGTGTTGTAAAGCACCTTGGGGGGTTCTAGGACTCTAGAAGGTGCTATATAAAATACAGGCCATCCTTAAACACTGTTCATTTATTCTAAATGACTCTAATCTACTGCAGATAGACTGCTAACAACACATGTATGTAATACTGGGTTAATGGGACACACATGTAATCTTGGACATATTATTTTCATTGTAGTAAATTAATCAGTTAATAATCACATCAAAAATAAAAAACATATTTATTATTAATTAATAAACAGCTGTGACATTTTGTCTTCAGAACAATTCATTTAAATTATTTCTTCACTATTTTCTTATTTCAGTGTGATCAAATAAAATGTACAGAAATGTCACTGCTAAGTTAAATAAAGTGTGCAGGTGATGCATGAGTGGATCAGTCATCCAACCATCAGGACTTCTGACCCACACTAAACCTTGGCCTGGTCCAGAAAAGGTTACACAGAACATTTGTAGCTACTTTCACGGTGTCTTTATTCCAGTCTTGTTATCAAAAGTTATACTGATTTAAAACATTAGAAACTTTTTAAAAAGCTAAGATTTTAGCTGAAACTATCATACGAGCCCTTATATCTGGTATGGTTTTGTGTTCATGTAAACCGAACAAAGACATTAGCTTTGAGAGACATTAATCTATATACTGTGTTCTGTTTGAGGCTTTATTAAGCTTCCAAAAAGCATTTAAGAAATGTGTTTAAGGCCTGAGTGGACTGAAGAATGTCCCTGTGATGTCAGAAAGCCTGCATGTAACAGAATGACCAGCAACATGATCATAAATGTAACCAATCAACTCACTCTTCCTCCAAAAGCCAGTTTAACTTAACACCAAAAGTGCTAGGAGATAGAAAACATGAAGAGCTTTTGCATCACTGGAACTATTCCAGGTACATCCTGTATCCCACCACTCCCACTTTGTGACTATTCTTGGATAGCAGAGCAGAGGGTTTGTGTTTGAGAGAAAAACAAGAGAACAACAGAAAAAACAAAACAGAAGAAGCTAGGTTCTTTCAGACCCAAAACGTTCAGCATGAACAAACCCAGCAATTTATCTGATGTTGCCATGTGAGTCAAACAGTACACACACACACATACACACACGCAAACGAACACACACACACATACGCGCACACACGTACACACACACACATGAACACACACACATACACACATGCACACGCACGCACACACACACATGTACAGACACACACACACGCACACGAACACACACACACATGCACGGACACACACAAGCGCACACACTCACGCACACACATACGAGCACACACGTACACACACACACGTACACACACACACACGAACACACACACATACACACACGCACGCACACACACATGCACACGCACGCACACACACACATGCACGGACACAAACGCGCACACACGCGCACACACACACATGCACGGACACAAACGCGCACACACGCGCACACACACACACTCACACGCACACACATATGCGCACACACGTACACACACACACACACATACAGACACACACGCACACTCACACGCACACACATACGTGCACACACGTGCACACACGTACACACACACACACAGATGCACACACACGTGCACATATACACACACACACAAAAAAAACTCTAAACAGAACTGTGTGTGTTGTGATAAAACATTCATATTTATAAAAACAAGTCATTCTCAGTACAGTATCTTTTGTAAAGAGGTCTTATAAACAAACCAATGAGCTCTCTCTGCTCTAGAGTGTATGATGTTGTTACAGAATGCTGACTTTGGAGAGCCACTGGTCTGAAAACATGTCAGCTGTCAGGATTTAAATGGGGATGGTGCACCAGCACAGAACCAACAAGCCTCCCTCCCTATCTTCAGCTCCATCTGACTTAAACACCAGATCGTGCTGTGTTTCCTGGACATGAACAACCGGATCTGTTTGGTCATGAAAGTGGAGAGAAGCATCGCCATCTCCAAGCAGCCTTAAGAAGACCTGGCCCATTTCCCGGCTGGTGAACTCACCATAACAAAGCACTAATTCACACTAGCAACAGTAGATCTTCCATGTGGAAGCTTTCATTTCCAGATTTAGATTTATTTAAGTTAGTGAAAAACTGAATAAACAAACAAACTAAATATTAATAATTTGTGAATTCTAGTTTCTTGACCTAAATCAGAATTTTGGCTTCAATATCTGACTCTGTGTGTTTGTTATCTAACTACAACAAAACTGTTTTTCACATTAGTAGATATGTTATTCTAAGTATCACCAGGCTGACACAGCATTACCTGGCCTGTGCTAACAGCTGCTAGTAAGGCTAAAACTTTCACCAGAGCCATACGTCAAAATAAATGTGATGTTAAAGGGGACATGTTATGCAAATCTGACATTTTGCATCCTTTTATGCTGCCAATGTGGGTGTGTAGGAGGCAGGACATCCAAAAACCAAGATCACATACACACCTGAACACATTTCTAGGACGGGTGGAATTTATGGTGCGTTCAATTTGTCCTTGGAACTCGGAAATCCAGACTTCCAGGTAGGAAAAATCAACTGAAACGCCCCCTAAAGTCAGACCTCCCAGTTGGAAAGTCAGAAAAATTTCAGAACACTGACCTCGACATCCAAAATGGCAGCTCTCCGTATCAACAACAGTAAGTTTTGGTTGAAATGTGTTTATTTTACAAGACACACTTGTAAGAGTACATTTAAAATCAATGTTACATGTAGCACATGCAACTCTAAGCTGAACAAACTAAAAGTGTTGTTTGCATGTTGATCGTACAGCTAAGAGGAATCTACAAACAATGGCTACTGTTTTTGAGGGCGTCGCCATATTGGAATCCCGACTTCTCCGACTACAGTAAACAGAATGCTGTTAAAGCAGCAATCCGGAGTTTTCCTCTTTCAGGAATTATGTATGACTTTTGAGAAATCCGTAAAAGTGATTGTTTTATCATGTAGTGTGATATAATGTAAGCAATACGTTTTTTTTTTTTTGCTAAGCCCGCCCCCCGCCCCGTAAAATCTGTGCAATAGGAAACTCAGCACCGATCAGAACTAACCAACAGCGTTAGACTACCGCTTACGTGCTTCAAATTTAAGGAAGTACCTCAGCTGATGCAGCATTGATGAACTTTTCACAAACAAGTAAGTCTTTAAAATATAAACACATGAAAACACAACATGACATGAATATAATAATTGTAAAACGTGTTTTAGCTCTGTTTGTCGGCTACAGAAGCACATTCATAAACAAGAAACGTGCAGTCGCCATCTTAAATTACCGAGTCGACCCGACTATTGGTGTGATACGCTTGTCAGCCACTAGATGGTGCCATCAGATAAAATAAATACTCCGGAGAGCTACTTTAACTCGGGTGTCACGTCGTTCCCAGTTCCGACTTCCGAGGTAAATCGAACGCACCATTATAAAATGGGAATTGTGTGCATATCAAATGTGTTCTGCTCCGATATTCTATGTTGTTATGAGAGCTCTGTAACGTTTAAATCTCTAAATAAAGGTTTATTCAATTCAATTCAATTCAAAGTCAAGCTTTTAACACAAAGGTAGTTTTACACCAACATTTTCAAACTGCATGTGACAGAAAGCATTCCCACTTTGACCTTTAAGAGCACCACGTCCAGACAGGAAGCCTAGCTCTGGCTGAATAAGGACTGAGCAGAATCTCTGAGCTGTCAGAAGAAAGAACCTCACAGATCCAGAAGTCCCATCTAACTTTAATATCTGAGCTAAACTAAATAGAATCTGGAACTGGAACGCTCTCTGAGGTGGATTTTCCATCAGTCTGGTTCCTTCTGCTGATACATGGAACCGCTGACATGTGGAGCAGACTGATAGAACACAGTATCAGTGATTCATCATGTGACAAAGTGACACGAGTTGTTTTGCTCTTCTTTAGACAACAGTTTGTTTCTTTTACAGCAAATAAGCTCAAACTGTTCAGAAATGAATGCATTTAATCTGTTCAGACAGATGATGGAAGACAGAGGAGTTCCACTTCATTTTCATATAAAAGGAACATAACTCATTAATGTGGTTATAACTTCACATCATTAAAATTAAACAGAGAGCTTAACTCCTGTTCACGAGTTTGATGGAGTTAGCAGGTTCCTGTGGCTCTCAGCTACCAGAGACATCATCCTGTGTTTAACACCGGGGTCTGGAGGAAAACCACAGTCAGATGGAATTGGACGAGTAGAGATAGGTGAGTACCATTCTATTCTAGCAGAGAAGATTAGGGGTGGTGGATCTCTGCTCACCTGGACAGACTGAACTGGAGGAGGAACTGTGACTGCTGAACAGCTTCCTGAAAAAGCTCAGCTCAGTCAGATTTAATAGACATTTGTTCTGTGTGAGTCTTCCTCAGCTTTCTCCTTCTGAGGTTAAAACAACCATCTTCTCTTCTCTTTAAGCCGTTAACAGTCCAAACCAGCGTTTAAATGAATAAACGAAGACGTGTCTAAGCTTCAGGTGATTGTCCAAATTCTGATGATCTATAAAAGATTTTAAAATCATATTTTCAAATCAATCTTTATACCTTTTTGAGTAAAATGTTCATTTTCACTGAATACCTGGATTTTTTTTATCCATCTACAACCGAGGAGTTGTAGTTATTCCATCACTGCATCTACAGAGACAACCTACCTCCACACTTGAACACAATAAACTTAAAGGTGTCGTTCACTGAGAAACTGTGTAATTCTTCTATTTTTTTTAAATGTGGCCAGTCCCTCTGAGTTTCACACTCCATCGCCTGCATTAGCCGCCAAAAGGAAGTAGACGGGAAAACAATTAGGTCAGAGAACTCTAGTTTCCTTTACATCACAGGAAATCTATTATTTATGGCCCCGCCCACCTTGGCTTAGAACCACGGGGAGATGACAGCAGAGCGTGTCTATGCTAGTAGAAGCTAGCCGTTAGCATTAGCATAAGCACAACATGGCAGACTTCCTTTAGGCTTGTTGTTTGTTTTCATGAATATAAAGAGTAAGACTCGGGAATACCCCCCCCCCACACACACACACACACACACACACATACTCCTTTGACAAACTTCAACCTTCTAAGGCCCTGTTCACATGTAGCCAGGTATCTCCCAAAATGAAGATATTTTTTGAAAGCGCAGATTTCCGCATCAAAAACGAATCTTTTTAAAAACTCCGGCCAAAATGAACATTTGCGTTTTCTTTGTTTTCAGCGTTTCCGTGTGGACAGAAATCACCAGAGATTTAGGTTTCACAACGTCACTGTCTGCGACAAAAACGCTGACGATGTGCGACCTGTGTATCAATTGTCCAAGTGCTTTTTGACTTTATATTCCAAAACTACATTTAAGAGCAATTCTACCTCCTTATCGGTCCACACAAGCGAGCTAGGCGCCATGTGTCATGTTTTGTTGAAGTTGAGCAGGAAGACGAAATGGATAGGATTCGGGGAACTACTGCCACCTACAGGTCTTGCATGCCTATGAATGTGCTTAACAATGCACTTATGCGGTTACGTGTGGATGGAGGTTTTTCTAAAAACGAGGTGGTGTGGACGCTATTTTTTGGGAGGGTGGATATCCATTGTTAAAAAAACCCGGCTACGTGTGGACAAAGCCTAAAACAGGAGCGCCAATGCTTTTTACCCACAGAAAAATACTCACACGGCATTCGTTCATATTAGAGACCACAGCAGATTTATTGACAGTTTTAGTTTATTTTTACACTGTTGTGTTTGATTCCACATAATAATAATAATAATAATAATAATAATAATAATAATAATAATAATAATAATAATAATAAATAATAATAATAATAATAATAATGACAGCATCAACAACAATAATAATAATTTGATCATGATTGAGACGACTAAACTTTCAAAACCAATTCAAACAAGAGTGTCAGATTTAAGACTTCTACTGAAATCCACTAAATAATTCATTTCTAGTTGCTTTGAAGCTGGATTCCTCTCCATCGCTCCTCTCAATGTATTTTACATCAGACACGAATTACAAAGATACACATTTAAATAAACTGAATCTTTAATTCACTGAGATGTTCAGCATGTTCAGACAGCAACTGTTGCAGAGCTGAAGTGTACAGGATGTTCTCAGGGGTGTGTGATGACATCAACACATCATCATAAATTAATCCTACAATCCTGAGAAGGGAGACGGGACTCTGCACAGGGCACTGAGGCACTAGGGTCAGAGGTCAGGACTCTGAGGCATCTGAGCCATATTTGGTTGTTAAACACACATCGATCACACGTTCCAGAGCTAAACTAAGTCTGGAGTAGGCCAGATTAGCCCTAAATCTGCTTGTGAGAGAAAAGCACCGTCAGCTGACCACACACCAGATGACACAGCCACGAAATAGCCTGTATGTGTAAATATATTCTAGTTAGATTTCCAGATGGAGGCTGTGCTTTGTGTAAAACAAGAAACAATAAAAAAAACATTGTATTGATCTAACTTCCCCTCTGAGTTTCTTTTTAGATGTAAATCTTCTAAATCACAGCCCAGCTGTTGCTGTGTGGTTATCAGACCATGTTGTTCCTGCGAACGTCAAAGGAAACAATTCTGATTCTTTTTTTATAATTATGTGTTCTGCTATAAAACAAATTATGTCGCTAGCTCAGGATCTGACTATATTTGAGAAGAGAATAGAAAATTCCTTTATTGAACCTCAATGGGAAAATTAAGCATAACAGCGGCAACAACAGGATTACAAGTAGAAAATTCCTAAAGAAATTTTGCAGAAGCCTGCCAGCTGGGGCATGAGATTGTAGGGTGTGTATGAAAATATCCTGCTGTGCCATTATGATCAAACACAACAAACATATACTTGGAATATGTATTTCAGGGAAAGTTCCCTAACTAAATTTTTACTCAAGTTTTACTAAAGAAGGAACCTAAAACCAAAGAAATGGGAGTAAATGCACCTCCTCCCTATGTGTATCAGGGGCAGGTCCAAATGTATTATTATACTGAACTTTTACTGAAAGAGCCAAAAGGTTCCTTAAATGTAAACTGCAGTTTTAACAAAAGATAAAAGATATGAAAGATTAGCTTCAACATGTTACAGTCTAATGACATGTGACCCATTTAAGATTTGATGTAACATGTGGGGCTCCATGCTGCCCTTCGAGCCGCATTAATGTCCGTGGAATAACACATAAAGAGAATGTTTAGTCCGGTGAAGAACAATAGTGGATGCTGATGAAACACATGGGAGCTTCGCCAGGCCGTGCATCTTCTCCTTGTTTTTCTAGATACATTTAATTTCTTGCAGAACTTCTGTTGGAATGCTAATTGCTAGCTGAAGAACTCAAGTGAAGATGAAATTGAGCTAAAATCATTAATACATCTGCAGTGGTCTCCACTATTAATTATTGGCTTGTGAGTCAATCTCTGAGGAAAAAAAGCTCTGGCGCTCCTGTTTCCTGATATGTGGACATCTCTCCTCTGATTGGCTAACAGCAACACGACTCTACCACTGACTCTGTTTGCTCTGCAACGTTGATGTTTTATCTCCACAAATAACACAAGCCTGGAGGAGTTCTGCTGTGTGGTGGAGTTGCTAATGCTAACGGTTAGCTTCTACTAGCTGAGACGTTCTCTGCTGTTTCCTGGACGCTAAACCAACAACAGCATTCCCCGTCGTGAGTCTATTTTACAACGTGGACATTGGGGACATTCTCACCAAATGCCCAAACCACCTCAGCTGGTTCCTCCCCACATGCAGGAGTAGCGGCCTCTAATCTGAGCCTCTCCCAAATGTTCGAGCGCTTCACCTTATCTCTAGGGCAGAGCCCAGCCAGCCCATGGAGAAAACTTGTTTTGTCCGCTTACGTTTACAGAATTTGCTGAACATTAAACGTTTGTTCTGGGTATTATTCTAGTATTGGTTCTGGGTTTTTTCCAGGTTTTAGTTCTGGTCCTGGTTTGGACCAGGTGTTGGTTCTTATACTGGTTTGCTGTAAAGGTTGTAACTGAGCTAAACTGTTAGTTTAAATATTTAATTGTATAAATAAGAAAAATAAATACAGTTTAAAAGGTAAACATTTGAAATTCAAATGTATTATCTTTGCTAGAGTCCTTCTATCTCCCACCTCCTGCACTGGATCAAGGGGCCATCCAAGGACAGAGCTGGCCTTCTTAATGAGTTTATCTAGTCTGTCTCCCAGCTGTAGATAAGCTGCTGCCCCAACAAACCACACCATAAAAGATGGCTGATGCCATTACAGAGTCAAAGAAGGTCCTGAGGAGTGCCCCCTGCTCTCCAAAGGACCTCAATGTCTTCAGCAGGTTGAGTCTGCTCTGACCCTTCCTGAAAAGAGCATCAGTTTCATGGCTCCAGTCCAGTTTGTTGTTCAGGTGAACACCCAGGTACTTCTAAGAGCTCAATGTCTGTTCCCAGGATGTTCACTTGTACCAAAGCAGAGGGCCTGTCTGCAGAAATCCACCACTAGCTCCTTAGTTTTCCATGCAGTGATAAGGAGGTGGCATAGACTTGTGTCCCATCTGTGATATATGTATTTATGGGTCAAAATATGTTATCGAGCAAGCTATTTACCAATAAAATGAATGATCTACAACATCAGAAACATTCCCTCTGAACACAAAGACAAAGATGTTGATGACATCACATCACTAATTAAGCATACAGATAACCTATCCTGAGCTAAAGCAGACATCAACGAGGCTTCGACTGATGCTACGATTCCAGAGGAGTGCTGCTCCTTATCACCCACCTCAGCATAGTTCACAGGAGAAAGTTGAATCTATTATTACAAAGAATATTAAATATGATGTTAAATACAGTTCCCTCTTTGAAGGGTTAGGGTTAAAGTGAAAACGTTTGGATCATCATTTTTAGCTTCCATGTGAGTTCAGTGAGCTTTAATGTGCTTTGCACAGTAGTGTAGAGCTTCTCTGACAACACACTGAGCCTGCAGCCAGTTCTCTATCACTTCATTCCTCCCTGAAGGGATGTTAATTAATTGTGTTGAGCTTACTATAACATCTGTTAGCAATGAGCTAATAATAGTCGAGAGAGCTTTAAGGCTCTATGTAAGGTTAATGTTGGATTAAATTAATAAATTATGATTGTAAAACACTTAATAATAATAATGTTGTAATTGCTGTCTGGTAAAATAATGCTAGAACACTGTTAGTGAGTTGGTCCAGACCCAAAACATGAATGTTAGCTTAAAGGAGGGGATACCGTCAGGGCCAGAAAGGCCTAAACATGATCAGAATCACTAACCTAAATTATGTTTGTTCAATGAAATTGTTTTAATTTACTTCCAATAGATTTTATTCGTTTCTTTTGGCTGTGCCGCCTCCTCCACGCATCTGTGGATTTTCCTTGTTTCGTCCAATCAGATTTCAGTCTCTGTGTTGCTAGGAAGAGTCTAATGTACCCAAGACCTTCAGAGTCAGCAGATCAGGCCTTCATTAGTAATACTGTACAACAGGGGAGCTGGTTTTTTTAACCAATCAGCTTTCAGATTAACCTCCCTGGGCCTTCTAGCTGGTTCGCTGTGATGTCAGTGGTTTTCTGTCCTCTGATTGGATGGTCAGAGAGAAGCTATAACCACCTAGTTTTTCTAGCATCCTCAGCGCTCTGCAAACACTTTAGTATTTTTTATATCATGCCCACAATGGCTGAAGATAGAAGGAGAAATGGATTTCCATTTTCAAGTCAAACTTTTCCAGAAAAGCTGGACAAGGTTAGCTAGCTTGCACTGAAACAAATGATCAGCTCTATGATAGCGTCACTGAAGTCTTCCTGTGTAGAGAAGAGAGTGGATAAAAATTCAGCCACTCTAGTGAGGATTATGTATTTTATTTGCGTTTATAAATATAGCAGGACTGAAGTAAAAAGCCAAAAGAGGAAGAAGGAAGGAATTCTCCTCTGATGACTCCCTCCTGCTGAGGAAACGGTGGTTCCTTCCAGCTGCTTTATTGGACAAACCCAAGCTTGAGCAGCAACAGCTAATGCTTCATCTCAGACGAACGCCTCCCTGGTCTGCTGTTTGTTCCTGACAACCTTCACTCAGAGGTGACCCAGGTATTTCTACAGCAGTAATGCATGGACTCCACTGCTACACTGCTTTGGATAAAAGAGTCTGCTAATTGAATAAACAAAGTGTTACTGAGTGAAGTGAGCAGCAAGCCTAGAACTGCACATCAACACCCTAACATCTCTGTAAAGGGATCCTATGCAGTTTTGGCTTGCTTTTAGCACCCCCTAGTGTCTGTTAGTGAAAGCAAAAGTGAAACTTATCTCCTCGCTGTGCGTTGGTCTTTTCAACACCTTAAAGGAAAAGTTCGCTTTTTTAGACATTAAGTTTTATGTGTTCCTTCACCCACCCAGTGCTCTGTAAACTTTGACCCATTTCACACACACCCCCCTGCTCAGATATTTTCAGGGGAGAAGTGATTCATAAACGTAGTTCTGGCTAGTTTCGGGGGCGCTTTATCTGCGCCGTTTAGCCTCACAAAAGGATTAGACTCTGAAAGCATGGCTAATTTGCATCTCACAAACAAAGAGAAAAAATTTACAACGTCACATTACAACGGGACTAGTTTTTGTCATTCGTATCCCTGCGCCGGTCACCGCAGCAGCTAGAACGGGCTCGTGTCTGGCTGCTAATCCTAGCTGTATGAGTGAAACAACAACTTCTAAAGTCACTTAAAAGTAGTTTTTCTTAAATATATCGAGCCATGGTGCGTACCTGCAGGTTCCCGGGTTGTAACAATAAGGATGTTACAGGATCATCTTTTCGGTTTGACACTTTTCCTGCTAAGGACGTTTCTCTAAGGCATCATGGCTTTTAGCAATCGGCTACTCCAAGGATACTCGGCTGGAATGAGTCAAAACCTTTCGTTTGTGCAGTGCACACTTCAAAGAGGATGATTACATCAGGAAAAAGTTCAGGAAAAGTGAAAGACTGTTTTTGAAGAGTTCGGCCGTACCAGAAATCTGGGTAAGTTTTGTTTTTAAAAAATTATTTATTCCGCTATGTCTGCCGTATTCATGCAATCATCTTCGCATTTTAGCGCATTATTTATGCAATCATCTTTACACCGATGGTTGATCATAGACTGCAGTAGCTTTGTCAACAATCTGTGTTGATGTGTGTGTTTTGTGTAGCAAATGCAATTCTTCATCCGTGTACTCTGGCTCATAAAGATATCCTAGTAGTAAAATAAGTTTCTTCTTCATCTGATATAGTGTTAAAATGAAATTCGTCATCAGATGAGACGGAGTCTGACATGTTTTCGGCATTCGGCAGTGAAACAGCTGACATACAAAGCGCTGTTTAATATCCGCGGGGAGCGGCGCAGGGATACGAATGACAAAAACTAGTCCCGTTGTAATGTGACGTTGTAAATTTTTTCTCTTTGGTTGTGAGATGCAAATTAGCCATGCTTTCAGAGGCTAATCCTTTTGTGAGGCTAAACGGCGCAGATAAAGCGCCCCCGAAACTAGCCAGAACTACCTTTCTGAATCACTTCTCCCCTGAAAATCTCTGAGCAGGGGGGTGTGTGTGAAATGGGTCAAAGTTTACAGAGCACTGGGTGGGTGAAGGAACACATAAAACTTAATGTCTAAAAAAGCGAACTTTTCCTTTAATCTAACTGCTGAAATGTCTCCTCAGCCTTCATTAGTGTCTACAGGAGCGGTTCATCAATAAATCAAACAAATCAGCTGTGTTCATGATCTAAAACATGCAGGAAACATGCTGGAAGCAGACTGCGGGGAGCCAACAGGGAGTCCAACAGGGAGCGGACCGGCATTCTGAAGTTGCAAGTGCGATACAGTGTTAATTTCGTTGACAAAATATTTTCGTTTTTTTTGTTTGTGACGAATGAATTTTTGCGGACTAAAATGAAACGAAAACTAAAAAATAAATGCTAAATAAAGACTAAATTATGACGAATATCGATCGACAGAAACGAAAATCCAATCAGAAAATAGAAAAGATGGGACAACGGAAAAAAGAACCAATCAGCAAATGGAACAGGCGGGACTTGATGAGAAAAGACGTTGAAAATTATTTCACTAGAAGAAAAATGCATATATTTTAGTCGACTAAAATAAGACTAAAATGTGACTACAATTATTTTGAATTTTAGTCAAAAGACTAAGACTAAAACTAAATTAAAATTTCTTGTCAAAATTAACACTGGTGTGGTATTCTGGCCACAGAGGGCGGTGGGGGTCTGAGTGGCATTGCATTAACCCTGTAAAGGGTCATTTTAGCACATATGAGCTCAAGAACATGATATAAAAATATGAAAAAGCTGCATAGTACGGCTTTAGGTTCAAAGGTCAGGGGCTTTGTTCCTCATGCAAACACACGGAGGTAAAACCTTTGAAACTGATGCATCAAACAGCAATGTTTACAGGAAGTAGCACCGCATTTAATCTGAAAAGACCTACAAGTAAGGCAGAGACACAAATGTACCAAAGAACCAACAACTTTCCAATCATTCTATTTCATCTGAATTTGAATTTAATACAAGGAGCAACAGTTTGTAAAAGAGGGTGTCTGCTGCTGCCGTGCTGAGGTCTGCAGCTCTCCACACTCGGCAGGTTTGTGTGTGGATTCTAGTGTTTCTCTGTTCTTGTGGTTTTGTTGTTCTCTTCTCATCATCTGCTCTGATTGCTTCTATCAGTCTGTTCCCTGGTTTGGTTCTGTCAGTGCTCCCTTTCACCTGCTTCTAATTTGTTACTCTGTCTCAGTAAATTTCCTGGTTTTCAGTCACTCCACAGTTCTCTCTGTTCCCTCGCTTGTCCTGCTCTGCTATTATTTTAGTCTTTTGGAAAGCTAGCTAATACGCTTGCTTCTGCTTCCCTCCTGTCTCCTCCTTGACCTGCATGTGGGTTGCTCTCCCACCATCCACCTCCAGCCTGTCACAAGGCTGACCCTGGTGGCTGTTAAATAGGCCTGAGGAGGAGCAGGTACACAGAGCAGCAGAGATGCATTCTGTCATGTGAAGCATTTGCAGAACAATCAAATGCATCACTTCATTCTATTGAGGAAGCAGCTGCTAGCACACAGTTGGAGAAGGACCATAAAGAAGCAGTCTGGCTGACTGCTGCAGCTAAATTCAGATGATGATTCCTGCTTTTAACTCCTGTTGATTTACATGGTTCTTCTTCCCCTGCTGCTGCTATGCTACTCATCACTGACCCAGCTAGCAAATGACACACACTCACTCATTTGTAAGGGTTGCAAGCAAATCCCTGCAACTGAGTTTAGTATAAGATAAAAGTTATGTGCTGAAACCAACGTGTCACCATGCTGCAGGCATATTTTTAGAAGGATTGAATTGTGCATCTCAGAACTTTCAATCAGAGATCTGATAAAGGAACACATCCAGAGCCTTTCAAACTGACCGGGCTTAATAAAACCTCAGCTGCTGCTCATTCCACTCTGGTATGGAGAGCCACATCACTGCTCTCACATCACAGAACATCCGTGCTCTTAAGTCAGTCGAGATGGTGGAGAAAATATTCTGAAGCATCCAAGATCATAACAAGACATGAAAACCTGCTGCTGCTGCTTGCCTATAAAGCTGCAGGTGTAGCAGGTCCATCTAAAGATGGATTCTTTTATATTCTTTTAGATCATTTTTTTTATAAAATCATATTTATTTTAACTATTCAGTACTGTCTAAATAAAGATTTTAAAATATGGGCACAAGAGAAAAAGAGAGAATCTCAAAATCAAACTAGATAAATTGCATTTCTTGCAGAAATGCCGTTTGAATGCTGACTGCTGAAAATGATAGCTGAAGCTGCTAAAGAACTGAAATGAAGCTGAAACTGAGCTACACTCAAAAGGAGCTAAATGCATTTGAAGGTTTGGGAGCAAAACTCACCAACACATCATAATTTGGGCCAAAGGGTAGGTGAAGAATGAAGAAAACAATCTTCAACAGCAGCAAACCTAAATCTCTGGACTTAGGTGAAAAACTCAACATTTGAACTAGCTGGAATTTTAGCCCACTTTAGTAATGGAATTGGCTGAAATATCAAATGATCAGAATTTATATAAAGATCTGACTTTTTGAAGCAGAAGTCAAAACTTAAAGCAGCAATCCGGAGTTTTCCCCTTTCAGGAATTATGTATGACTTTTCAGAAATCCGTAAAAGTGATTGTCTTATCATGTAGTGTGATATAATGTAAGCAATACGGCTTTTTCTTTTTGCTAAGCCCGCCCCCTGCCCCGTAAAATCCGTGCATTAGGAAACTGAGCGCCGACCAGAACTAACCAATAGCGCTAGACTACTGCTTACGCGCTTCAAATTTAAGGAAGCACCTCGGCTGATGCAGCGTTGATGAACTTCTCACGGACAAGTAAGTCTTTAAAATATAAATATATAAAAACACAACATGACATGAGAATAATAATTGTAAAACAACGTGTTTTAGCTCTGTTTGTCGGCTACAGAAGCACATTCATAAACAAGAAACGTGCAGTCGCCATCTTAAATTACCGAGTCCACCGACTATTGGTGCAATACGCTGGTCAGGCATTAGATGGTGCCATCAGATTAAAGAAATACTCCAGAGAGCTACTTTAACCATTTCTGAAGAGCAATAGGCCTAAAGCTCCTGGTTAAAAGCTAACAACTGAAATGAGAACAAAACAAATTCAAATGTCTTCTGTGTAAATGTCTGTGTCTGCCTAAGTCTTAGGAGGATGATGTCATCATCTC
This sequence comes from Aphyosemion australe, assembly GCA_006937985.1. Lineage (NCBI taxonomy): Eukaryota > Metazoa > Chordata > Actinopteri > Cyprinodontiformes > Nothobranchiidae > Aphyosemion > Aphyosemion australe. The sequence continues at coordinate 3,366,291 of SSNS01000003.1, read as the reverse complement.
TGTATGCCAGAGGTGTGGTCAGAGATTCAAAAGAACACCGAATAAGAAGGCCAGTGGAGGACATGATGAGACCACTCAGGAATGTTTAGAATAGCAGGAATTTTGGCAAAAAAAATGTTAAACATCAGTTTTCTCCATTAGTTGAACTGTAAATACTAACAGTATGTGTTAAAGGTTGAAATATTTTAGCTGTAAATAAAGTTAAAACATAACATTATATTAAAAAAAGAGGGGGGGGGGGGGGGGGGGGGGGTTCTGGTTCTGGTCGTGATCCAGGAGCCTCATTTATCAACCGTACTTATGCAGATCTGTGCGTATGTCGTGCGTAGGAACTAATTTACACATTGTGTGGTATTCATCATCTTGTACTTGTGCGTGAAAACTGCAACACTGAAGTCATCCACGCGTGTTCCTCATCCACTAATTATTATACCCAATAAATTATTATTTCAGTGGAAATAAAAGCTTTGTTGCATAATTGATGCTAAAACCTATAAAAGACACGTGACCGACAGGAATCTGACGTTGCAGCATGGCTGATCTGATGTTGTTGGAGGACTAGGCAGAGACTCTGGAGAGGACACATCTTCTGTGATCGCACTGATCTGCTTGCTGGATCCAGAGTGGTTCCTGGGTAGATTCCACTTCCTGAAGGAGATCCTTCTGGAGCTATGACGTTATTTGGGACCCTTTATGGAGCCACAGACAAACCGGACCAATCTGATACCAGTCCGTATTTTATTATTGACAACCACGAGAACCCTAAGAACCTCCTCCACTTTGCTCCCTGAACATACACGCGTTGCCAAGGTAACCAAACTGAATGACAGCTCAGAGGAGGCTGCAGTGTCAACAAACATCTCCTAACAAGAACAAAACTAAGTCTAAACAAAACACGCATTCAACTCCTTAAATATAAACTGTAAATGACAACAGAATGGAACATTCAGTCTGTTTCTCTACGTTTCTTCATATTTAATTCTATGTTGAATCATATTTCATTTCTGACAGGAACCTCTCCTCTGTCCTGGCCACGTTTACCATAATAAAATTACAACCTCTGCCACTAGTTTGTTCTCCTCTAACTCAGCAGCCAGTACCTCGATCTCTCTGTTACGACCCCCTTCAGCCCTCCTGCTCAGCTACTGACTCAGTCAAGCCTTTCAGCACCGAGGACAGCTCCTGTGTGTTGAGCTCCAGCTCCTTGCTGTTCGGCCCTGTCCAGCACCATGGAGAGAGGCACGCTGAGGCGCTGCAGCAGCTGACTTCAGTCGGCCCTCAGCAGCTGAAGATATTTAAGTTCTTCCACACTAGCAACAGTAGCAGCGGCTCCACTCGCTTCCCACAGCCTGCCCCAGCCTGGCCGGCTTGATTACACACATCCTTAGGAATGCAGACAGGAATGAGCATAAGGCGTGAAGGTATCAGTGATGTCATGAGTGCATAAGACTTGTTTCTCCAGACAAGGTTACTAAGATGAGGATAACATTATCTTGCTAAAAACTCTCTCTAGATCTCTAGTCCTTTTGGTGATTAATATGGTTTTGGCTGACAGTTCTTTTGTTTATATTAGAGGACTTATAGTTTGAGAATTAATCCTTGGTTTGTCTTTAAGAAGCTTAGAGTGTTTAGTGATTCTTTTTGTTTTTACCTTTACAATTCCTTGTTTTGACTCCTCTTCCTGGTTTATCCTTCCCGCTATTAGGAATGAGGAGTCACTTTATGCTAGTAATTAGATCTTGCTGTTATAAATTCAAGACCCTTTTGTTTAAGTTATAAACCTTTTAACTCATCACTGAGCACCTGAGTATTTCCCCTTTTACAGACTTTATTACTTCTCTGTATTATTATCCTCGGACCTCCCAGACCCGACCAGAAGGGAAGTAACATTAAAGTTTTTCTTTTTTTTTCGGAAAAAATGCAGGAAATTCCCTCATTATCTGAGCACTTAGGGCTGGAATATACTTGCTGTTTAACCTCGCGTTGGCGCAGGCAGCAGGCTGCGTCTCTGTTCATATACTTGCTGCTACACAGCGCTGCACTGCATGTAGTACCGGAGTGTTCCACTAGGGGGCAAACGAGAGTACTCAGACCGGATAGAGAGCCGGTACAACCAAAACAAACATGGCGTCAATAAAAGAGCTCAAAACTGGTTAATTTTGAGATTACGGCAGAAAAAGACAACAGCGACATCATAGATGGTGTGAAAGACCTCTAAACCAGAGACGGTGTCACCATTGGTGAGTGTGTCTCGCTCGGTTTGTCAACTCCACCTACTGGTTGCTCGTATATTACATCGTTTGGGCGCGTAACGTCGTATCGCGTTAATTTCAGAGGACGCGCACAAACAACGCTTCAAATCAACGCAAGCTACGTGTGGCAGCCATTTTAAACACGCGTACGCGTCGCTAAACAGCAAGTATATTCCGGCCTTAGTGTGACCAAATATGGTTAATTGAGGGTGTTTCTGTATGTAAAGGACTGTGAATGGACACGAGCACCTGGGTGGGATTTTTTGTCACTTAATTGTGGAGGAACATGCATATGAGAGGCCACCGCATGTTTCATAAATCAGGATTTTGGCCGTCCATACGAACGTTCTAAATTTCATTCATAGGAAGGAATATAGGAATATTTCTATGAACGTTTGATAAATGAGAGCCCAGGTCTTGGTTCTGATACTTGTGTGCTGTAAAAGTTGTAACTGGGCCACTGTGCAAGGACCTAGTTAGGACATCAGATGTGGTCTAGACCGATGGACTCAACATAGACATGATCTGCACGTCCATGCGACGTTAAAGTAGAGATATTTGAATTGTTGAAATAATAAACACAGTTTAAAAAGTGAACATTTGAATTTGAAATCCAAAAAGTTAGTAAAAAATAACTGAATGAAGAGCATTTTAAGCTGAAATGAACAATTAGTTGTAATTTAGTTTAAAAAATTAGATCTTAGATGAAATGTTTCAAACTGTTAGAGAGAAAGAATCAAGTCTTCCAAACTGATGACCACAAGCGGGGCTCAAACTGCTGTTTGTTTGTTTGTTTGTTTGTTTGTTTGTTTGTTTGTGAGTCAGCAGTCAGGTTGCTTGTGACAATAAAGGATGAATGATGTCTTCATGTAAAGGAAGTGCTCTGGATGTGAGGCTGCAGCAGCAAAGACAAACGTGCACTCCCCAATCTAAAGTCTCCTGTTCAAAAACTATAAAGCCATTAGAAGAATTTCATTGGTGGTCATGTGTGTGAACGTTTGTGTGCCTAGCTTAATGCTTGTAGGGGATGAGAGTGGAATCAGCTGTTTGTCAGAGATGGTATCAGAGAATCTTGACCAACAATAACGCTGGAGTGAATGAGGCTGATGAGGTGACTTCTCAGCTCGTTAGTGATTCTAGCGTAATACTTAGAGCAAAATCAAAGACCGTCCCTAAAAGCTGACATCATGAACATTAGTCAGACTCTCAATCCCACCGTTTTCCACCAACCCACTCCTCCAGCAAACTTCTACCTCCTGCAAAAGGAAGGTGAGAGATTTCTATACATAACTAACAAGTCATTCATTCATACGAGAGACCACAGCGCATTTATCTAACAAAACGAGTGAATGAGAGCTCTAAAGTAAAGCTGTCCTTCAGTAGAGAACATGTGTCTCCTCTGCCTAGCACAGATGTGGACTTAAGTCTGAGACCTGGACAAACAAAACCTGAGCTGGAGTAACAACATGACTTGGTTTCACTAGCTGGTGTAAAATTCACCTCAAAGCATTTGAGTGAATGACTGACTAACGTTTATGGTTTGGGTTCATAGATGAAGAACTGAACATTGAACCGGTGGTTTTCTGTGAGCTCCCTGATAGCTGTTTACTGACGGTAGGATGCTGATTACGTAGAACAGCTTCAGACAAGCCCACTTCCAAAATGGGACATTCTGGTTTAATGGGTAAGGGTTTCCAACACCGCTGCTTCCTCACACATCCACCAAAACAATATCCAGGAGATGAACAGCCTTTAAAGGGATATTCCACCCAAAATTGAAATTTTGTCTGTTGATATATTTGCCAGAGTTCAATAAGTGGGAAAACAATTTTTAAAGCCACATTCCTGGACTTTGCGGATATATGCTCTTTGTCGCCCTCTAGAGGCTTGCTGCGTAACGTCACTGTCGTAACATTAAATCTCTCTCTCGGGCATAAGTGGCATGTTTACATTCCTAATGTCAGACAAAACAACGAAAACAAACGTTTCCACCTCCACACATTGAAATAAATAGTTTTATCAGGACTGTATAACAACTTTATGCCCGACCAAACACAATAACCCTGGTGAAATCATTTATTACTTACCTAGCCATTAGCAGCACGGCTAGGTCAGAGTCCGTAGTTCATGTTGCCTAACTTACAGCTGTGCTTTGTCATAAAGTAGTCCCAAGTCTAAAATGGTGCCTGTGATTCCTTTATGTTACTAATTATTTTCACTTGCAGTCAGTGTGATTATTTAGGTCACCAAGCACAATTGGGATCACTACTGAGTGATTTTAAGGACTTTTTTTACTCACAATGCTAGTTGGATCCATTCACTTACTGTGTTTTATGCTAAGCTAAAGCTAAAGGAGTACAGCTGGGTCCGGAGAACGACTGCGCTGGTTAAAAATTGTTTTTTCCCCACTTATCTAACTCTGACAAATATATCAACAGACACAATTTCAATTTTGGGTGGAATGTCCCTTTAAGGAAAGGAAAATAAAAACACTGAAGATGTGAAACAGGACCTAAAGAGAGTCATCCTGCAGTTGATCATCAACAGGATGACTAGTTAATATCTGGATGAAGTGTGAAAACACGTGTCAAACTGTGCTTTCTTTGATATTTTCATTGATGTGACGACAGATATCAGAGGCTACTGCTGCTGAGAATACACAGACTTTTATCACTCAAAGGTCTGAAGTGGCAAAACAAATGAACACTGTTTTGATGAATTCAGCCACTAGACATCATAGTCTGATTGAAAATTTAACATAAAGCCATGGCCTGACTAACGTACTGGAGCCAGAGCTGGAACAAGCCATGATGTTCCAGGGTCTCAACCTTTCATTGGGTATCATCGGGGATTTACAGCCAGCTGCTGGAGCCTTCGTCTCCATGTCTCACTGCACACTCGTGTGTGTGTGTGTGTGTGTGTGTGTGTGTGTGTGTGTGTGTGTGTGTGTGTGTGTGTGTGTGTGTGTGTGTGTGTGTGTGTGTGCGCGTGTGAAGATCATTTCTCTCTAACCTCTTTATTTTCCCTTCCTTTATATTCTTGTCACTTGTCCATTTCTCCTACAGCTTGTCTGTCTCTCCCGCTCCGGCTCGTGCTGTGTTGATGCTCAGCGCTGAGACAAAAGGTCATATTTAAAGAACCAATGAGACAGCGTGACTGTAAAACCACCCAGCGTGATCTTTCATGTGTGTTGGAAATATCATTGCTGTAAAGTTTGCCAAGATTTATCACCCATCAGACATCACGTAAAAACAGATTTCACAACGGAGCTCTGTGTCACGTCGGAGCGCGATGACACAGGCTGGACCGAAAACACAATCGCTCCCACTGATAGAACAACATTAACCTGGTTATTACACACGGGTTTGGGTTTCATCTAAATGACATAAGAGTGGAAGTGGCAAATGAGGGGTTAGATGAATGGAATAGGTGTGGATATAGGACGACGTGCTTGTACATAGAACTGTAGAACCTCATCTGTGTCTGAACTGTTTTGATTCAGTTGAGCTTTCAGAGTTATCAAAAATATTATCTTCATTGTATTTTAGACCAAATCCCATCTAGACTAATTAAAGAAGCATTTCCTTTGGGTTACTGCCCCCATTTTAGATAAGACTGATCTATTTTTAGTAAATGGATACGTATGTATTGTATTTCTATTTTATTCAGTCATCAAAGTGATTCACATAGACAGAAACAGGAACCTGTTCTTATGTATATTTGACTTGTGTTTAACTATTTTAATACATAATAGTCACGATTTTATAAATTTTACTTAAATCACACATAAAAATGTTTGTTTCTTCAATAGGTGATTACTCTGGCCAAGAATCTTGTTGTTTTATTTTCCTTCTATTTTCTTCTTCAGCCCAAATAAAGCACAAACTAGGGATCTGCAGCCATCTAGGTAGTTCTTTAAAGGGGGCCTAGAATGTAAACCAACATTTTCTTTGTTGTTGTTGAATAAGACAGCTTGGGTGGTCAACAGTAGCCAAAAAGTCAAAGCTGTGTTTGACCTACTTTCTATGTAAATTAGAAAGTTGAAAAAGGCAAGAGAAAACCTCCTGTTCTGAGAAATCCTTCCTTAACACGTCATAAGGGGGAGCCACGCCTCCTCAAAACCTGCATGTGTCTGAGGCCTTCTGGGGAAACCAACCAATCAGCATGTCCTGGCCGAGTGGGAGGGGTAAATCCTCCAGCATGTATGAAAAGTCCGACGTTTAAAATTAAATGAGTCATAACCTAAAGGAAGATATCGTGTCTGTGCCAGCTCGTTTAGAACACTCACTTTCATCCGTCACGCTGTGTTTTATAGTAGAGCAAAACTTCAGCGGGACAGCAGGGTCACGTGAGTGAAACCCAGCAATCATCACTTTTGATTTGCACGTGAGACTTCAGTCACCGCTCAAACAGACACAAAATCTTGTTTTTATTCATTCTACTGGTAGTTCATTTTGCTCAAATTGAAATTGAGGCCTGCCTCTAATTCTGGCCTCCTTCCAATAAAGGCCTGAACCAGGATGCGCTTGAGTAAATAAAGGCCCGGGCCTGGATTAGAGGATTTACGGTATTAAACATGCTTAGTTTAGGTTTACACTTAGTACATTTGGTTTGTCTTTAACCATTTTGATAAATCACAGTTGTGATTTTATAAATTTTAATTAAATCTTATATAAAAGTATCAGCTGTTTTTTTGAGTGTGTGTGTGTGTTTAACTCCCAGAGACCACTATGAGCTAGACAGTGAACAACAGCTGTTAGAATAATGAATAATGGGAGAATAAGAAGTAAAAGAACACCTCTTATTATTTTCAGTTTTTGTGTAGTAGCTGTCAGGGTCAGCCAGGAACCAGGTTGAGCTCAGGAACAGCAGGGGTAGGGAAGCCTGGTCCTGGAGAGCTGCTATAAGGCATGTTTTAGAGGTTTCCCTGCTTCAACACATCTGATTTCAATCAGCAGGTGATTAACAGGATTCTGCAGAGCCTGATGAGCTGCTGAACAGGTGATTCAACTGTGTTGAAGCAGGGAAACCTCTAAAACATGCTGGATAGTGGCTCTCCAGGACCAGGGTTCCCTACCCCTGAGCTAAATGAACAAAAACATGATCAGTCGGTGTTCAACTAAAAAATGTCTCCAACCAGAAAACCTCCCAAACGAACCCTGCTATCAATGAAAACCAGAAATGTTCCTCTTCTGCTCTTTTATTATGTTTTTATTACTTCTCAGACTCTGTGCCGAGTTGAGGTGTAGAAACAGAGATAAGAAGTGCAGCACAAGACTCAACAAGCAGAAACAAATTAGGCACGTAACATCTGATCCTAGAGCCGAAAGCATCTGAACTTCCTTTATTGTTTTTTTATTTTTCATCTTAAACAATAAAATATAAATAAAACTGAAGTTCCATCATCGTCTGATTAAGAACCAGGATTTTCACACCAGAACTTTGACTGAGCTCCATCACTGGCAGGGATTTAAAAACTAGAGCTAAAAACGAGTTGATGTGTGCCTGAGAGGCTAAAGAGCACTCGCCAGATTTTAATCATCTTCTGTCAGGCAGTATTGCTTAGTCTGGAAAATATAAGAAGTAAACCAAGTTCAAAAGGCAACTCAACATGAATTTAAAGAGGACCTAGGATGTAAACCAACATGTTCCTTGTTGGTGTTGAATAGACAGCTTGGGTGGTCTAAAGTAGCACACCAGAAAGTCAAAGCTGTGTGTGACCTACTTTTTATGTAAATTAGAGACAAACTTCTGATCTGAGAAAGTCTTCCTTAGGGGGAGCCCTTCCTCCTCAAACCTGCATGTCTGCACTGTCTGAGGCCTTCTGGGGAAACCGACCAATCAGCAAGCCGCTCATTATCATATTCATGTCTTGGCTGAGTGGGAGGGGCTAACAGCTCTTTTCACAGCAAGGCTGGTTTAGGGGGTTTAGAATGGCCTGTATCAGGGCTCCTGGGACAGATGGAAGCCTAAAGAACATTTCTGATGCTTTTAGAGGCTCAAAGCTGTTTTAGATTGTTGATTACCTGCATTCTAGGTCACCTTTAAGCCTAATCAGTGTTCATGAAAACGTTTGAGAGCCAGGTCTGCTAAACTGGCAGACATGAGAGTCTCATGCAGGACAACATCCTCGCGGACTTCACGTTCATATCTATTTAACAGTGGGTCTTTTAGTGACCTCTGACCTTTACATATTATACATATTTTTACTGTGACAACATACCAAAAGGCCATGTATTTCACGAATGTTTATTCATGTAAGGATATATTTCAGATCTTAAATTACACCAGATTAATATTTGTTGGAGTTAATGTTAATCTATCAATATATTCACACATTAATAATATTATTAATGTGTGACACATTATTAAAACACTTTAGACAAACACATAGTCCGTTGCTGTGGTAATATTACTATCAAGCTCAGAGAAAAACTCACAGTGACTCTAATCAGAAATAATAATTAAAAAATGTTTTTTCAGTGTTCCACCTTTAAGAACCGTGGCCTCACACTGGGAGGATCTGACATTCATTCCAGCAATTTCAGAACATTAAAAGCAAAAAGAGCAGAGATGAAACCCTGAGCGTTCTCCTCCCATGACTAATTTCAATTTCAATTCAGTTTATTTATTTAGCATCAAATCACAAGAGTCGTCTCAAGGCACTTCACAAAGTAAACATTCCAACTGAACCTGCTTATCAGTGCAGAGTTCAGTTCATTATGCCAATTAGTTAAAAGTTTCTTATATAAGGAATCCAGCAGGTTGCATCGAGTCACTGACTTGTTGTGTCAGAGACTTTACAGCAATCCCAATACTAATCAAGCATGTAGCGACAGTGGAGAGGAAAACTCCCCTTTAACAGGAAGAAACCTCCAACAGAACCTGGATCAGTATGAGCAGCCGTCTGTCACGACTCACTGGGGTTTGAGATGACAGAGCAGATACACACACACACACACACACACACACACACACACACACACACACACACACACACACACACACACACACACACACAAGCACCACAAACAGAATCAGAGACCAGAGGCAGCCCTGCTTGAGTCCAGCCCCTACTGGGAATGAACTGGACTCAGTGCAGAGACACTACTGGTTCTACAGGGACCTGATGGTCCTTTCAAGTGAGCCCAGAACTCCAAAGCTCTGCAGCATCTCCACAGAATTCCTCAGTGGAGAGAGTCATAATTCTCCTCCAGATCCACAAAACACACGTGGAATAAAAAACCAAACGCTGCAACTGCACAAGGGTGGAGCTCTGGTCCATGACCCCGATGGAAGCCATGATGCTCCTCCTGACTCAGAGGTTTGACAATCCATCTGATTCTCTTTTACAATCAACTGCAGACTACACATTTATTCACTGATGGAATACCTGATAAAGAAGACTAACCTGTACAAGTGCTTTTCTCAAACTGCAATGTTTTGTAAATTCAGATGATTAAAAAACTATCTACAGAATAAAAATCAGTCTTCATCTATTTCTACAGAGTAAAAGAATAACTTTAGGTGGATGGTAACCAGTTAAATGTGTTCTAAAGCCAGAGGTAAACCTGTCTCCCAGCGCAAACACAGAAAGGAGCACCTATCAGATCAGTGATGCGATGATCTTTGACTCACTCTTTCAGCATCATAGCGTGACTCAAAGTCCCCTCGGCTATGGATGAAGTCGACTCCCAGCTGGCCCAGCGTTCCCTTCCAGCATCGGAAATTAGTGATGGGGCTTGTTCTTTGAGCCGGCCCCTTAAAGGGCCGACTCAAAGAGTAGTAATGAGACAGCGCTCCATCTTTCCTCCTTCAGCTTCCTGCTCACTGACTTAAATGAGTCCCACGAGTGTCTGATGATGGACACTTTCAGCTGCTTTTCTCCCCTTCAGGAACTCCGACAGACTCACGATGACGCTTCTGCAGCTTGAGAACTGATCGTGTTCTCCTGGCAGAGTGAAGGCAAATGCAGAGGTTTCTGATTACTGATGTTTGTTTTCTCTGTTTGTGATTGGCCACAAGATTCTGAAGGAAGTCCAGAGCCGAGTGTCCTAAAACCAGCTGAGTAACGAGGAGAGGAGCGGAGCTCGTTAGGTTTAGAGGCGGACTCAGTTCCTTCCTGCTGCATCAGCAGCTTTGTGGTTTAGCTCACAAATGAGGTCAAATATAAAACTAATTCAGGGGAACTGTATGAATAAATGAATGAATGAATATATTTCTTTAGATGCTTTAATGGAGTTTTCAGAGGTTCTTTATTACTTGTTATCAACCAAATGTAAAATTGCTTTGCTAATTACAAAATAGAGCTTTTTATCTGAACTGAACGAGTTCAGTAATTATAATGATGTAGTTTCAGACAGCACTTCACTTAAGAAGTCACACGGTGGCAGAGGAGTTCAGTTCCCGCCTCGTAACCGGAGGGTTGCAGGTTCGAGCCCCATTTCCTGCGGTCGTTGTGTCCATGGGCAAGACACTTCACCCTGCAGGTGGTGGTTGGAGGGACCGGTGGTGCCTGTGTACGGCAGCCTCACCTCCATCAGCGTGCCCCAGGGCAGCTGTTGTTGCTCATCACCACCAGTGTGTGAATGGGTGAATAATAATGTCTTCTCAGCCTTCATTAGTGTCTACAGGAGTTAATCATCACTAAGTTCAACAAATCAGCTGTGTTCATGATCTAAAACATGCAGGAAACATGCTGGAAGCAGACTGCAGAGCCAGGTAGGTCAAGCTGAACAGACCAGTCCCAACAGACCGGAGCGGCAACTGTGAAGTTGCAAGTGGAATATTCTGGCCACGGGGCGACAGGGGCTGGGTTTAGCACATACTGGCTCAAGAACATGATCATGGTTTATACAGGAAACCTAGAACTGAATTTACTACCTTTTAGTACCTTTTTTACTACCTCAACAACATTTTTTACTACCAACACGACATCACGCAGCAGCCCTTTTTCTGGGTGTGGGGGGGTGGGGTGGGCACTGACCCATACGTATAACTAGACTCTCAATCATTTCAAAATGTTTGTCTACTTAAAAGTGTGATGCCGTCTTCATTAAGACATTCAACAAAACATTACAAACTCAGTTCTAGAGGACTTGGGACACAATAAACAAAATGCAATGACTTTCAGACATCACAAGCCAGTGAATAGAATACTGAAATTGCAAATGTGCAAACTGTAGAAACAGCTACAAGAACATGTAGCAGCTAATAACATCAACTGCAACACAAAGTATTGCAAGGTCGTGTGAACAAGCAGACATGAAAACGGGTCAAGTGTGAAAAAGGTTGAGACCCCCCCCCCCCCCCCCCCCCCCCCCCCCCCCCCCCCCCCCCCCCCCCCACCCCCCCCCCCTCCCCCCCCCCCCCCCACCCCCCCCCCCCCCCCCCCCCCCACACACACACACACACACACACACACACTCCCCAGCAAGTAAATCTTCTGCAAATGAAAGTATTTTGGGGCATTTTAGATTTAAAAGCATCAACCTGGTGAACTTTATGGAATAAAATAATCAAGCAGAGTTACATGCTACACATTAAGCATTAGAAGAAATAAGACCAACCTCTATACTTTAACAGGGGGATCAGACCTGGTGCTTGAAGGCCACAGTGGCTGCATGTTTTCTACGTGTCCCTGCTCAGACACACCTGACTCTATATCAAATTGGGATTCTTATTTTAACACAGAGTAGCAGAGCCTTTGTTTACCTTCTGCTAACAAGTTGCTGCTCCTCCTGAGACGAGGACAAGGCTGAGACGTGTTTAACCACATGTCCCAGCTTTGTCCTCAGCTCTGAGGAAGGAGACAGACAGAGGATCTATGGTGATGGGGGGGTTGGTCTGGGGATCCCCACAGAAACATTTTAGTGAAGTAGATGTCACTTCCTGCATTCTAGGGATTTTAAACAGGTTGTTTTATTAGATTTAAATGATTGTTTATAAATGAACAACTTCAACAAGTTGAGCTTTAAAAACTAAACCAGTTATCAATGAAATCAGATCAATATCAACATAAAATGACAGGTTTGGTCTGGTTTATTTTGTTAGATGGTCTCATTCAGAAATATGATGGAGAATGAACCCAGCTCTGCTGCTGCTGAAGATACTAAAACCATAAAGAATCCTAAACTTCCAATAAAAATGTTGGATGTTTGTTTTGTATTTGCTGATAATAATAATAATAATAATAATAATAATAATAATAATAATAATAATAATAACACCAGCAGGAGGCTGTGGGCTGAATCAGGATTTAATGATAGCTACCTGGCTGATGGATCTCCTTGACTAACCAGCTAACTAACCCTCCCACCTCCTGTCCTTTGGGGACATTTTGACTTTTATTATCTCCTCATGTCCCTTGTGTCTCTGAGGAGCAGATAAAACAAACAACCATCTAACTCAAATGGTAAACTAAAGCTTTCTCCCAGTTTTCTTTAAGTTGAATTTAACATCATTTGAAGTCATCCTGGTTCATGAAACAAAGTTTAGCAAGAACTTCTACAGGCGGACACATCAAAACAATATTGGTATTATTTCAACTGACTGTTCTCTTGTTGAGCGCTCTCCTCTCCTCCGAGCCGTCATCCCCCCCCCCCCCCCCCCCCCCCCCCCCCCCCCCCCCCCCTCCGCGCAGCGCAGTCTCCAAAAGCCCCAGACTGAAACCGAAATGACCCGACGGAGTTTAAGTTCGCCCGACATCATTACAGAGACATTTTAGCGCTTCTTTACCACCATGGAGGAATAATAATGATTCCACTGTTTGGTTTGAGGCGCGTCCTCATCTCCTCATATTGTGCGGCCGCCAGTCTCTCCCTCTCTCTCCCTCCTGCTGTCCAACGCGACTCAACACGCTCAAATTATTAATCGACCCAAATCCGAACCGAGCAGTCGGGCTGACTTGGTTCGGGCTCGGATCGTAAGAGTGGGGAAGAGCCCTTCACCTGAGGTCTACACAGGTGACCTCCAGACGAGATGCGCTCGTGCGGGTCGCGCGTCACCGATTCTGACGGACTTATTTATTTATTCTACAGTTTGTGGTGTTTGGTGCATGTTAAAATTCTCTGGTATATTACCCCCCGTAGTTAAAGTTAAAATATTTTAATTCTGTGACAGAAATTTACTACCAAGTCAGAAATCTTTTACTACCAAATGCAGTAATTTACTACCTTTTAAGGCCCTTAATTTGAGCACATTTCATTTACTACCTTTTACTACCTTTTACTGCCGCACGGAAACCCTGATGATTTATAAATATTGAAAAGTTGCAAAGTGTCCCTTTAATGCAGGACATCTGGTCACCCTACAGCCAGGTTCTCCAGCCTGGCCAGTAAAATATCATGGTCAGCAGTATCAAACGCAGCACTCAGATCGAGTAACAGCAGAACTGAAGGACAGCCATTGTCCATGTTTAAAAGCAGACTGTTTACTATCTTTACCAGAGCTGTCTCAGTGGAATGATTGGGCCTGAAGGCAGACTGAACAAGCTGTTTAATGCTAAGCAGTCCATCAGCTGCCTATAGACTCCTTTCTCAAGGATCTTAGACAGAAATGAGAGATGAGAAGGCGGTAACTCGTCTTGGAATCAATATTTAACTCAGGTTCCTTAAGGATGGGAACCACCACTGCTGTTTTAAAACAATCAGGAAAAATGCCAGACATTAGTGAGGCATTTATGAGGGATAAAACATATGAGATTGTTGGCCACAGCTCCTTTTGGACCCATGCCTGACTGGTTGTGTTGTAAAGCACCTTGGGGGGTTGTAGAACCCTAGAAGGAGCTATGTAATTACAGGCCACTTACCATTTAAGAACATGAACATTCAGGGTGTAACCCCTCAGATGGCACCTTTACATGATCACCACTCATGCTCCTTTCTAAATATGGAAGCATCATTAATGTCTGCCCACATACGTGTGTGCACGCTCTTCACCTGGCTGCAGCAAATACTAAAGAGGAAGACGTTGGTCTTCTTAAGGAAGAGTAACAACAGGCAAAAACACGCCTCCCGAGATGACCTGATGGAGTCTCTACTAAGAGATGGCATGGGTACACAAACTGGATTTTTGTCATGGATCCAAGAGCATCCTGATTAAGGTGGAACTGATCCACAAGGGAATGCCAGACTCCTCCCCTTCCTTTTAATATGCTAATGATATGCATCAAGTATGCTAATGTGCCCTGCAGGTGTGATTATCCTCCTAAAAATGTAAAATCATGTCTGCACATGGAAAAGGAGGGGAGTATGAGCTAGAGGTGTGTAGAAGGATTTTGTTTAGGGCACTGTCCTCTGGTCCATGAGTGTGTGTGTCCATCAGGGCTGTGAGCTCAGAGCAGAGAACACCAGCAGAAGTAAAAAGATAAGAAATGGTTGGACACACAGGTGGAGATGAGGGGGAGGACGGCTGCCCATCACATGGTCTGATGAAAACAGGAGGGAGGGAAAGGAGAGGAGGAACAGAGTGGGTGGAAGCAGGCTAACAAGTGTGGTGGAATCAGGTGTGCCCCAAGGAAGATGCTCTTATATAAGTACAGAGTATACAGGTGAAGCAGGAAAACTAGAACATGGTGCAAAAGTTCATTTATGTCACTAATTCAACTTAAAAGGTGAAACTAATCTATAAGACAAACTCATTCCATGCAAATCCAGATATTCCAGCCTTTCTTTGTTATAATTGTGATTATTATGGCTACAGCTGATGAAAACAATCAGACAATCAGAATATTGTGAAAAGGTTCAATATTCTAGACTCAAAGTGTCACACTCTAATCAGCTGATGAATCCAGAACACCTGCAGAGGGTTCCTGAGCCTTTAGATGGTCTCTCAGTCTGAGATGGATTACTGACATAAATGGACTTTTGCACCAGATTCTAGTTTTTACTGTTCCTCCCTTCAGGATTAGATACGTTCCTCTGTGGTGTCATTCATCACATCATCAACATGTCATCAAATGATATCATGAATCCAAAGTTACACACACACACTTTCTCTCTCTCTCTCACACACACACACACACACACACTCTCTCTCTCTCTCACACACACACACACCTCTCTCTCTCTCTCTCTCTCTCTCTCTCTCTCTCTCTCTCACACACACACACACAATCTCTCTCTTTCTCTCACACACACACTCTCTTTCTCTCTCTCTCTCACACACACACACACACTCTTTCTCTTACACACACACACAATCTCTCTGTGCACACACTCTCACACTCTTTCTCTTACACACTCACTCTCACAAGCACTCTCTCTCTCTCTCTCTCTCTCTCTCTCACACACACACTCTCTCTCTCGCTCTCTCTCACACACACACAATCTCTCTCGTTCTCTTTCTAACACACACACTCTCTCTTTCTCACACACACTCTCTCTCTCTAAATCTCTCTCACACATACTCTATTTCTCACATACACACATTATCTCTCTCACACACACACACACACACAGACACACACACACTCTCTCTTTTTCTCTCTCGCACTCTCTCTCGCTCTCTCTCCCTCACACACACTTTCTTTCTCTCTAATTCTCTCTCACACACATACTCTCTCTCTTTCTCACACACACACATTCTCTCTCTCTTTCACACACACAGACACACACACACTCTCTCTCACACACACACTCTCTTTCTCACACACACACCCACTCTCTCTTTCACACACACACATTCTCTCTCTCAAAGTCTCTCTCTCACTCTTTCGCTCTCTCTCTCACACACACACTCTCTTTCTCTCTTACACACACACACACACACACACACAGACACACACACACAGACACACACACACACAGAGACACACACACACATTATTTAACAGAAACCATCCCTTAAAGTTAAGGATGTCAGATTATCTAACTTGTGACGTAGAGATATTTTCATTCCCATTCAGGCAGTGAGACAGGAGAAGCCGAACATTCCCAGTCTGGTGTGACAGACTCCTGGTATTCCTGCAGCATTCCCGGTGCCTTCCATGATTGAGACACCAGAGGAAAACCATGAGAGGACTCAACAGCATCAGTGATCACCTGCAACAGCTGATCCTCACTCAGGTGAATCAAACATTAAAATGATGGACACTGACTTGTGTCCTTGCCTCCTCGTAGACTTGAGTTCACCAAGGCCTCCAGGGTGATTTCAGATTTGACCGGTGCAGCTTCTGGGGCCTCCGGTGGGGGTATGTGCTGCTCTGGCAGCAGGACGCCATGATGGTGTGCCATATCACAGATAAGCGTCATTATTGTCCTCTCAGCTGAAGCTCACCTTGTTTAGGTCTGCATACTCGTTCTTCACCTACCCTCCGGGAAGATGCTTCTCTCCTGACTTGCAGAGAGAACAAAGCAACAACCTGACATTTTCTGAATGAAACAGTCTGGTCACCTTTTAGAGCAAACTCATAAAGTTTGTGATGTCCCCACCAAACTGAAACTCTACAATGAATAAACTAACTCTTCTTCTTCTTCTGCAGCAGTCCCACAGCTCTAGGAAAGTCACAATAATTACAAACATAATCTAAAATAATGCAGTATAGTCAGGAAATGTGATGTTTTGCTTTCAGGTAATAAAAACAGACACAGCAGCGAGGTGCAGAGCTGCTGTTAGACCATGCTGCATCGAAGGGAAGGACCTTCTAACCTTCAAACCAGGAGCTGAAGGCTGCAGCTGCAAATGAAAGTAGAACCGTTAAAAGCTCCACCGGTAAACTCTCTGGGATGGCCGACGTGTTGTCTCCCTGGGCACGTGGCAGCCGGTCCCAGCTGCCTGCAGCAGCTTGGCTAAAGAGGAAGAAATCGCTGCGGTGCCATAATCACTCCTCCTAATGCCGTTACTGCTGTGAGTCATTTTCAGGATTGTAGCAGGCAGCCGTCGGGCCTTCATGGGGAGGTTTCAAAGTGTGATGAGGATACTATTTTGACTGAGTTCATAACTTAATTTCCCTTTCTTCCCCTCTGATCCAATACTCTCTTTAGTGCTTTTTTTCCTTCTGTCTCTTCCTCCGGTATTACTGTTCCTGTCCTTTAGTCCCCTCTACAATTGCTCATATCTCTTTGGCTGCGTGGGAGGAATGTAGTTTCCTACTCTTCCCTCTTGATCTCACTACTTCTCTTCATTTTTACACTTTTTTTGTCTCCCGTGGCCTTCCAACGTCTGTGTGGGGGAGAAAGAGACGGAGAATACGAGAGGCACCAACTCAGAGGTTTTATAAAGACACAATGAACGGGAGCGAGGCAGAAATAGGAGAGCTGCATGACAATGACAAAGAGAAGAAAATATATGTATAAGAATAGTGTGTGTGTGTGTGTGTGTGTGTGTGTGTGTGTGTGTGTGTGTGTGTGTGTGTGTGTGTGTGTGTGTGTGTGTGTGTGTGTGTGTGTGTGTGTGTGTGTGTGTGTGTGTGTGTGTGTGTGTGTGTGTGTGTGTGTGTGTGTGTGTGTGAGAGGGAGAGAGTGTCAAAGAAAGACGACAGAGCAAGGCAGAGGCCCCTCTGATCACTAACTTGGTGTCCTACTTACAGCACACTAAAAACCAACCCTGAGCTGTGATATTATATCCCCAAACACACAGGCACCGAAATAATCATCTACACACAATCACACATTTGTACATCCTGTACAGACACACACACACACCTTTAGAAAATACAATTAACACAGGAGGTGTGATATTTATACAAGTTGCTTTCTCTTTCACAAACACACAGGAGATGATGCAGTCGGTTTAGCCTGCTCCTCTCTCCTCCTCCTGCTCCTGTGTGGGATCTGAGAGATTACCGAGCACCACAGGGCAGGTAGGAGACTCACACTCACGTTCACCCGTCTAGATCTTCCCATCACAGGACACACAGCAGCGACCAACACCCCAATAACATCAGCTAAATGAAAGATGTGTCAGGCTGGTCACACTGCAGCTTACAGAAGCAGACTCGTCTCTTCAGGCTTTAACCTGTGAGGCAGCACTTGTAAAAGTACATAGTTACACCCCCCACCACCATTCAGGTGAAAGATTTTACTGAGCATAGAATAAGAAGGGAACATTTGTTTCAAAATGGTGTGGAACACTGAAAAACCATTTTTAATGATTATTTCTGATTATATTTGGTCACTCTGAGTTTTTCATGCAGGCTGAACATGAAAATAGTCTCCTACACCTATCTCCTGCATTCGCTTCTGATAGAAAATAGCTCCAGGATTAGAAAATTCTGACAGATCTACGTCACACTGTCACTTAATATGCATGGACTCACCCATCTTGACTCATGACGGGGAAGGCTGTTGTTGGATTAGCGTCCAGGAAACAGCAGAGAAGCTAACTGTTAGCGTTAGCAAATCCACCACACAGCAGAACTCCTCCAGGCTTGTGTTTTTTTGTGGAGATAAAACATCAACGTTGCAGAGAAAACAGAGTCAGTGGTAGAGTTGTGTTGCTGTTAGCCAATCAGAGGAGAGATGTCAAAATATCAGGAAGTAAGAGTCCATATCCTTCCGTCTGAAGCTCAACTCTGATGTGGATCACTTCTAGTTCCTGAAACAGTACGACTTACAAGACATTCATTCCTACTAGACCACTGCAGATGTATTCACAGACATATATACGTAGACGCCTCATGAACTGGAGCTGCCTATTGGAGCTGCCGTAGTGGCCGGCCGCCATCTTGAATGGGGCTCTATTCCCTCACTGCATTTATTTCTACTGAGAAAGGTGCTTATCCAACTAAAAAACACATTTTATCAAGCTTTATCACAAAAACCAGACACATGGTTTGCCATGATAATTAAAATATAAACATAATTAAACAAAATAAATGAAAATAAATGAAAATACAAAATTCCATCAGGTAGGCTAGAAAAGTCAATAGTAATCCCATGTGATCTGTTTTCAACAGGACGCCTGCTGTTGCAACCGTAGGCTGCACAAAAACAGCCATAGTTGCTCACTCTGCGTTGACTTTGGAGAGTGAGGAGACCCATCCAATATGGCGGCCATGATGTTACGCTCTCAAGCGCCCAATGGGGCGTCTACCTATCGGTCTTTGTCAGACACGTGATCTGCCTGTGAACCACACACCCCTGGCGCCATGTTGTGTGTATGTTGACTCACGTTGCTACTTGAATCCACAGCCGAAGTTGGAACAGCACACAAAACAATCAAAACAATGGATAAAAAGATGAAGAACAAACGCGTCCCTTACAGGGATCAACTTGTGAAGGAGGTTAGGGATCGATATGTTGAGAAATTGTCTACAATCGACAATGTAGATCCCTATGAACTCCACGTAAACAAATGGATCTCAGACGTTTCATCACTGCCTCCAAGTTACCGCGATGGATATCACAAACTATCTGGTGTTCGGGATCAGCGCATACACATGTCAGCAGTTTAAAAATTACAAATCACCTGAGGCATATGGACATTTTACACATGGCTGGGTACAAGATATGCTAACATTTCGATCGCAGGACTGCAACATCACGGTCGTCTCTGCCAAGGTGAGCATTTTCAGGGATCCCCTTTCACTCAAGACCAGAGTAGAGGAACCGAAAGTTGTACTGAAGTCAGAGTAGCGCTACTTCAACATATTTTTACTCAAATGGCAGTAAAAAGGAGCCATCCCAAAAATTACTAAAGTAAAAGTAAAACATTATTTGATAAAAAGGCTACTTGGGTGCCGAGTAACATCTTAGAATTTTGTCATCAGACAGACAAAATTACACGGTTATGTGCAAATTCTTATATTTTTGAGACTAAATTGAAAGGAAAATGACAATTAAATAACATAATTACACATTAACAATTTATAAGCATAATATAGACAAGTAAAACTCTTCAAATCATATGAGGAAATCACCAAGCTCTCCCATCATGCAACGCGCCACAGCGCCCGATACGTCACTTGACAAAGACCGATTCATGTCTATGGATGTGTTGACTAAACGAGTGAACCACACCTTTAAAATTAGTTGGATCAGATAAATAACGACAAAGATCCTAAACATTTAGTTTCATTGGTTAAAGGGATATTCCATCTCTAAGTGCCATATTTTCCACAGTTAGATAAGTGGGGAAAAAGCATTTTGTAACCAACCTAGTAATTTTCCTAATCTGACAGTACTCTTTTAGCTTTAGCTTAGCATAAACAATGTAGGTGAATGGTAACAGCTAGCATTTCATATGAAAAGTCATGAAAATGACTGATTAATGGTCCTAATTTTTCTTGGTGACCTCAATAATCCCAGACAGAAAATAAAAATAACTAACATGAAGGAATTAGAGGAACCGATTTAGATTTGGGACTACATTACGACAAAGCACTGCTGCACCGCTGCAGGGCACAAGAACATGACACAGCAGCCCCAAAAGACACCTAAGTCGTCTGTCATGTAGTCGGCCATTTTTAGTGCAACTTACTGTACTGTTTCTTCAAAACACTGTACCGGGTATAAGCCTAGTAGCCACACATTTGTGTTTACCAGGGCTGCCAGCTCTCACACATTGATCATGAGACAAGCATCTGACTGCCTTCACATGCTCCCAAGCCACACCTCCAATTTCTCATCGTGGGACACGCGCACCCCTCACCCCCACTCTGCTCTCACGCATGGAATAATTTAAAAGTTGGCAGCCCTCTGTTTACAGAAGTGTCTTTTTGAATTTGAATTATTGAAGTGCTAGCTGTTACCATTCACCTACATTGTTTGTGCTAAGCTAAAGCTAATGGAATACTGCCAGATTAGGAGAATGACAGAGCAGGTACGATGACAAAGGGCAGCCCAGGCAGTGTCCAACCCTCACCAAGAACCAGTGATGGGAATAATGGCGTTACTAACGGAATTAGTTTTTTCAGTAACATGTAACCAAATTTATTTATTCTGTCATTGTTACAATGCAGTTTTTGTTACTGGTAAGAAAAAGCAGCAGGTTACTGTAATTCAGCAGCAAGGTGTGTTGATGCTGTCATCATCTGACCAAGAGCTAAAGGGGTGGATGTTTACGTCCAAGTCATTTCCTTAGTCTCGCTGTAACACTGATTATGTCAGAATACACCTTCGGTGCACAGGTGTTACTAGAACAAACTGCATGTCTTTACCACCCAGCCTCAGAATTCCGCCTTTGGGTCTGACCCAAGTTTGAAATTTAAGTCTTCAAGGAGATTTGTGTCGACTTTTAAGGATTTTTTTATTTATAAAGATGCTGATAGTAGATTTTGAGTTATAGAAATGCTAATAAAAAAAACACCCAATCATACATAGGGACAAGTTTACAGACAAAATCTTTACGAAATGTCATTCATGCCCAGGAACAAAGTTCTTTTCTATATTAATTGTGAGCAATTTAATCTCATGAAGCAATCTCATGTAGACCCACCTGTTCTATTGGTAAATGGTAAATGGCCTGTATTTGTATAGCGCCTTCTTAGGGTTCTACAACCCCCCAAGGTGCTTTACAACACAATCAGTCATCCACCCATTCACACACACATTCACACACTGGTGGGGATGAGCTACAATGTAGCTACAGCTGCCCTGGGGCTCACTGACAGAGGCGAGGCCTGCCGTACACTTGCGCCATCGGTCCCTCCGACCACCACCAGCAGGCAAGGCGGGTTAAGTGTCTTGCCCAAGGACACAACGACAGACTGAGCGGGTCGCGAACCTGCGACCTTCCGATAGCAAGGCAGCCACTTAACTCCTCTGCCACCATCGCCTTATTGTTATAAATGTAGAAATATTCCTTTTTGAAATTATAAATTTATTTGATTGGCGTCTTGCTTCCTATAACAAAGTGATATTTAAAGGGCCTATACACCTTCCAGAGAAACGATAGGCATGATATATGATAAAATATTACCGTTGGTACTATTGAGATGTCATTTTTTATGAAATATATGTTATTTTTGTGACCCATCACTTCAACCCGGGAATAAGAAACTTGGATTCGCTCAAACCCTGCCTCCCCCCATGTGAATTCCACAATAGTACACAGTCGCAGACCTGAAAACTGCAGATTCACGCTTGCTGTAGATTCAACCCGACATGTCCCACTCAATTCCACATTCCCTCACCAGACCCAAGCCGTCCATGATCCACCAGATTAATAAAATAATAGTTGTGGTCTCACAGTAGGACCTTCTGTGAGACAAACTGGAACCAATATTTTACACAACTGTGCTGTAAGTGCAGCAGCCCTAACAGCAAAACCAACCACATTTATCATCTTTGAAGCTAATGGCAGTTTACCTAAAGTGTTTACAATTCAGCACGCTGACGGCTGATTGGATGGAACAGAATTCCCAGCATGCCACGCTCTTTCAGAAATGTTGAAAATTAACGTAAATAAATGAATTAATTACATTAAATATACAAGTATTAAAGTCAAGTTGGCTGTAGTTTTTTAAATTGACAAAGAGCAAGAGAACCATGACGGAAACATGAGGTGGTGCAGAGGGGCTTAAACATCGACCAATTCCAGATCAGAAGCAGATAACTGATCCATACTGGTAAAAAGTACCTTGACAGGTTTTGAACGTTCTGGTAACTAAAATCGAGAGGAGCCAGTTAAGGTGGTCTGGCTCCTGAACGCCTCCCTGGTGAGGTTTTCCGGGCACGTCCAACCGGGAGGAGACCCAAAGGAAGACCCAGGACACACTGGAGGGATTATGTCTCTCGGCTGGCCAGGGAACGCCTTGGGATTCCCCCGGAGGAGCTGGCCCAAGTAGCTGGGGAGAGGGAAGTCTGGGCCTCCCTCCTTAAGCTACTGCCCCCGTGACCCGACTCCGGATAAGCGGAAGAGAATGGATGGATGGATGGATGGATGGATGGATGGATGGATGGTAACTAAACTGGCAACTGGGGACGTGTCCCTGGCTTACGGGTAAAAATGATGCCTATGAACAGTCAATTAGATCTTAAGCAGACCCTGATTACTCTTCTCTTTCTTTGAGACTCCATCAGCTGTCGGATGAACAAGAAAGCATCTGTAAATTTGTCCTGAGACTAGAGAATAGAGGTGAAGTCTTAGCTTCCATAAAACAAAAACCTTGCAGCATTTCAACATAAATAAACAAAACACTCTACAAATTACTGTGAGACAAACATGATTACCGCTGGCTCTGGAGCTTTAATAAATGATGGAGGAAGTGATTCACTGCAGCGTGTCAACAATACTCCCAACGTGCTGACGGTAAAACTGCACAAAACTCTTTGACATGCTAGAGCAGGGGTCAACGCCCTTTGTGAAGCTGAAAGCTGCTTCGTGGTTATTGAGCCGGGCTGAAACAGCAGGTCTTGTTATGCACAGAGCCCACATGTGGATCAGAGCTGAACTAGATTTCATGAATACATCTGAATGATTTTTATAAAATAAAGTAGTTTTTAAATCCATATAAATGCAAGTGTGATTTAAACATATTAATCATGTAGACGTGAGGCCAGGTTGATGCCAGGGCTCCTATCTGCAGCATCATCTAGTTTACACGAGTCTCATCACCTCCAGAGGTCTGGACCAGCCCACTCTGATATGAAGAGGATTCAAAGGCTATAACACACCTTAAACTTTAAATATAAAAGCAGAATTACCAGAAGATGGATCTGTTCTCCGCCCCTCTCTCCCTCCCATATTCTCATTCTTGACTCTAATCGCTTTCTGGCCGTTTCTGCTGGTGAGAGCTGAGAAGCAGACATGCTCACCCCCCGGGTGCTCCTCTTCTTCACTTCTCACTCTTCCCAATTTAAAGTCAGTAGTGGACACACACAGACACACACAGTTCAAGCAAAAGTGGAGATCTATCAGGAGGAAAGGGCAGCTCCCCGGAGACCTCACTTTTCTTCTTTCTTTCCTCACTAACCCGCTTCCTGACACATTTTTCCTTTCCTCCTTCCTCTCTTTATTCAGCTCCATCTATCATGGCCAAACCTGCACACAGACAAGCTGTGGTGTTGCTTTAACAGACTATTTTCTTTGCTTCTTTTGCTTGATTTTGATTGGGATAAAATGCAAAGTACACACATCCAGGAAAGATACTCTAAAAGAAAGCCAGGCTGAGGAAAAACGAGGCTGCAGAGTTGGCAGGAGTCACACAGCTCTCTTGTTAATTAATCTGACATTTGGTTTAGAAAGGATGAATTATTTTCAGCTCCTTATTTGCTCCCACCAGCAGGTTAAATATAAACAATCTTTTGCTACATCTTTCTAAGAGAATGGTCCTTAAAAACGGCAGCCCACACTCAGCTACTTCTAACGATGTTGGGCAGACAGCTTGGGAGTTGGAGAATGGCAATTCGACAGTTGATTCTGTCTGCTGCACCACGCCAGGAAAGGAGAGAAACTCAAATACACGATCCAACCCCACCAGTCTGCAGCCAAAAGAAGTCCATCTCTGCAGCAACTTTCCAATGCAGCTTGTCAAAAAAAAATGCAAGCAGAGGAAATGAAAAAGAGCTCACAGATGGGTGGAAAACCAAGGAAGCTGATTTGATGTGTTGGTGAGGCTGATTTACAAGCATTATACCATTTTGCTTCCAATTAATTTTCCACTAAAAAGACAGATATATGGTATAGTAATCCATCAAACAGATGTCGAGAAGAAAGTAAATCCAGAAATCCTTACGGCCTTTAGCTAGCGCTGTCCTCCTAGGCTACTATGTCCATGACCTCTGGAAGAGCCCAGAAGAATAACAAATGTAGGGAGAATAAATGTGCTGGGGGGGTGTAGCATACTATAACAGTTAACTGCAGCTTGTCTTCTGGTTAAGCTCCACATTGTTTTAAATATTCTATCATTAAACCTCTTGTTTAAAGAAAATTTGTTTTTATTCAATTGACCGCCTTCCTTGTGTCACGATCCTGGCCCCTCTACCTCCTCCTTGGCTCTTATCACCCCAGACCTCCTCCGTCTCAGACCCAAACACCCCCCAGAACTCTATTACCAGCCTACATCACTTCAGTCTTTTCCCTCAGATCTACCCGGGTTCATGACTCCACTACCCTTCATGCTCCGCACCGGACCTTCTGCCGACATCACCAGCACCCGAGAGTACTTCGTGGCTCAGTCATTGTTTGATTCCTGTTTCTTCTGGATTCTGCCGAGTGTTTTGAGCATCTTGCTCTTCAGTCGAATAGACATTCGCCTACCAGTAACCCAGCAAGCACACATAGGTGGGCCCCATATAGGATCTATATGGGCAAGCCGTATGGGTCCCACCAGGGTTTGACCGCAGTTTCCACGGTGACCCCATGGGAGTTTGCCCAGAAAGATTTTTGCCCACATATATTTTAATGGGTCCCACATGGGTTTTCAGAAGGTTTGACACAAATACAGGCAAACCCCCGTGGGGCCATCATGGAGACTGCGGACAAACCCTGGTGGGACCCATATGGCTTGCCCATAAAGATTCCATATGGGGCCCACGCTGGGAAGTGGCTTCTTTTGTTCTGGAACTGCACACGCTCTCGTTGTCCTTCGAGCTGCGCACCACGGCTTCCTATATTAACCGTGTGTCTGTTCAAACCCAGTGTCAGTCCACTCTGCGTTTGGGTCATAACAACAAGCCACTTTCCTACTCACGCTGTTGTCTGTTCAGTCCAGTCCTCAGCCACATCCTGACAACTTGATGGTAATTGGATTTTTTAGGCTTTTCAATCCTGTTTTAAGTCCTGTCACAGCACTGAGACAGCACTAAAGGTTTTTAATGACTTTTTTTCTGGCTACGGATTTTGGTAAAACTGTATTTCTATTGCTGTTGGACCTGACTGCAGCTTTTGATATTGTGCTTGCGCATTTGGAAGCTTATGTTGCCCTGAGCTGGTTCAGATCTTATTTGTCAGGTAGGTCCATGTCAGTGTTGGCAACTTTGTTCCAAAGAGGCTCTCCTTAAATGTGGTGTGCCCCAGGGCTCAATTCTTAGCCCTCTACTTTTTTTCTTTATATCTGATTCCTCTGGGCACTATTTTTAGAAAATATGGTCTGTCCTTTTACTTCTATGCAGATGATTTTCAAATTTATGCTCCATTTAAAGGGGCGGCGGGCATCCTACAGTGTCCCCAGGAGGTTAAAGTGTGGATGGCCTCTAATTTTCAGAACATGAATGAGATCAAGACTGAAATAATCTTTTTTAAACTTAGTGGGTTTTATCTTCTCCCTTGAATTTGTTGTCACCTTTTGCTAAGGATGCTTTCTCAAATATAAAGTGCTATATAAATAAATGTGGATTGGATCTGATGAGCCCAGGAGCGACAGAAGAATAACAAATGTAGGGGGGAATTAATGTGATGGGGGGGGGGGTAGCATTCTAAAACACTAAGAATCCGAAACTTCCCCAAATATTTAGCATGTTTATCATAGGAATACCAGCAGGAGGCTGTGGGCTGAATTAGGATTTAATGATAGCCTCCTTGACTAACCAGTTAACTGCACTAAAAACCTTTCCACTAACCCGTCCTCTGACATTTTGACTTCTATTTTATGTCTATTGTCTCTGAGGAGGAAAACAAGAAAACCATCTACTGTAACTTAAACCAGAAATTTGTAAGAATTCTACTGTGAAATAAAGACAAACAGTCTAATGTCTCAGTCATGTTGGAAGGGCAGTTATACAACAGATTTCCTTCTCAGGGGTTGTCAGTTTATCTCTTTTTTAAAAAAAAAAAACAAAAGTGGACCATAGTTACTGTTTACCATCTGTGAGTTTGAGGTTGCTGAATTTGCAGCAAGCTAATGCAGCAGCGCCGGCATTTGTAATTCAATACCAGCAGGCAAAAAGCTCCAGAGTTAAAGAACCAAAGCCAGTAAACAGGAGCGACCCAGAAGTTATTTCTTGTACCCCTAAGAAGCCACGGCATCTTTTTATTTTACTCTAGTATCGGGTGAAGCAGGCTAGTGGCTAATGTTGAGCTAACAATGCTAAAGGTGAATTAGAAACAAATAGTCAGCTCTAAAATTATCCCAAGCTACTTTTTCAATTATCTACAACTTAATATTACAGTGAAACCATCATCATCATCATCATCATCAACTTTATTATCAGACTAAAGGTCCCCATTAAAAATAAAACAACACGACACATAAAACTATACAAGAATTATAAAATACTGGTGTCTCCACGTGGACGACTGGTAACCCACTGCACTAAAACTGGGATCTTCAAACGGAGGATAAATCTGTATCAAATCTCTCATTAGAGTTTTGAAGGTCCTGTCATGAGCATTAAAAAATAAAAGATGGGCTTCCTGAGCAGAATGCATCATTATAAGCTACTTTAAGCTTCTGCAAGTTAGCCCTCTTATATTTACACCACAAAGGCGCAGTATACAGATGTGTACAGTAGGTTCTGAAAAGGTGGATTTTTACATTATCTGAACATATACAAAATTACTTGACCAAAATATTGGCTTGGGCATACAGAGTGCGACATTGCCTATAAATGTCATCATCATAGAGCTGATCAGTGATGATGTGACCCAAATATTTAGTTTTCTCACAGATACTTATCTTCTTGTCAACCAAGCAGAAATCAGGGAAACAAAGATCTTTATGTCTTTGGTCCGACAAATCAGTGCAACACTCGATTTTGAATTATATTGCACATCACACTTCAGTCCATAATCAGAACACGTGTTCAGCAGCTGCTGAAAGCCAGAGCTGCTGGGAGAAAGGATGGCCAAGTCATCGGCATACATGAAATGATTAATCAGATTGTTACCAATCACATGTCCAGTTTTACAGCTGTTTAGTTGATTGGACAAATCATCCATGTAGAGGCTAAACAGAGGCGGTGACAGTAGTCCCCCCCCCCCCGGCGGACTAACACCAAAGAAGGCTGATATGGTATTGCTCTATTTAACTTGTATGTGTGAAGGGAATAATGAGTCAATCGTGGCGTTTTACTTTCTTTAGTGAGTCGTTTGGAACTATAACAGTAAGCTAACAGCAAGATGGCAAACAACCACGCTTCCAGAGACAATCTATAAGTATAGTAAGTGCTCCCTACCATAAAAGGCAAAAGTGCTAACACCAGATATGACAATTTATTTATCTACTCATCAACTTACTGAGTATGACTCATCTTTGCTTGTCATCTAGAATCTTCTGCTGCTGATCCATAACTGGCAACAGCCATGAAACTCACGGAACGGCAGTGAGAAAAGTGATGTTTTGTTTATAAAAATTGACTGCAGTACCCACGTTTGACCACAGGATGTCATTCTTACAGATTGCACCTTTAAAGTAAACCAAAGCTTCCGCCCAACTTTTTAAAGTTGAATTTAACATCAATTTATCGTGACTTTGGGCCATGAAAAAAAATATAAAGTGTAGCAAGTCTCTACAGGCTGACACAGCAGCACAGTGTTGTTGCTACAAGTCCTTTATTCTCTTTGATTGTTCTCTCTCTCTCTCTCTCTCTCTCTCTCTCTCTCCCTGACCCTGTCACTCCCACAGCTCCGTTCCAACTCCTCTCCTCCACAGCAGCTCTCCATGAGCCCAAAGATGTTACCTGAAACTGAAATGACCTAAAGGTCTTAGAGCCCAGGACTGGCCTGTCCAACATCCTCACAACACTCAGTCCAAGCCCGAGTGAACCACACACCAAGGATGCATTATTAATCAGCCACAGTCTGGTTTGAGGTGCATCTGTCAGGGTCTGGGGTTGTTAGCTGGTGCGTGCATGCATGTGTGAGTTTTAGTTTCCCCTGCCTTCACCTTTCCACAGACTCACTCTGGAGGGCACAATGAAGACGCTCAGGTGAGTCTGCACTCACACCTGCCACCAATCTCATGACCACTGGGATGATAAAAGAAACTGGGGACCAGTCACGCGTCGCCAGATTGTTAAGTAACAATAAACGCCCTGGTGCCGCTGGATCGCCCTTGTTTCTAGTTTACACTGTACTTACTCATTGTTGGTTCTCCAGGTTCTCCCACTCGTCCTTGTTCCAGAAATCCACGTTACTCCGAGACTCTCTCTGGTCCCTAACCCTCCTCTCTACATCCTCCCATGTGCTCTTACTGCAGCCGCACAAACCACTCGCTCACCTGCCGGATCATCATCTTCATCTGCACCAGCCCATCATCCACTCCGTGCATTTCTTCGCTGCTCTCCAGCAACACATCGTGAGAAATAAACGATTCCTCTTGCCCATCTTTTTACTCCTTCCCCTGTTCTGGAAAAGAGAAAATACTCACCAGTCCTACTGGTTCTCCTGCTCTCCACCACACCACTGCAGCTTTGACCCAAAACCACTTTCCCCTGGTGTACACATACTCACCTACCCATAAGCCATAAAACCGCTCCCATTCATAACTCTTACCGCTCCTTCTCTCTGCAGTTCCTCAGCTCCCAGCTCTCAATCTCCTGCAGCAGTGAACATCTCCTCACATCCTTTAGTGAACTGTATAACTGCCTCTTGTCTCCTGAGTCGTTTGTATGTGGGTCACACCACGATCTGGCCAAGAAGACCCAGCAGAGGCTCTAGATCCATCTCAGAACCATGATCTCACAAAACTGTTCTTCAGTCCCTCGGTGAGCAGCAAAATGCCACGCTCCAATGTTTAGACATTCTGACGGCTCACATTCGAACCATTCACACCTGAGATGAACTCCACACCTCCTTCTTCATCACCGCTCTCTGGTCTGCTCCTCCTTGCCTGGTCAAGGTAAAATCCCTGGCTTCCAAGGATCTTTGGTGGCTCATTTTCAAGACTATCTCAGTTTTGACTGTGCTTTAAGTGACTTGACTTCATGAGTGTTACCATACTGCCCTGTCCCAGGGCTTATGGAAAGCCAAACAGGGCAAGAAATAGGTAGCAGAGTTTTCTATTGAGTTTCACCCTCTAGCCGCCGCCTCTGGGTGGAAGGAGTGTGCTGTGAAAAGCAGCTTCTTTCAGACCTGAAGTGATCCCGTAAAGACGATTAGGAGAACCCCCCTTAGGCCTCACAAAAACTCACTTCCACGTTCATCCTCCTGACCTCCTCACAAATATCACCAGTTAACCTAGAACGATGCAGATCTGGCAAACACACCTCTCCCAAGAACGACGCTTACAAATGCACGCCTGTTTTTGCATCTGATATGAGGAATCCAGTCACTTCATTGTATCCCATTCCAACCGGCCAAAAGATAGGGTCCAACCGGTTCAACTGTCATACCATCTCAACCAACACACTCTCCTCTGCTTTTCTGGAAGGTCTATTCCAAGGTACTGGAGAGGGGGGTCCAGTTGATAGTTAGATCTCGGATTGAGGAGGAACATTGTAGCTTTCATCCTGGCTGTGGAACCGTGGACCAACTCTTTATCCTTATAGGATGCTGGAGGGGGCGTGGGAGCTTTCCCAACCAGTACACATAAGTTTTGTGGATCTGGAGATGATTGGTTACCATGTACCCAGGGCCATCCTGTGAGGGAAACTCAATGAGTATGAGATGGATGACCCTCTGTTAAGAACCATTCAGTCATTGTTCAAAGAGAGTGAGTCTGGTCCGAGTAGTCAGCAGTGAGTTGGACCTGTTCCAGGTGAGGGTTGGACTCCGACGGACAGATGGATGGAAGCTTATAAGGTTGTAGCTCATTAATCTGAACGACAAGAAGATTTTCTGGTGGGAAAAGGTCAGGAAGTAGAAACCAGAGTAGGAGCAGAGAGTAGTTATGGACTAAAGGAGAAGATGCTGGAAGAAATCTGACAGAGAAAGTGAAAGCAGAAATGGGGAAACCACAAATATTGGGAAAGAGGATTTATCGAGAAGGAGGAGAAAAGCTGAAAGGGCAGAAGAGATGAGAGAGAATAACTCCAATGGGAGGAAGAAGATGAAAGGAGACAGAGACAACCAGACACAGATGTGATCAAATATACATAAGAACTGTACAACTAAAGCATGAACCTGACGGCCCTTCCAGCCGAATGACAGGAACCGGAACTGAAGTGACAGAAGGGAGAGGGACTAGCTGACACAGACACGACAGAAATAAAGTACAGTCTCTACCATAGTGTGATGGTTTCTCATCTTCTGAGATGTAAAGTGAAAAAATCTGGTGACATCATTCAGTTATTTTATCTTTAAATGTCTTCAGAAGGTAATTGCTCTGACTGGAGGGCTCGACAACGTCTGAGCTGCTCGGGCCTTTGTTTCACAAGAACAGCAGCTTTTTGTTGCACGTCAAAACAGACGTGACCGGCATCTTCAGCAGGTCTGAAAATACGTTCATCCTACAATAAACAACAGGAGCGATTGAAACGAGCATTCTCGTGACAGATACGTTAATTGACTCTAATCATCTGACTAATGTTCACTGAAATGAAAGTAAAACAAAATGATACTGGATGGCGACCACAGCGTGACGCCTTAGCTAAACATGCCTGATGTTTTCTAACAATGAGACAAAAACAAGCTGAAGGAACCAGACACTTGATCAGGATCAGACCAGAGCATTTGCATTTTTTTCTGAATTATGTTCAGATAAAAATGCAAAATCGTGTGAAAAACACCCAGTTGTGTGGTTTGCTACAAAACTTTTTTATTTTCTCCTCCTGTTTTACATTTTTCCAGTCTGTAGTTCTGTTTGAATGTTAAAGCAGATTTGCATAGTTTGGATCCAGCCCTCAACTCCCACCCTCTACACCACTCTCAGGCAGTCAGTGTCAAACAGGCACCTGACGGAGTACCTGGCAAGGTGCTTAGGGCGTGTGCCCAATTGCTTTGCCCATCTCCACCAGGGTCTTCAGCCGCTCTCTAGCCCTCACATTTATCCCACCCTGTCTAAAATCTGCCACAATTATCCCATTACCAAACAAGACTCCAGCTCAGTGGCCTAGTGGTTTGAGTGTCCGCCCTGAGACTGGGAGATCGGGGTTCAAATCCCGGTCGGGTCATACCAAAGACTTTGAGAAAATGGGACCCAATGCCTCCCTGCTTGACACTCAGCATTAAGGGGTTGGATTGGGGGGTTAAACCACCAAATGGTTCCCGAGCGCGGCCACAGCTGCAGCTCACCGCTCCCCCAGGGGATGGGTCAAATGCGGAGAACAAATTTCACACACACCAGTGTGTGTGACAACTAGTGGGACTTTAACAGTCACCAGCTGAATGCTGTCCTGTAGCCATCTTCAACATGAAGTGCTTCATGACTCCAGACTTGCATACCAAGCAAAGAGATCCACAGAGGATGTCATCAACATAGCTCTCCACTCTCCAAACTGATGGGCCTCCCTCTTTCACAAGTGAGACTCTGTTCCCTCCTGCTTTCCACCTACAGGGCTATGTGCTGAGCCCCCTCTTCTACTGTCTTTACATGCATGACTGAAGCCCAACCCACACCAACAGCCTTATCATCATGTTTGCAGATGGCACCAAAGCAGGCAGGTGCACCTTTAAGTGGGCTGGCCCGGTATGCACCGGTATGCGTTACCAGTACTTTGAAATTTTACCTCTCAGCGTACCAGGAGTACCGGCACTTTTTCTGTCCATCTATCAGTCGACATCAGTCTGTCCCCCTGTTCCAGGTGCACAACCCCCTTCCACAAACAGGCAGGCGCCTTGCAGTCCCCCCCACCCCAATAACTCATCATTGAACTCAGACTCTTTCATGCTCACTTTCTGGATTAATCACGTCTCTTCTTAGTCTGACTGAGTAATTTATATTTTGGGAGGTTGTGTTTAGTTGATCATTTAACTTTGACTTTGAGTCTGCTTGTGTTTTCTTTGATACTCATGGTGCCCAAAATTGCCCATTGGGGATAAAAAAAAGTGTTTTGAACTGAACTGAATTGAATACTGTTTACTGAGCAATAACTATTGTGCAATATTCTATTATGTGCAATAACTACGCTGTGAATCCAACTAGATATCAGTCTCATTTATTCCTCCCTGCACTCATGCAATTTATTATTTGTTATTACATTTTTCAAAATTGACGTGTTACATTTCACAATCTACATTGTTTATTTACATTGTGTTGCCTTGAAAATCATGTTGCTTTCAATCTCATTGTACATTTGTTAAATGAAAATAAAGCAATTTTATCTTTTATCATATCTGTTAAACTTTTAACAAATCATCCTCAACTTTTTATTTTGTTATTGATATGAATTAGTTTGATTTAATGTAATTTTTTTATTAACACTGTTTACAGGTGAAACTGGGAAAATGAAAATCTGGTGCAAAGTGCATTTATGTCAGTAATCCAACTTAGACTGCGAGACCATCTAAAGGCTCAGGAACCCTTTGCAGGTGTTTATTGTTCATTAGCTGATTAGAGTGTGACACTCTGAGTTTAGAGTATTGATTGACTGGTAGCATCAAGTTCTTCAGAGTGGAGGACACTTTCATCAGTTAAAACATTTAAGGAATAAAAAGCTAAACATTGATTAACCCCTCAATGCCTGAAATTTGAAATTATTAATTTTTTAAAGTTCTGTTTTTTCAACTGCACTATTTATTGTCTAATGTTAATATAACAATGATATAATTAATGAAATCCTATAAAACAAATATAGACAGGTATAGGACTGGATATGGCAGGTTTCTGATGAAGGTACTGGTCCTGATGCTGCGTCTGGAGGCTCTACGGCCAGATGTTGTCTGATGAGAATGTGTGACAATATTCCAGAAAGGATAAAATATTGATTGATTTTAACTGATTTATTTAAAGGCTAAACTACAGTCTAAGTTAACGGTTAATGTTTTCTTTACTGTTAGAAAGCAAAAATACTACGAAATGAAACTTGTGCCTTCATGGAAATCATGTTAAAGAAGCTGACGGGACGTTTTTGTGTTTTCTAAACCCTCTCCTGGTTCCTGCTCCTCTGCGGTTAAACTAAGTTAAATCTAATCTATCTGATGCACTCGTTTCCTTTTCCAAACCCTGCTGTTTTTCTCCTCCTCCCACTCCTACTTATATAAAAGGATGCAATCATAAAGCAACAAAAATGTAATTATACTTTCATTTTCTGTCAGTTTATTAGGTTTCTGTGTTGATGGCTCTAGTTCTACTGTTTGTTCTGTTTTATATGCGTGTTGTGAAAGTTATTATAGTTTTATGAGCCATTATCTTTGAGAGATAAATAAGGTTTAATCTATTTCTGCTACTTTTGTTTAGCTGTGACATTAGATGTGCAATATTAGTCTCATTTTCAGATGAAGTCACACGTTCATTAGTGAGGATGAACCTTCGTCACCCAGCCTGACTAGCCCGGCGAGGAGCCCAATAAGTATGACTCATTGCTAGTCTTATACTAACAGGAAACCTCCTTCTGCCTGACCCAGCAGGTAAACGTCTTTAATCTTCCAAACAACCAGGGTACCTCTTGACGCCAATGTTCCAGCCTGAGTGCACTCTCACGTTCTCTGTTGCAGTGAATGTGCCTAATACAAACAGCCCACAGCTACAGACAGTTCCAGGCAGAGGCTGCTGGATTCAACACAAAAACAACCCTAGTAGTCTAACAGTCCAAACACCAAGGCAGCATGCATCTCTGTGCATAAAGCTTAGGGTTAGGGTTAACCCTAACCCTAACCCTTCATGGAGACTTCTGATAATCCAAAGGAAGATTATGGTAAATTAAATGTATTTACACTGAGCATTTGTAGTCGTTCAGACCACCAAACACACTTGGGAGGAGCTTCCTCCCAGCCGTATGGGTCCCACCAGGGTTTGTCCGCAGTCTCCATGGTGGCCCCACGGGGGTTTGCCCATGTTTGAGTCAAACGCTCTGAAAACCCATGTGGGGCCTGTTAAAATTTATGCAGGCATAAATCTTTCTGGGTAAACCCCCATGGGGCCACCGTGGAAATTGCGGACAAACCCTGGTGGGACCCATAGGGCTTGCCCATATGAGGTGCATTTCCTTTATCGGAACTTCGGGGAAAATTTACCGGAAGTTCCCGACGTGCACTTGTCTCCACTTGACTGGGCCGGCCGAACAGCCGTTTTCTGGAACCTTCTGAGGACCTGATCAGGGGTAGGTACTCAGAACGGCCCGATAAAAGACCCGGTGAAGATGCTGGGCGGGAACGCTGCCGATTGGTTGTAACTCAGTCGGAAATTATGTCAACTCAGGAGGAAATAGGAAATGCATATATATGGCGGGAACCGATATTTAGGAAAACACGAGGGCTTTGGATCTCCCGGTCAATTTTGCGCTCACAGATTTACCTGGAAGTTCCGATAAAGGAAACACACCTATAGAGTCCATATGGGACCCACCTATGTGTGCTGGCTGGAAGAGGATGGCGTTGTTAGCCTGTTACGATTCAAATATTTCATCTCTCACATTGTGCCTGGGATCTGTTATGGTAAGATTCACTCAAGCTGAGATTGTTTGCTATGTGATGTCAGCCAGGCCATACAATGCCATCATCCTGTTACTGAGTTGGAGGAAACAACTGCTTTCTTCAGGAGTTAGGAGCAGGCTCGAGGCAACCGAAAAGCAATGAAAATGTTGTGAGCACCATGTTTAAAATCTCTGAGTTAGTTTTACTTTTACTCTGATGAGTTTAAGATCAAATCTTTTGCTTCGGGGTGAAAAGATGACAATAGCAGGAGGAACACTGGCTTTTAAATCACCAGTCACGTAGTTAAAGTAGGGCTGAACACCACAAAGAGCTGCCTTCAGTTACTGATTTCAGTGTGTTTAAAACATTGTTTATTAACGTTTTTATCACCAGCTGGTGTTTATGGATCCTGGAGACCAATAAAGAGCATTCACAAAAAAACAAATGAATTCAAAGTAGGACATTAGTGGACTGAGTGTCAGGAGATTGTCATCATGATTGGGATGTCCCTAAAAACAGTCCAGGAAGCAGGCCTGTCTTTTATTTATTGGCTGCTCTTGATGTTGACCATATCCCCAATGGTCACTCGATGTTCTGATCCGATCACGTGATTTTCAAATGAACAGAATCAGGTGGAAAAGATCAGATTAACCTTATAAAACCACAAACATGAGATAGATTTTCAAACGGAATAACAATGGTTTAGTTTTAATTTCAACAAGTTCCTCTACAT
This sequence comes from Aphyosemion australe, assembly GCA_006937985.1. Lineage (NCBI taxonomy): Eukaryota > Metazoa > Chordata > Actinopteri > Cyprinodontiformes > Nothobranchiidae > Aphyosemion > Aphyosemion australe. Next base: position 3,330,033 of record SSNS01000003.1, on the reverse strand, counting down.
CAGTATTCTTTGTTGCATGGACGAAAACAACACCATTTACATTTATTTTTTATTTATGGACGGCTGGGATTCAGACACCATAACATGTAGCTGTTAGCTGTTATCTGCTAGCAGGCTAACGCAGCGCTAACGTCTCTCCTCAGGAGAGAGAAGACGTCTGAAGTTTGGTGATATTTTAAACCGGACAGTAAAGTCAGAGCAACAGACACGTGTACAGCATGCATTCTGGGCATTCAGCATGGTGGAAAAGACAGAGCTGTGCCTTCAAAATAAACTACTTTCTCTTTCAGCATTTCCCTTCAGGCCTCGTCAAAGCAAATAGCCAGTTTCCATTAAGTCCCAGTTTGCAACTAATAGTTCCAGTTTACTGCGGCAACTCAGACAAAAACACGGAGTCAGCCGACAGAGATGGATACACTAATAAACAAAGAGAAATTGCTGACGGAAAGGCAAAATATATGGGTCTATCAGTCACCTGCAGCACGCGGTAGCTACAGGTGTTGTGCAAAGAAAAGTTAGCTTGCCGGCCTCAGCGCCTTGTGACTGCCCCGTCACAGGAATGCAAATCACTCAATACAGCCAAATATTAAAGATGTAAACAATTTGAAATATGAGCGACAAGGCTACTTTTAAAGGTACACTTCACTAAAAAAAACTTGTTATGATTATAATCAGTCACTCTGAGTTTTCATGCAAGCTGAACATGAAAATAGTCTCCTACACCTATCTCCTGCATTAGCTTCTGATAGAAAATAGATGGTGAAACTCTAGAATTAGAAAATCCTGACAGATCTACGTCACACTCACTTAACATTCATGGACTCACCCATCTTGACAAACGACGGGGAAGGCTGTTGTCGGTTTAGCGTCCAGGAAACAGCAGAGAACGTCTCGGCTAGTAGAAGCTAACCGTTAGCATTAGCAACTCCACCACACAGCAGAACTCCTCCAGGCTTGTGTTATTTGTGGAGATAAAACATCAACGTTGCAGAGCAAACAGAGTCAGTGGTAGAGTCGTGTTGCTGTTAGCCAATCAGAGACGAGATGTCCAAATATCAGGAAATAAGATTCCAAATCTTGTCTGCTCCAGCTGATTTGTACTTCCTCAAACAGGTGCACTGGAGCTTTTTTTTCCTCCAGAGTACAACATACAGGGCATTCATTCCTACTAGAGACCACTGCAAGTGTATTAAAAGTATGATTAAAGTTGACTTTTAAATATATTTATAATATTAACATGTTTCTTATCAATGTCCGTCCTTAACAAGTGATGTTTTCTGGCAGATAAACTAAGAAAATGACATAAATAGAGAAATAAAGAAATACCAAAACAATAAAGAACTTAAATGACACTTGGATATGTTCTCCTTTTTTTTCCTCTAATTTTAATGCTCTGCTAAAGAATCGGATCGGTACTCGGCATCAGCAGATACTCTAAATCATACGATTCGGATCGGGAGCAAAAGAATGTTTTCAGAACATCCCTACTAATTAATCCACAAGCGTGTGTACCCATACTGAGGGCTGCAGCTCAGCATGTGGAAGACTGCACATCCTCATGCTGTCGCACATTATCACATTTATATAAGTCAAACATAAATAATTTGAAATGTGGTTTAATGTGTGCCACTTTGAATGCTCCAGTAGCTGCTCCTGGGTGAAGCGGATAAATCCAGTAAACTGGAGCTGTGTGGAGCACAGGTTGTGTTCCATTTAGTTTGCTATTTTACACTCAGAGGTGAACTACTGTAGCACCGCCAGACTCCTTCCTCTCTGCCTGCTATCATCTATCATTTGAACAACCTGGTGTTCACTACCAGTCATTTCTGACATTCTGACCCAACCTGTGGTAGACCATCTTACATCCATCAGACTCAGATATATAGCATTTTCTGCTTTTTCCCCTAATCTCATCATTTTGTCAATGGCAGAAAAAACAGCCACAGCTTTACCACTCCTGTTGTAGCCCGTGGCTCATGTGATCACAGTAATTATGAACACAGAAGACTAAATTCTCAATAAAACAGAAGCAGACATTCAGCAGCAACATGAGTGTGATGCTGAATGTGAGAATACAGTCAGTCAGGCACCTCTCACTGATGTGATGAGCCTACAAACAGGCCTGCATTTCCCACAAGGCTCCACACACACAACCACACAGCCCTGGTTTACTTTGCCACTCCCAAATCTCACTGATGCCATTCATTCATTAGCACTCAATGCTAATCCTAATGCTAGAACTTACTAATCCAAACTCATTAGGGACATTTTTGTCCTCCTAATTACTCCCATTAATTTGTGTGCAATTACACTAAAATCCCCACAGCACATCAACACACATGCACACACACACACACGCACATGCACACACACACACACACACACACACACACACACACACACACACACACGCCTCCTTTAGGCGCGTTTTTCAAACAGGATGTGCGTAAGGCTCCACCCAGGGGGTGAGCAACCCATTAAAGAGCAAGTTCACTGAGAACCAATTTAACTTCTTATTTCTGAAGTATGATCAGTCACTCTGAGTTTAACATGCAGACTGAACATGGAACATGGTCTTCCAACCCATTTCCTGCATTAGCCACAATAGAAAATAGAGGGTGAAACGCTAGGACTAGGAAAGCCAATGACATTAGCATGTTGCATTGCTAATCAACATTCATGGACCATCTTGACTCACGACGAGGAAGGCTGTTGTTGGTTTAGCGTTCAGGAAACAGCAGAGAACGTCTCAGCTAGTAGAAGCTAACCATTAGCATTAGCAACTCCACCACACAGCAGAACTCCTTCAGGCTTGTGTTATTTGTGGAGATAAAACATCAACGTTGCAGAAGAAACAGAGTCAGTGGTAGAGTCGTGTTGCTGTTAGCCAATCAGAGACGAGATCTCCAAATATCAGGAAAGAAGACTCCAAAACCTGCTGGGCTCTGCATAGATATGTATATAAACACTAGCTGGCTCACCCGCGCTGTTCGCCAATGGAGTGCATTGTAGCAACGCGGCGGCCATCTTACTTCAGACAGTGGATCAATTTTGTAACATAGGTGTCAATGGTGAATGTACTATTTAAATAACTATAACTTGCTCAATTTTCAACCGTTTATCAAACGGTTTGATTTGTTATAAATGCCAGAGATGTGGCTCTAAAATATGACGAATTTGGCCTGTTAATTTAAAAATGTGCATGTGTGTCCTATCAAGTCTATGTGTCATAAGGTTTGTAATAATGCAAACTGCGTGTAAATCCGTTAATATTTCATCGAGTTAAGAGTGTTTTTGTTTGTTGTTCACGCACCTTCCATCTGCTACCATTGAGAGTGGAGCGTCTGCTGTCTGAAGTAAGATGGCCGCCGTTTAACTACGCCCTCGACTCCCGCTTTCGTCATCTAGTGTTTATGTACATATCTATGGGGCTCTGCTCCCCACTCCTCCAATTTCTACTTCCTGAAACAGGAGCGCCAGAGCTTTTTTCACACAGAGATCGACTCACAAGGCATTCATTTATACTAAAGACCGATGCAGATGTACTGATTTGATATTAATTCCATGTTAAACATTATGATAGCAAGAAAAACTGAAGAATACTGTAGATGTTGCTGGTGGCATCAACTTCCTGTTTCCTGGACGTGTTTAGCAGCACGTTTTGGTATCCTGTACTAAACCGTGAGTGTAAGGGAAGTGTGTGTTCTTTACCCGACTCTTGAATGTTTTTAAAAGTAATTCTACTTTTCAGTCTTGGCTCCAACCCACTAGTTTCAATATGATAGCAAAAAAAACATATCTCTCTAGCATGTATTTGATGTGTTTGATTAGGTGTGATAGTGTTCTGGTCTAGTTGTTTTTATGTATGTTTTTAACTCTGTGTGAGTTTTGCATGTTTTTCTGTGTTTTACGTGTTTTAGGGTGCAGCACTTTGGGCCACCTTGACTGGTGATATGAAGGTGCTTTATAAATAAATGAACATAAACCCAGATGCTCGCTGCTCCTTTCTATGCAGAACTGCAGAGATGGAAATCAGCTACAGAGTTTCAGAAACTCCTTGACTGCTTTAATGAGTTTAATTAATTGATTCTGACAGTTGAAGTATTAAGGTCAATGAAGCGCCCCTCATCTACATCATCTTCACATTCATTTACTAATACAGTCTGTGATTGTTGGCTCTGATGTCATTCTCATATTGGAGGATTGATCAAACCCTCAATCATGTTGGTGATCAAATTTTTTCTCTGCATAAACTCAATTGACATTTAAATCAGAATAAATCGAGCTACCTACACGCTAACTAGAGAAGTACCAGGGCCTCAAAGAACTTGAGAAAGCCTGGAGAGTGAAGACATCAGTGGTGCCCGTGGTCATCGGGGCACTCGGGGCAGTGACCCCCAAACTGGAGGAGTGGCTAAAGCAGATCCCAGGAAAAACATCAGACATCTCAGTCCAGAAAAATGCAGTTCTAGGAACAGCTAAGATACTGAAGAACCCTCAAGCTCCCAGGCCTAAATCCCTCTCACATAAAGAATCTCAGCAGTTTCATCCTCAACAGTTTCTGTACCTCCCATGAGCCGTTTCAGTGCGCCGACACTTTAAGGAATCAAGCTGGAGCTGGCCACGCCCACTCCTCCCTTGCTCAGGCTGCTACAAGCTGAGAAGCTCTGATACCTGGGAGGGGCTTGAAGGAGAGCTGCTGCTGCTGGAGCAGCAGGTGAGGGCGGGGGTGTTCTGTGATAACTTGTGGATTTTTTAAACTGCTGGTTTTGGGCTCATAATCCCTGAAACCAGACACACAGAAACAAATGGACATTTTTTTTTTTTTTTAGTTTTGAGTGTTTATAGAGGCAGAGACCCACATGGAAGCACAAAAGGATGTACAAAGAGAGTTTTGCACAATATGTCTCCTTTAAATCTGCAAAGCACCGCCCACAGTTCCAGAAAGGTTCATTTGTATTCTTCACAGACAAGATTAGAAGAACCAATCTGGTTTGGGGGACTCACACTTAATTTGCATGAGCTATGAGAACCCGACAAATTGAGAAGGTAGAGCAAGCTCCGGGGAGGAGTGAGCAAGGTGAAAAAGGCAGCAGAAGCAGGTGGAGGCAAGAGGGCAACCAAGCAGCAGGTGGAGCTACGGCTGGATCCTAGCCTAGCCGAACAGACAAGGAACAACAAGCTTAAATGCAGGAAAGGTGGGTCTATGAGACAAAGATCGCTTAAGTAGAAACGTATTAATCATTAAAGGTGTGGAACACTCGTCTTAATCAATACGTCTACACTGGTCTCAATGAATGCCTTTATGGTCATACTCTGGGAAAAAAAGCTTCAGTGCACCTGTTTCAGGAACTAGAAG
>SSNS01000003.1:3292580-3321523 GCA_006937985.1 Aphyosemion australe | reverse complement strand
AGATGATGATGAAGATGCTGATGATGATGACGATGAAGAAAATGATGATGATGCTGATGCTGATGACGATGAAGATGATGATGATGGTGATGACGATGAAGATGATGATGATGGTGATGACGATGAAGATGATGGTGATGACAATGAAGATGATGATGATGATGATCCTGATGCTGATGATGATGACGATGAAGATAATGATGATGATGACGATGATGATGATGATGCTGATGCCGATGATGATGACGATGAAGAAGATGATGATGATGACGATGAAGATGATGATGATGGTGGTGATGATGTGATGATGATGATGATGATGACGATGAAGAAGATGATGGTGGTGGTGATGGTGATGATGTGATGATGATGATGACGATGAAGATGATGATGATGATGGTGGTGGTGGTGATGATGTGATGATGATGATGATGTGATGATGGTTATGATGATATAAATTATGGTCATAATTTTACATTTAAGAATTAATACATGAAGTTTTTATTTCTGAAGTTACTGCATTCTCATTTAAAGCCTGATGTGAGGAACTTTATTTTACAAAATGATTTTATGATAAAACACTGAATCCTCTGTGGAATATTGCAGGGGTTCCCAATTTTTTTTCTTTGGGGACCCCCTTGCCTGTGTCCAAGACACGCCAGGACCCCCAACCCCAACTCCTACACGCATAAACACGTTAAATGTGATAATTTGCAAACTTTATACAGACATACAGAGTTATAACTTATATATGGAGTTCTGATTATACTGTAGGGTGTGTTATTGGGATTTTATAAGTGTAATTTCTACAAATAAAATGTTGCTAACCTCACAACCTCAGCAAAGACAAAATTTTGGGGACCCCCTGTAATCTTGTGGGGACCCCATTTGGGGTCCCGACCCCTGATTTGGGAACCCCTGGAATATTGGATGGGATTTGTCAAAACTCATCAAAGTTTTACATTTTTTCTGTTGAATTCAGAAAATAATGATTTTGGAACAAAATAAAGTCTTTCATACAGCTTTGCCCTTTCATGGAGTACTAGCCCTCTCTGTGTTTGGATACTTTTCTCTTTCTGTTCTGAGCTCAGCATAAACCTCAAAATAACTACAACCAACACAGCCTTATGGAAGTCATTAGTCACTAATTATTTATAAGTGTAATATAATTTATTATTTATTAGATGTGAATTTCATATTGGTTTTTCAGCAAAAAGAATAAATAAACAATCTTTCAGGCCCATTTTATTGTTTGTTTGTTTCAAAATTTCTGTTAATTGGAATTATTCAGAGCTTCCAGCCCTGATCACCACCAAATCCATACGAGCCAGATTCAGCCCTGATCTCAACATCATGGAGTGTGTCTGGGATTACATCAAGAGACAGGAGAATGTGAGGAAGCCTAGTTCCTACCAGCCTACCACCCTTTTTCCAGGATCTGAGTGGCAAAAGCATCGGATGTTGTTGCACAATATGAAAAAAAATCATATTGTTTTCCAAAACAGCAAAAAGTGACCTGCCCAAAAATGCTGAGAGGGGAGGTTTACGGTGGCTGAGGAAAGACAGCATGCTGTTTGTGAAGTGGATGGACACGTGAGGTTACCATGTGCTCTATGCTGGGAGCTCAGCCCCACCACCAGAGCCACAGCCAACAAACCTCACCTGCATGCCTGAGTACTATGGGAGTGAAGCCACACAGACCAGGAGGCACTGCAGGACTGCCAGGAAGCTAGCATCCCAAGAGTGAAGACACCAATCTACTGCAGGAAGAATCAAGTCCGTCAGTGCCTCACATCAAAAAAGAAGTGCTTTAGGAAGTGGCATGATGATATAAATATGTAAATAAACTTTTACTTCTCTCCAGCGTTACAGTAATAGTTCTCTTTACTTGTGTTTTTACAGTGTTTTTGTTATAATAGTGTTATTGGTATTGTTTGTTATTGCATTTTTAGCCAATTTACACCAGTTTCTACCAGTTAAAATGTTATTTACTTGTGATAATTGTTATATATAGATCTGTGGTGGTTGTTTCTATTTCCTTTTTCACCGTTTCCTCGTTCTAAAACTTAATTTTACATTTCATTGTTATTAAATTTGCTCCATTAGGAGTCAAATTAGTTCCTCTGCATGATTTTTCCTTTATTTTGAAAGGGTAAATATATGTTAGGTGGCTTTTGCCAAAAATCCCTCAAAAACAATTGCTGTTAGATGGAATGACTTTCTAAGATAGGATAAAAGTGGGTAAAAACGAACATAAGGAAAAAACACACAGCTCCAAAATGGTCAATTTATAAGATCTGCCTGGATTTCTTTGAACCAATACCTCTCTAACTCTTCTATACTTCACTTTTTTGCATGAATGCTGGTTCAGCAAATGTTTCAGATCCTGCTCTGTGAATTTCTAGATGTTTTAAACTGCAACTACATACTTTCAAAGGAATATTAACATTACAAAGTGCATTTTTTAGGTAGAAACTATTTTTTTAAATTTCTGCTGTGTTCCAAATTCATTTACTCTCACTCAGTGACATAGGTGTTGCTTTTTAGGACTTTAGAGTATTCTCTGGAGTCCTACCTTTATTTTGGTACCAATACAGCTCAAATAAACCTTGTAGTTCTTGAGATATACTTAATTCATTTTGGGCACATCTTTGTCGATTTAAAACAATAGGACAAGGCTGTAGATCATTTACAGAGCTAAACGGGTATGTTTACTCCCGTAGCATTTACCGACTCCTTCCGTTATTTCCTTGTACGCTTTGATGGTTGATGGTTTCTCATAAGGAGTTCCACCCATGGGCGTCTGCTGGGCTGTTGTGCTCTTACTTGTCTTAACGTCAGAGACTTTAGGTTTGCTAACGCTAGCTTTCTAGAGCCCAGTTTATAGATCTTTATGGTTGTGTTGGAGGTGTTTCCCCTCGTGGTTGCCACAAGTGTTTGGCATGTCTTGCAAAGTACTTTCAATTCAATTCAATTCAATTCAGTTTATTTATATAGCGCCAGATCACGACAAGAGTCGTCTCAAGGCACTTCACAAAGTAAACATTCCAATACAGTTCAGTTCATAAGCCAATCAGTAAAAAAGTTTCCTATATAAGGGACCCAGCAGATTGCATCAAGACACTGACTAGTGTCATTGTGTTGGTACAATCCTCATACTAAGCAAGCATTTAGCGACAGTGGGAAGGAAAACTCCCTTTTAACAGGAAGAAACCTCCAGAGGATCCTGGCTCAGTATGAGCAGCCATCCGCTACGGCTCACTGGGGGTTGAGAAGACAGAGCAGGCACAGGCACACCCCGCACCCACACACACACCACACACACACACACACACCACATATATCAAGTAGTGTTTCTATGGCTACACTGTGATTTCTTAGTAGAAGTTCTATTTAGTAAGAGTAAGAGAAACTTTATTGTCTTTATCTGAGTGAATCTATAATTAATTCAATAGGTGAACTAATAGTAGCACATTCTATGTTAAAGAAAGTAAGATGTAATATCAGGAAAGGGAGAATGTTAGGTGGTTGGCAGCAGTGTGCCAGCCGATGGCCCCCTCCATGAGGCCACCACAGCTCAGCAGAACGCCAGTGTAGCTTCTTCTGGGGAGAAAAACACTTAGAGAGAAAATAAAGTTAACAGCTGAAATAACAGGAAATAATGCAATTAGAGAGTGGTGGTAGAAGAGAGTAGCAGAGTATGGAAAGTGGTCAGTATGTCCTCCAGCAGTCTAAGCCTATAGCAGCATAACTACAGAGATAACTCAGGATAACCTAAGTGTTTGTTGAACACAAGTACTTTGAAATACTAGTCATGCTGTTGGAATTATGAGTTCTTTCTCGCTAACATTTTCCACACACGTCTTACCCTCAGTCATTGTGACTAGGGTTGGGCGATTAGACGAATTATTCGGCAGTCGACGATTGGCTGAGCCTTTAAACGGTCGTTTTTACAAGATGCGATTTGTGTATTTTTTTATTTATTTTCCCGTGATTAAGTTTGTTAATGATTCATGCAGATGTGCATGTATTTTACACGTTATGCACAGAGAACATCACAGAGATATATACCCTAATATAATCAATGAAGTAATTGCCACCTGAGCATTATCGCACACATTCTCCGCATCTCGCTGCTGGCCGTGCGCACAAGCGGCGTGCTGAAAAGGAGCTTTGGAGCGGGTCTGTGACAGACCTGTGAACAAGAGCGCAATGTCGAGGGCTTCTGGACCTGGAAAGTGGAAACCCTTCTATCTGTCATAGAGTCTAGTAGACTTCTTGTTATTTCATTTAGAGGCATGTTCCCTGATTTTAAAACATTGGCTGAAGTGGCGCTCCTTACTCCAGCACCCGCTTCGGATCCAGCGTGGCAGCGGAGCGCTGAATCATCACATTTAAACAGCCATGAGTCTGTCTGAGGCAAAAGTCCAGAACCTCATGAGCCTCTTCAGCAATGCCCCTCAGCAATGAGACATTTAATTACAAGCAGGTGACAGTTCAGGTTTACGCGGAGCGGAATGAGCGTTCGCACCGAAGCAGGTGTTCATTGAAGTTAAATCATTTAATGGCATTGCTACTGGTACTCTGTTCAGCTTGTTTGGACTAAATATGAATTAAAATGAATGGAAATGTAATGTTTTTATTGAATGTTTATTTATTATTATTATTTAAAAAACGAAAGTGAAAGGAATCATGCGGCCCCTCCTCTGAGTGCGTCCACATGCAGCAGCGAGAGAAAAGAAAGAAAGAAAGAAACCCAGTAGCCTGTGTTAAAAAACAAAACATTTGATTTAAATAAAATTCCACAACAATGGGCACACACAGGGAAACAAAGATGAGGCTTCTTTTAACACTTTAACCGTGTTTAATACGGGCCGTTTATACTAGGGTTGTGAATCTCCACCACTGAGGCCGATTCGATACGTATCTCGATACGCTACCAGCGATACGATACATTAACGATACGGTAAACCCTCTGGCGATACGATTCGATACGATTCATCCCTGCTGACGATTCTTTAATGATTTGAAAACGATTTTCGATTCGATACATTTCATGATGCGATTTTAAACGATTCAACACATTAAAAAGATTTTCCAGCCCACATCTGATTTTTAAATATCAAAATGATTTTCCCTCTCCTCTGTGAAGGATGTATTTGATCCTCTATTGTTTTTGATTAATCAATAAATTCAACATTCAAAGACAATGCACATCATCGGTGATATTTTACATATTATACATAACATTATTGCTACAATACTTGAAATAAGGGGGTTGACACTAGGTTTAGACAGAAAAATAAACCAACAGAATCAGAAAATTATTAGAGTTCATCATTTTTCAATTATTTGGAATTATTATGAAACAGTAAAAATTTGAAAACACTTCTAAATATTGTAATGATCCATATGTGGCAATATTAAAAGCTGTCGTAGCCTAATGTTACTGTTCCTTTAAGAGAAAAGTCCAAGCTGAGATGTGAGTTCATCTCAGCTGTTTATTGAACTTCTCTGAACTAAAATGTCATTCTGTCTGTTGTTTAGTTCTGCACAAATGTTACAATAATAAGGAATTATCTTAAATTACCTCACACAAAGCTTTAGTTGTGTAGATCAAAAAGAATGCTCGGAAGAATACGCTGCTGCAGAAACCGGTCACACGGACTTTAGAAAGTTTTATTTTGACAAGACAGGAAGCACGTACGTCGGTTAATATTGTCCCACGATGGTTTTTCTAACTGCGGCTGCGCACCACCTGGCCTCCGCTAAAAGAGAAGGACGGTGCGTTCAATGCGCCTCAAAAAACGAGGACATAGCAGGAAAACAATGAAGTAATCGATGTAACCATGGTTTTAACCGATGAGAGNTTTCAATTCAATTCAATTCAATTCAGTTTATTTATATAGCGCCAGATCACGACAAGAGTCGTCTCAAGGCACTTCACAAAGTAAACATTCCAATACAGTTCAGTTCATAAGCCAATCAGTAAAAAAGTTTCCTATATAAGGGACCCAGCAGATTGCATCAAGACACTGACTAGTGTCATTGTGTTGGTACAATCCTCATACTAAGCAAGCATTTAGCGACAGTGGGAAGGAAAACTCCCTTTTAACAGGAAGAAACCTCCAGAGGATCCTGGCTCAGTATGAGCAGCCATCCGCTACGGCTCACTGGGGGTTGAGAAGACAGAGCAGGCACAGGCACACCCCGCACCCACACACACACACACACACACACACACACACACACACACACACACACACCACATATATCAAGTAGTGTTTCTATGGCTACACTGTGATTTCTTAGTAGAAGTTCTATTTAGTAAGAGTAAGAGAAACTTTATTGTCTTTATCTGAGTGAATCTATAATTAATTCAATAGGTGAACTAATAGTAGCACATTCTATGTTAAAGAAAGTAAGATGTAATATCAGGAAAGGGAGAATGTTAGGTGGTTGGCAGCAGTGTGCCAGCCGATGGCCCCCTCCATGAGGCCACCACAGCTCAGCAGAACGCCAGTGTAGCTTCTTCTGGGGAGAAAAACACTTAGAGAGAAAATAAAGTTAACAGCTGAAATAACAGGAAATAATGCAATTAGAGAGTGGTGGTAGAAGAGAGTAGCAGAGTATGGAAAGTGGTCAGTATGTCCTCCAGCAGTCTAAGCCTATAGCAGCATAACTACAGAGATAACTCAGGATAACCTAAGTGTTTGTTGAACACAAGTACTTTGAAATACTAGTCATGCTGTTGGAATTATGAGTTCTTTCTCGCTAACATTTTCCACACACGTCTTACCCTCAGTCATTGTGACTAGGGTTGGGCGATTAGACGAATTATTCGGCAGTCGACGATTGGCTGAGCCTTTAAACGGTCGTTTTTACAAGATGCGATTTGTGTATTTTTTTATTTATTTTCCCGTGATTAAGTTTGTTAATGATTCATGCAGATGTGCATGTATTTTACACGTTATGCACAGAGAACATCACAGAGATATATACCCTAATATAATCAATGAAGTAATTGCCACCTGAGCATTATCGCACACATTCTCCGCATCTCGCTGCTGGCCGTGCGCACAAGCGGCGTGCTGAAAAGGAGCTTTGGAGCGGGTCTGTGACAGACCTGTGAACAAGAGCGCAATGTCGAGGGCTTCTGGACCTGGAAAGTGGAAACCCTTCTATCTGTCATAGAGTCTAGTAGACTTCTTGTTATTTCATTTAGAGGCATGTTCCCTGATTTTAAAACATTGGCTGAAGTGGCGCTCCTTACTCCAGCACCCGCTTCGGATCCAGCGTGGCAGCGGAGCGCTGAATCATCACATTTAAACAGCCATGAGTCTGTCTGAGGCAAAAGTCCAGAACCTCATGAGCCTCTTCAGCAATGCCCCTCAGCAATGAGACATTTAATTACAAGCAGGTGACAGTTCAGGTTTACGCGGAGCGGAATGAGCGTTCGCACCGAAGCAGGTGTTCATTGAAGTTAAATCATTTAATGGCATTGCTACTGGTACTCTGTTCAGCTTGTTTGGACTAAATATGAATTAAAATGAATGGAAATGTAATGTTTTTATTGAATGTTTATTTATTATTATTATTTAAAAAACGAAAGTGAAAGGAATCATGCGGCCCCTCCTCTGAGTGCGTCCACATGCAGCAGCGAGAGAAAAGAAAGAAAGAAAGAAACCCAGTAGCCTGTGTTAAAAAACAAAACATTTGATTTAAATAAAATTCCACAACAATGGGCACACACAGGGAAACAAAGATGAGGCTTCTTTTAACACTTTAACCGTGTTTAATACGGGCCGTTTATACTAGGGTTGTGAATCTCCACCACTGAGGCCGATTCGATACGTATCTCGATACGCTACCAGCGATACGATACATTAACGATACGGTAAACCCTCTGGCGATACGATTCGATACGATTCATCCCTGCTGACGATTCTTTAATGATTTGAAAACGATTTTCGATTCGATACATTTCATGATGCGATTTTAAACGATTCAACACATTAAAAAGATTTTCCAGCCCACATCTGATTTTTAAATATCAAAATGATTTTCCCTCTCCTCTGTGAAGGATGTATTTGATCCTCTATTGTTTTTGATTAATCAATAAATTCAACATTCAAAGACAATGCACATCATCGGTGATATTTTACATATTATACATAACATTATTGCTACAATACTTGAAATAAGGGGGTTGACACTAGGTTTAGACAGAAAAATAAACCAACAGAATCAGAAAATTATTAGAGTTCATCATTTTTCAATTATTTGGAATTATTATGAAACAGTAAAAATTTGAAAACACTTCTAAATATTGTAATGATCCATATGTGGCAATATTAAAAGCTGTCGTAGCCTAATGTTACTGTTCCTTTAAGAGAAAAGTCCAAGCTGAGATGTGAGTTCATCTCAGCTGTTTATTGAACTTCTCTGAACTAAAATGTCATTCTGTCTGTTGTTTAGTTCTGCACAAATGTTACAATAATAAGGAATTATCTTAAATTACCTCACACAAAGCTTTAGTTGTGTAGATCAAAAAGAATGCTCGGAAGAATACGCTGCTGCAGAAACCGGTCACACGGACTTTAGAAAGTTTTATTTTGACAAGACAGGAAGCACGTACGTCGGTTAATATTGTCCCATGATGGTTTTCCTAACTGCGGCGGCGCACCATCTGGCCTCCGCTAAAAGAGAAGGACGGTGCGTTCAATGCGCCTCAAAAAACGAGGACATAGCAGGAAAACAATGAAGTAATCGATGTAACCATGGTTTTAACCGATGAGAGACACGTACGGGAAGATACATTGCGATACAGCCGTCAGTTATAACCGGTGCGCACTGAAGCTACCGGTGCAGTCGCATCGCTAACGTCATGAACGAACCACCGGCTCAGATCGGTGAATCTCTCCATCCCTAGTTTATACGTCACTCCACCAAATAACAAATACAAAATTAAACAAAAAGTAAGAAAAATCTACATTTATCTTCCATTGAACATATGTGCGCTGCACTTCCATTAAAAAAAATCTATGTTTGGACTTCATCTGTGTTCGCAAATCAGTCCGTGCAAGTTTACGTTGCTCAAAGAGTCACGTGCGCGAATGTATCGCCTATCGTCATTTATTGGACTGACGATTGGAGGCTGGAAAAATTATACATATCGCCCAACCCTAATTGTGACGCCCTCTAAGCTAACTCAGGTGTTTGCTAGCCATCCAAAACCAAGGCATCAAACCTACAAGAACCCAACCGATTGGCCAAATGGGTGAAGGGCTCTATTTGATTTGTCAAAAACTTCATGCTTCCATTTGATTGACAAAATGCATTATGTGTAGCAAACATCTGAGATGACCATTAATTATTTTTCTGTTCTTTGCGATATGCCTATTGTGCATGCTGATATTGCGATAACGATAAATTTTCGATATATTGTGCAGCCCTAGTTCAAATGGTTAAAATGCTGCTTAAAACGTTGGTGTGGCGCCCTCTTCAGGTTAAAAGTCTTCACTACATTTAAATTTGAATCAGCCATTGGTATTGGCTCAGAAGCGATTTGTGACAAATATAGAACTTGATCCTAACTTTAGCGGTGTGGTGTGGCGCACCGCTTCTGGGATGCGCCTGAAAATTGCCGCGTTGCGGCTGGTTTGTGTCCCCCCCATAGACTATAATGGATTTTATTTGAAGCAGTGACGTTCCACTGCCGTTTCGTGCCGCTGATGCTTCCAGTGTGCAGTCGGCTTTAGGGTGTGTGTTTGTTAGCGGCTCTTTATCTGCCCAAAAATCTCTGATTAGCGGCGGGGGGAGGGGGGTGCTGTCAGACACTGCCCTCTCAGAACACCAGGCAACCTTCTGATATCTTCAAATCGCTCTTCAAAGCACCAGAGAACAATGAAGATGGACAAAAATAGAGACGTGTTTTATGTTGTTGTTAATATTGTGATGGGGTTTTTTTTTTCTATATCGCCCATCCAGTCTGAACCCACCCATCAGCTGTACTCCTGCTCTAAGCCCACATGTATAAAAACAAACTTGTGCTCTCGAACTGGATTTTCAACTTCTGAGGCTGTAGTATGTACACCAACAATTTGTTGCAGATAAGCATGTGCATGCCCACAACCCACAACTCTTTGACTGATGCAGTTCAGCCACATGCAGCAGCCTCAGCAAGCAAATGCTGCAGGAACCAGGCAGGCAGATGACAGCTGGTACAAAAAGAACAGGAGTGAGCTGACAGCTCGGGAGTAAAAGTGACTGCGGATCAGCTGAGAGGGTTACGGGTGGCAGCTAGGTCGGCCAGAAGGGAACAAGGCAGCGGGACCCTTAGAGTTTCAACAGTTCTGTGTTTCTGGTCTCATTCTGCCACTGTTGGTCACGTTCCAATTCTACAGGTAACAAACAACCCATCTGTCTGCAGCCCTGCTTAAAAGGAGCCACAGGGATCTGACAGGTGGGTCTGAATTATTGAGTTTGCATTGCATCTTTTCAGACCCAAATCACAAAGAGCTGTTTGCCAATTAGCAGGTTGGTGGTTTAATCTCCAGCTTCCTCGGCTGAAAGGTCCTTAGGCATGGCACTAAACCTCAGTCTTTATTTCCTATGTGTCTGACAGTCTGATGGGAAAGGAAGAGCCATTCCTCTGGGACTGGGAGACCATTAGCTGTATAATGAAAGTGTGTGAGTCAAAGACTAGAAAAAAATAATTTTCTGTTTATATGTTGCAAACAGAGGCTGGTGATGATTATAATTTTCTTTATTTTTGATCCCAGCTTGATCCCAGGCCCCGGCAGGCCTTGGGAAAGGTAGGGGACCCCTAAAGAACCCCCGGGACCCAGGGATGGGTCTGATGCAGAGAGGAATTTCCCAAAGAGGGTTCAATAAAGTATCAGTTATCAGTTATCAATACAAAATTATAACAAGTTTTTGGATGTGAGGATGTCAGTGGACTGTTTGTGGCTGAAGCATCTGATGGAGGAGGCTGGCTCTGCTCTGGGGACGGCTGTGGGGACTTCAGAGCTGGTTAAACAAAGAAGGATGCTCATTTTTCCTACAATCTCATCTTAATGCAGAACTTTATAAAACTACATAAAACATTTAGGCTGCTTAGTCCAATTCATGCCTGTCTGAGAAATGCTTACAGGTGCTTCACACACCTGCTTCAGGATGAGGTCTACAAGCCCAGGACCAGGGGACTTCACATCCAGGAACTTGTGCGTGTGTTGCACTCCTGACTAGCATCAAATATTTAAACTGTATTCTGTTTGATTTGTGGTCAGAAGAGCTGCAGCTCTGTCACCTTTACAGCTGACTCCTGCTTCACTGCATCAACCATATTTACATTTATTAAACATTTGACTGGAGCTGCAGAGGGAACAAATGTCCATCCTCCTCCAGTTTTAAGCCCTGCCCCCCTCCATGTAACATATTAGGATATTTCCTGAATAAAAAGAAATTTCATTTCAAATCAAGTTTCCAGGTGGCTGGCTCAAGTGGTTCTCGTCTTGTTGCTGCGTTTATGTGCTCATTTTTAAAATACGTGTTCCATCTGTCAGTAATTAGGTGCTTGATGTTTAAAAGACCAACAATAAGACTGTGTGCAGGTGTGTAGGGAGGACCCTAACCCTAACCCCCCATCCTGAGTGCTCAGATTCCAAAAACACATCATGGCGGCTTCACTTTTCACCAGTGGAAGGAGATGGATGTGACTGGTCTGTCATACAGCCTCACTGAGCTGAGCGGAACCAATTCAGAGGTAATGGAGGGGTTAGGGTCAGGTTTAGTGATGATCCAGAAACAGAAGCATGGGACCATCAGACACCTATCCTTCATGACAGTACCGCCTCTACCAACAATATCAGCCACAATCCCAATGAAGCACTTCCCAAGGCAGGACGCCCTACAGCCGGATGACCCCAGCCTTGTGAAGAGGCTCCTTTCTCATCAAGTGTCCATAAGAACATGAACAGAGCTCCTCAGTCTCTGGTTCTGTGCAACCATGCAGACTGCTCTGTGTGGCAGGTTGCTGCCCACTGGTGGTACTGTGAGCCACTCTTGCCTATGCATGCTGTTTGAGTGTGATCCAAGTGTTGGGTGTATGAGGTGTGAGTTGTGAATGGTCTAAAGTCCCAGCAGCGCAGTCACATTCACAGGCTGACTAACAAACCCCAAAGGAGGCAGATTTCCTGACCCACACCAGTCCGGTGTGTTTCTGCTCCAGCTCTATTCCTGCTAGATGTGCTCCTTTGTGGGGAAGGGTGGGAGTTCCCTCTGCTTCCTTACCTGACGAAGTCCAGAGGATGTAAATTTGCAGAATCACAGATAAATCCCAGACGACATGCATTCTTCGTTTATTTCCTGCTCATTTTCTGCAGCTGCTGCGGGGTCGCACTTGTGGGCAACACGGACAAACTTTGAGCATTTTCCCCTCGCGTCTCCTCCTCGGTGTCGCCTCTCCTTCCCGCGGAGCGCCGAGATGCTGAAGCCTCTCCGGAGATCCGTCTCCACAGCGCCACGCCGTCCTTCACTTACCGATGCGTTGCCCAGGCAACATTTCTCTTTATTCCCAGCCTCGAACGAGTCTGTGTGCTAGAAGATGAACTGTGTCGAGCGTTCCAGCTGAAACCTGTTCATGACTGACGCTCTGCGCTGAGAGGATGCGTCCTGCGCGCGCACAGCAGCGGAGACGCAAACGCTGCGCTCGACTCTCAACAGCTACGTTGATGTCAGGATGGCTTTAGACCGCGTTCCCTCCTCAGCACCAACATGCACGTCCACCAAAGAAAGGCTCGACTTTAGAGGGCAAATAAGACTTTTTAGTGCAAATAAAGTTATGTGAATGAATAAAAGAAAAGCTTAAATCATGTGAGCAAACAGCAGTCCTAGTTCATCTGTCTGAGTGTGACTTACACCTCTTAGAGGATGCAGATGGCCTTGGTGATTGTTGGGTTCTACAGTCTGGTTCTGACCCAAATAAACACACTCTGGGGCTGTGCCTGGTGCCTGCGCGCCCCCTGCTGTTCGCTCTGAGTTACTACTGAGTTGGTTTATTTCTAGGGTTGTTTGTCTCCACAGGGTTCTGAAGGATGCCATGATTATCATTTCTTTCTCACTCCTCACAGCATTAAGGACGCTGTTCATTAGAGTGTGTACTTTAATCAGGAATGGTAAACTGTGACTTTTAGATAAAAAATAACCTCTCATACACACATCTAAGGGATTATGATGAAACGTGAGAAAGCCCCGCCCCCCTAGAGCACCATACCTCAGGTAGACTCCAGTAGAAACATCATTCAGAGTTTAAACGGGTCAGCTGTTCAGCTGTTCTGACCTCGTCCATGGTCACAGTTTAGGTTGGAGGAAATTTTTACCTGCCAGCTGATGATGTCACTAACTTTTGAACTATCTAAACGTTTTAACAAGATTCCTTTAAATATATTATTAATATACTCCAATAACAGTCTTGTATAATATTCTAAATTCATTCACTTGGTGTAGATCTTTTTCTGTGTTAAACAGATGTTCACAGCTGCTCTAAATAAGCGTGAAGCTCAGAGAGAAACACTAGGATGGACATGAATAAAGGAACTGTAATGTAGAGGTAAAGTAGGGCCAATGTTAGCAGCTGGGTTCATTTGAAATGTTTGAAGTTCATTCCCAGCAAACATGCCTGTTTGGGCCCACCATGGGCTTTAGTGGGCTGTGTCTGGGGTAAAGGTGGGCAGGGTAAACCCACACTTACCCCAGAGTTAACACACAGGGATGTTGTGTTTGGTTGCATGAATGGGGCCCATATATGTTTTCCCACATGGGCCCCTTTTAGATTTAGTTAAGGGCAAATCCATCCCATGCTGAGCCATTGTGGGATGACCTGGACCAGCCCAGTGGATGTTTGCACTTGTGCATTAACTTTGATTATTTCTGTGGGCACCCCACTGTCGTATCCGCCGAAATAATACCCACAGTGACCCCATGGACGTCAGCCCATATGGAAAATCCAGCAGTCAACCCAGTTTAATCCCTCTATGTGATTTCTGTGGGCACCCCACAGTGGTATGCCCCCAAAAACTACCCAGTGTGAGTGAGTTTTAGAGTTAAACTGGGCAGACTGCTGGATTCGTCACATGGGCTGACACAAACAAGACCACTCCCAGGTGGAAAAATGGCTGAAACCAAAACAAACTTGTGATCACTGATGTCTCTTATCAGCTCTGTGTGTGTGTGTGTGTGTGTGTGTGTGTGTGTGTGTGTGTGTGTGTGTGTGTGTGTGTGTGTGTGTGTGTGTGTGTGTGTGTGTGTGTGTGTGTGTGTGTTTAAACTGTATTGTAGTAAAAGTCAAGTACATGTTATTTTATTTCTAAATGAAAATGTTGCCTTTACTTTATTACCAAGAAGACCATCCTCCTTCACTGAAATAAGAAACATTAAGCTTCCATCTCCAGAGATGATGGTAGCACCTTGACTGGTCATTCCTCAACTGGTTGGTGGCCGAATCCTGAATAAAACACCGATTCTGGCATGGCAGGAGTAGAGATCTGTCTCATTTTTCTACATTGCCTGTCCTCCAGCCTCTGGTCATGGTGTCCCTCACCTTTCTTGACGCCATCGCAGACAGCCTGATGCCAGGCACAGCCGTCAGATGCAGGTTGCTCCCATGGGGGCGAAGCTGGTCGCTTTAAGGGCAGGATTTAAGCCCCATAAACAACCTGGCTCTAAAACACTAACCCCATCAGGTATTAAGAGATAAACCATGCAGCAGTTACACCGCACATAAAACCATGAATATTACAAATAAGAATGTGTAGTTGTAATTAATTTCATGTTGGAGTATGCTAGTTCCTAGAATATAAATGATGACTTTTTCTGCATAATGTTAAATTAATTCAAGCTGAAATTGCTTCTTCATGGTTGGGTAGTTTCTCTCCTCCATTAAAGCAGAGAGTTCAGGCATTAAGGGTGGCAGCTTGTGTGTGAGGCTCTGTGGAGGGGTTTTAGACTTCATGGGCATGCTTGTGTTATTTCTTTGGAGCTACAGAATGTGTATATTCCACATTAGGTTTTGTTTTCATGAATTCTAAAATTAGACTTGAAGATATGTTTGGTCACCTGGCTCCAAAGATAGCACCTGGGATGTAGGATGTACCATCACACAGAAGATGGACTCAAGTCAGGGTCCAGATATTTTATTTATAAAGTTAAAGTCCCATTAGTAAACACACACTGGTGTGACATGTCTGCGCTCAGGAACTATTTGGTGGTTTAACCCCCCCAATCCAACCCCTTAATGCTGGGAGGCATTGGGTCCCATTTTTAAGGTCGTTGGTATGACCCCAACCGTGGATTTGAACCCACGATCTCCCACCCATACCACTAGGCCTGAGCTGGTCAGTAAAGACAACATGGATGTAACAAAAAAACACACAATGATAAATGAGCAGTGTGGTTGTACAGATATTCTGGTGTGACCTTCGTCTGTAATGATGCTAGATAAAAACTGAAACCTTCAGATTTATCTCACTTCAATCCAGAGTGACAGGAATCAGGAGCCTGGAACACCTTAGATCCTAGAGGGAATAACGGAAATGAAGAGGACATGTTATTAAACCACTTTATACACAGACACACACACACACACACACACACACACACACACACACACACACACACACACACACACACACACACCGGACTTCCTTTTATCCATCTTTATCAGAAATGTGAGATTCAGATTTAACCCTCCCTGGCACCACCATCTCATTCACCCATGACCACACCCACTCCACCCACCCCAACCTTTTGCTCCGTCGACGGAGCGCAGCCTTTCTTATCTCCGCCAGCAGAGTCTCCCTGTTGTTCCTGATGTTGGCTTTAGCTATCTCCAGCAGAGATTCGATCTTCTCCTGGCTGAAGGGAAGCTGGAAGGTGGAGAACTCTTCCCTCTTTGCTTTGAAATCCTCCTCATCTGTAGGAAACAATAACAAACCTCTTATCCTATTGACTGAATATTTAATCAGATTAAATCATCAATTAGCTGCATGCAGCATTGTCCAGCCCTTGCTGCTCTGGCCCTGTGTTGTGACTGTAGGAATTGTGCACCACCACCTCAACCCCACCTCAAAGTAACACCTCCTCACCAATCAATTCTGCATTTCATCACTATGGGTAATAATGAGCAAGCCTAAAAAAAACACTGAGCTAAGTTCATTGAATGCCAGATTTTACATCACACAGCTGCTCTCCCGGTCCTCTGAATGGACTAAATTACTGTACTTTGACAGAATAAAACTTTTAATGTTACTGTGGACGCTTTTGTGCGCTGATCAGTGACATCACTCACTGCCGACGCAGTCGCGATATGCTGACGTCTTTGCAAAGTCCTGAAAAGGCTGAATTTGCGTGAGGACCAGGCCATCATATCTCCAGGTGAAATTCCCCATTCCAGAAATTACCCTGAAGTTCAGACAATGGAAATGCACCTAATGACAACCATAGGGTTCATACAACAAAACAAACTAGGCCAGGC
Source organism: Aphyosemion australe (assembly GCA_006937985.1). NCBI lineage: Eukaryota > Metazoa > Chordata > Actinopteri > Cyprinodontiformes > Nothobranchiidae > Aphyosemion > Aphyosemion australe. The sequence continues at coordinate 3,304,989 of SSNS01000003.1, read as the reverse complement.
CAAGGACAACTGACAACCAGGTCATTTTGTGTTATTTGTTGATGTTGATGTTTTAATAAGTTTTTAGTTTTGAAAGCTAACTTCAATCCATCCATCCGTTATCTATATCCTCACAGGGTTGCAGGGAGCTGGTGCCCATCTCCAGCAGTCTTCAGGCAAACAGTTGGGGTACACCCTGGGCAGGTTGCCAGTCCATTTAGGACAAGATTGTTCAGAGACATGTGTAAAAGGCACAAATTGGTGGCATCAGACCCAAATGACCAACCTAGTGTGGGGTCTGGACAGTGGATTTTTTTTTGTACAGGTAAAACAGTAAAAACTAGAATTTGGTGTAAAAGTCCATTTATGTCAGACTGCGAGACCATCTAAAGGTCCTGAGCCTTTAGATGGTCTCGCAGTCTTTGCAGGTGTTCTTGATTCATCAGCGGATTAGAGTGTGACACTTTGAGTCTAGAATATTGAACATTTTCCCAATATTCTAATTGTCTGAGATTTTGAATGTGGGGTTTTCATCAGATGTAAACCATAATCATCGCAATTATAACAAATAAATATGAAATATCTGGCTTTGCATGTAAAGAGGCTATCTCAAAGATTAGTTTCATCTTTTAAGATGAATTACTGACAAATGAACTTTTGATTCATATTCTAATTTTTCCAGTTTCACCTGTAAATGTACCAAATTTCACAATCCTTGGTAAAAGCATGGCTTTGCATTGATTGTTTTATTGCTTCTAGGGGCGCTATTGAAATATTAGGTCACGCCCACATACATTTGCATAAATATGTTTTAGGGGTTGGATTAATATGTTTTTGAATATGTTGGCCTCCAAAAAGCTAATTTACTTGGTGGAAGAAACATAATAATTAACATTCGAAGGGCCGTGTTTATGATTGATGGTGTGTTCACACCTTTGCAGTTCCTTCTGTTGAAGAGTGGCATGTATACAATTGTTGGCGCCTTCCCTTTTCCTTCGAAGACATAGCAGTCCTTTGGAAAGTCTCTGTCCTCCAGGATCTTCTCATCTATCACTGGGAAAGGCTTCTTCACCTTATCTGCATAGTCTCTGGCAAGTGTCAGAGTCTGTTCACAAAGCAGAGGTTGAAGTTTTAGTGAGTTTAAAGGCAGAACTGTCATTAAATATATTAAACTCTGTCCTTAAGATATGATTTCTGTAATAACAATCCCATATGTAAACTGGGAATTAACAGGTTTCAGATCAAAAATGTTCCCTGCCTCTGCTGCTCCTCCCAACCACACCTCTCTAGGTCTCACTGGCATTGCCCACGTGAGCGTTAAAGTCCCCCAGCAGAACGAGGGAGTCACTGGAAGGAGTGCTCTCCAGCACCCCCTCCAAGGACCCCCAAAAGGGTGGGTAGTCTGAGCAGCAGTTTGGTGCATAAGCACAAACCACAGTCAGGACCCGTCCCCTCACACGTTTCCTCTTTGGGCTGTGCCCGGCTGGGCTCCATGGGTAAAAACCTGGCCACCAGGTGCTCGCCAATGGGCGCCACGTCCAGGCCTGGCTCCAGACGGCGTCCCAGTGACCTACGTCCAGGCGAGGTAACACTGTTTCCATTTATTGAGGTCATCATAAGGGGCCTTTGGGCTGCACTTTGTCTGATCCCTCACCTAGGACCTGTTAGCCATGTGTGACCCTACCAGAGGCATAAAGCCTCAGACAACTTAGCTCCACACACACCTTTTGATTCTTATTTCTCCCCATAAAAATGCACCTGCCAGTACCTCAAACATGTTTCCAGCGCTGTACTCTGGTGCAATGATGAGATCTATGTCTCTCTTGTCTCCCAGGAATGACGGATAGGCCACATTAATCAGCACCCCAGCATCTATCAGGTGGAAGTGTTCTTCAGAATGAAGGCAAGCTGGAATTGAGGAATCTGTGGGCAAACAACAACAAAGACTGCATTAAATTACTGAAGACATTTTCAGATAAAGGCGTTTTAATTGGTAGTTTGTAGTCATGTATCATTTAGGATGTTCCTGCTGTAGTATGTTCTTTATGTGATCTTTGGAGGTCTTTTAGAATGGGGTGATGGTGGCAGAGTGTTGAGCCATTAGCCAGAGGGTTGCAGGTTCATGTTTCGCTCTGTCCATTGCAGTCGTCGTGTCTGTGGGCAAGAAACGTCATCCCCTTGCTTGCTGGTGGTGGTCGGAGGGACCGGTGGTGCCTGTGCTCAGCAGCCTCGCCTCTGTCAGTGAGCCCCAGGGCAGCTTTGGCTACGATGTAGTTCATCACCACCAGGGTGTGAATGAGTGATTGACTGTTTTTAATGTAAAGCACCTTGAAGAAGAAGAAGAAGAAGAAGAAGAAGAAGAAGAAGAAGAAGAAGAAGAAGACGAAGAAGAAGAAGAAGAAAAGAAAGAAGAAAAAAGAATAAAGAAAAAAAGAAGAAAATAGAAGAAAGAAGGAAGAAGAAAGAAAAAGGAGTAAAGCCTGGCTGAGTGTGATTTAACGTCTGCCCTCTCACCTTGGTACTGATAGAGGAAGTTGCTGGTTGTTCCCCACTCCCATTTTATCACCAGAGGAAGGATTTGCTGGGTGAGAAAACGAGCTGGAGAAAAAAAAACAATTCAAAGAAATCTCCAAAAATCAAAAGTCCAGCTAGCAAACACCCTACGAGTCTGCATTAAGTTCTCCATATGTTCTGTTGTTTGAATGTCAGAGCTTCAACTGTCAGCTATGACAGCAGACACACACGTGAAGGTAAAGTTCATGGATGTTTCTAAAGGACCCGAGTATTACTCCGGCGTGCAGTTTCCTTACCGTGTGTTTTGAACGTTCCGTTCTCCAGATTTTGGCTCCAGTTCTGGGCTGCCTTCAACAGCTCCAGGTTCCACTTCTGGAACAGGCTTCTTCTCTCCTCGTGGCTCTTAGACTCCAGCAGCTCAGACTGATTATTGTTCACTTTCTCTGGAAAAGAGCGTTGTTAGTCATATAATTTGCTGCATGATCATAACATTGCAGACCAAATGATAATTCATTAAAAAACATTGATGACACTAATTTATGCACTTTTTCACTGAGTGCATGTGCTCTGCTACCTTGTAGGTCTTGTTGTAGCTGATCTAAGTCAGTCAGAGCTGTTGGATCCTTAACGATGCTTCTGATCAGAACGATCAGGTTAGTGAGGGCATTGTACACGCGGATGTATGTCTCAGCAGCACTATCGATGAGTCCAGGGACTGAAACAAAAACATACAGTCTAAGAAAAGATTTCCAACATCCACTGAGCCGATTTCCATCTTAGCCGGAGATTACCGTTCAGCCAGGGAGGAATAAAGTCTTTGATGATGTCTTCATGAGCCAGGGCACAGCCTAAAACACCTGCACAGAGCAACTCATCAGGACACACGAACAAGGAGGGGTAATCTGATTCAGGGCATTTTACTGGAGGAAGTTTATAAATCATCTGAATTTTGTTTAGTTTCAACACTTCATGTTTCTTCTTCACGACTCAAGTCCTCTATCGTATCAAAACTATCAAGTCAGGAGAGAAAACGTTTGACCTATTTAAAAAATTACTTTCTTTTTTTATTTTGCATTTCAAAGATTAATAGAAAATATACATTTTTTTCTTCTTACACAAATGACAAAAAAATGTCATAAAGCTTTTGTCTCCTAAAAACAATCACTCCACCACCTCCACTTCTTCTCCCAGGATGGAACAAGCATTTAACATAATTCTACTTCTTCTAAATTCCAAAATCATCTCTTTTGTTTTGTTCACATTGAAGATGAGATGATGTTTCCAGACTGCTCCACAAAGTGGTCCACCAGGACTCCTGACAAATGAAGATCTGACTTGTTCAGAAAGTCTGAGGTAGAGAAAGTAAACAGGAGTGGTGAGAGTACCGTTCCCTGTGGTGCTCCTGTGTTGCTGACCACCACAAACTGGGGTCTGTTTGTCAGGTAGTCATTAATCCAAGAGGCTGTGGAGGCACCCACCTAGCAGAAAGTCCTCTCTAGCACTGGAACCTTTTTCTCGGTCAGGATAAGGTTAAGGAGGCGCAGCAAAATCTTGCATGGGCCTTGAGGGATCTGGGCCTGACACCATCTAGATTTGAAGCCTTGTTCCAGTTTAGCCTCTCCAGTTGTCTCTTCACCTGACTGCTGGAGACAGACAGGAGGGCAGGGGAGGTGAGAGGAGCACCAACATCTCCTCATTTGGGTGAGGACAGAGGAGGATGCTGAGCTTATTTCTATAAACTGAATTTATTAAATAGCATGCCAGTGATGGTCTTCATCGTCTCCATTTTTCCAGTTCCAGTATTTCCTGTACACCTCATTGTTTCAGTAGATTTTGTAAACTCAGTCATTTCCCACCTCGCTCCCTAAAATTTCCTTTTTTTCTTGATAAGCAGTACTTTCAGGTGATCCGGGGTTTGTTATTGGGGAAGCACCTCTTTGGTCTGAGGGACGATCAGTGTGCATTGGTGTTGTCTCTATGTGACATACAGATTATCTCAGTCTGTAGCTTGGAAGCATCCCTGCAGGGTATCGTCAGCTTAATCTGACAATCTCACCACGGTTCTTCTGGTCCATGTTGTCCCTTAACAAGGAGTTTGGACGCAGAGCAGAGAAAGACGCGATTTGAGACTAGAGCAGGTCTAGCAGAGGAGCTGAGCGCCTCTTTTCTGCTGGCATAAAACAAATCCAGTTTTATTTTTCTGGTGGAGTAGACGACCTACTGATGAAATGTTGGAAGAGTAGGAGAGTTAAAGGTAAAGTCCCATTAGTCATCATCACACATTGGTGAAATTACATCTCCGCATTTGACCCATTCCAATGGTGGGGAGCGGTGAGCTGCAGCTGTGGCCGCGCTCGGGAACTATTTGGTGGTTTAACCCCCCAATCCAACCCCTTAATGCTGAGTGTCAAGCGAGGAGGTATTGGATCCCATTTTTAAAGTATGACCTGACTGGGATTCGAACCCCGATCTCCCACTCCCGGGGCGGACACTCATACCACTAGGCTACCGGAGCTGGTAAGGTTAATGGAGCTGGCAAGGAAGGTAAAATGACCATTTAAAATCCTCTCGATATGAAGCTTAGGGTGGGAGGCAGGGCCATTTCACCCAGCCTTCACTGTTTGGCACACTCTTCTGACCTCGACGGGTGAGTGGTGTTGAAGCCAAATCACACCAAAGAGAAAACAGCCAAGCCTGACGTCGCTGTCTGAGCAGCTCAATTTCTGAATGAAATGAATATGGCCTGTGACTGAACACCCGCAGAGCAGCAGTGGCACACCATAGAAACTTTAACATTCCATTAATATTTATGACATTGACTTTCCTCCCGTCGCCTCGCCTCACATCACTTCTCAGGCTCTCTATTTTATTTTGTTCTGCTGCTTCTGGTCCTAAATTTAACATTTCCAAAGGTAACATATTACCACTGTTCAGACAGTATCCCAGTAACAGCTGTTAAAAATTAGTTAACAGATCAGGACATGCTACATTAGACAAAATAAAAAATTAATTGGGAAAATCGTCAAATCAAAACTTATTTTGAACTCTTGGCTTCAGACTGATCTCAGTGTGTTTGGTAGAATCCTCCTCTCTAATCCCACTCTGTCATTAGCTGTTTCTTTATAGACTATATTTAAAGCTTTTGATTATTTTGTTTCTAATGACTTGCTCTGACCTAGTTCAGGGGGTTCCAAATTTTTTTTCTTGAGGACCCCCTTGCCTCAAACCTTATCTGTCTTCCTGCGTGTTGCTTCAGCTCATGACTTTGAACCTGAGCTGCTCAGCCTACAGAGACCCACCTTGGAGCCTGACCATGTCCATCTCAGGCTTCTTCTCCAGCAGATCTCCTCTCTGGAACTTGCTGTCCAAGAAAGAAGTGTGAACAAAAAGTCCCAACTCTGTGAATCCTGCCTCATGTGGAGTCAGTTCGAACCATTTTCCTAAGAGAGAGAAGTGAGTCCACCTTCAACCTTCACAAGTGATCATCTCATTCAGGGGTAGACCTGACGGGCTGCAGGTTTTACCTTTGAGTGGTCCGTATGAGAAACAGTGTTTCTCTATGGCGCAGTAGATGGGATACGGGTTGATGGCATCCCCGACGGCATCATGCGAAAGATTCCTCAGATCCATCTGATGGAGGACAAGGTTTGTTTCTGAAGACCTTGTTTCAGGAGTGTGTGTGTGTGTGTGTGTGCGCACATGCGTGTGCACGTCTATGTGTATGTGAGCGTGTGCATGCGTGTGTGCATACATGTGTGTGTATGTGATCACGTGCATGTATGTGTGTGTTTGTGTATGTGAACATGTGTGCACGTGTGTATGTCTGTGTGTGTGTGTGTGCATGCGTGTGTGCGCACATGTGTGTGTATGTGGTCTCGTGCATGCATGCGTGAGTATGTGTGTGTGTGTGTGTATGCGTGTGTGCGCACGTGTGTGTATGTGGTCTCATGCATGCATGCGTGAGTGTGTGTGTGTGTGTGTGTGTGCGCGTGCACATGCGTGTGCACGTCTATGTGTATGTGTGCGTGTGCATGCGTGTGTGCATACATGTGTGTGTATGTGATCATGTGCATGCGTGCATGTGTGTGTGTTTGTGTATGTGATCACGTGTGCGCGTGTGTATGTCTGTGTGTGTGTGCATGCGTGTGCGCACATGTGTGTGTATGTGGTCTCGTGCATGCATGTGTGAGTATGTGTGTGTGTGCATGCGTGTGTGCGCACGTGTGTGTATGTGGTCTCGTGCATGCATGTGTGAGTATGTGTGTGTGTGTGCATGCGTGTGTGCGCACGTGTGTGTATGTGGTCTCGTGCATGCATGCGTGAGTGTGTGTATGTGTGTGTGCGTGTGTGTGCGTGTGTTCTGGTACCTGTTTCATGAGCCCAGCAGAGGTTAAGACCCCCCAGATATCAGTGAGAGAGAAGTTCTCATCTTGTGCTCTCTCACCCAGCCATTGCATAGCCTGGTCCAGCCCGACCCCAGGACCCAACAGCCTCGACACAGCTTCATCAATGTTGGAGCTCCACTGAGGGTCACTGTACAGGAAGGCCATAGTCCTGGTGAAGTGGAAGTAAAGACAGATGCACAGGTCAGGTCTGCTGTAACTGATTCATGTTACTGTTTCTTCTCTTCCAAGAGAGGCCAAGAGCAACAGAACTGTGTCCAGACCTGTGTGATGAAATCATTACTAAACAGTAGCTCTGTCTGATCACAGGGATGATGAACCATCATTTGTTTATGTTTTGTGGTTGTTTGCTGTCTGATCTTTGTGTTATTGCCACATTCTGGTTGTTAAAGTCCTTTTGAGTTCATTTCCTTCCTTTGTCCGTAGTCTACCCTTGATGTTTTTTACCATTCCAAACCATGGCATTTCTTAGTTGTAGTATTTGGACAAATAAATTGTGCTTTTTTTGTCTTTTGACTGGTATGTACATAATCCCTAACGTGGGCGTAGCAGGTAGTTTTGTCTTTACATTAGACACAACAGGGCAAAAAACTATTCAGTCAGCCTCCTATTGTGCAAGTTCTCCCACTTAATAAGATGAGAGGCCTGTAATATTCATCATAGGTAATCCTCAACTATGAGAGACAAAATGAGAAACAAATCCAGAAATTCACTTTGTCTGGTTTTTAAAGAATTTATTAGCAAATTATGGAGGAAAATAAGTTTTTGGTTTCCTACAAACAAACAGCAGACCTGTGTCTTCTTCTGTAAGAGGCTCCTCTGTCCTCCAATCGTTAGCTGTATTAATGGCACCAGTTGGAACTCGTTATCAGTATAAAAGACACCTGTCCACAACCTCAAACAGTCACACTCCAAACTCTACTTTGACCAAGACCAAAGAGATGTCAAAGGACTCCAGAAACAAGATCGTAGACCTGCACCAGGCTGGGAAGACTGAATCTGCAACAGGTAAGCAGCTTGGTGTGAAGAAATCAGCTGTGGGAGCAATTATTAGAAAGTGGAAGACATACAAGACCTCTGATAATCTCCTTCCATCAGTGGCTCCATGCAAGATCTCACCCCGTGGGGGCAGAATGATCACAAGAACGGTGAGCAGAAATCCCAGAACTACACGGGGGACCTGGTGAATGACCTGCAGAGAGCTGGGACCACAGGGCTACCATCAGCAACACACTACACCACCAGGGACTCAAGTCCTGCAGAGCCAGACGTGTCCCCATGCTTAAGCCAGTACATGTGCAGGCCCATCTGAAGTTTGCTGGAGAGCATTTGGATGATCCAGAAGAGGACTGGGAGAATGTCACATGGTCAGATGAAACCAAAATAGAACTTTTTGTGTTAAAACTCTACCCGTTGTGTTTGGAGGAGAAAGAATGCTGAGTTACATCCAAAGAACGCCATACCTACTGTAAAGCATGGAGGTGGAAACATCATGCTTTGGGCTGTTTTTCTGCAAGGAGACCAGGACGCCTGATCAGTGTAAAGGAAAGAATGAATGGGGCCATGTATCGTCAGATCTTGAGTGAAAACCTCCTTCCATCAGCAAGGGCACTGAAGATGAAACGTGGCTGGGTGTTTCAGTATGACATTGATCCTAAACACACCACCTGGGTAACGAAGGAGTGGCTTCATAAGAAGCATTTGAAGGTCCTGGAGCGGCCTAGCCAGTCTCCAGATCTCAACCCCATAGAAACTCTTTAGAGGGAGTTGAAAGTCCAGCGACAGCCCCAAAACATCACTGCTCTAGAGGAGATCTGCATGGAGGAATGGGCCAAAATACCTGCAACAGTGTGAAGACTTACAGAAAACGTTTGATCTGTGTTATCGCCAACAAAGGGTACTTAACAAAGAATAGAGATGGAATTTTGTTTTTGTCCAAATACTTATTTTCCACCATAATTTGCTAATAAATGAGTTATAAACCAGACAATGTGATTTTCTGAATTTTGTTCTCATTTTGTTTAGTTGAGGTTTCCCTTTGATGAAAATTACAGGCCTCTCATCTTGCACAATTGGAGGCTGACTAAATACTTTTTTGCCCCACTGTATAAAACAGTAACTGTCTTGCAAGTTCTTTCTGCTGCCATCATTGCACGACCCTGACCTGTGTGAAGCTGTAAATATTGTTACCATGTTGACCCAGAAACGCCTCCTATGTAGAGCAAAGTATCCAGCAGCTGGTCCGCTTTCATCTGATGAAGGGAACCCACCAGGCCCACGGCTGCCCTCTGACCCCCACCAGATGCCAACAGGGCAATGTGAGGAACCGAATCCTGGATGGTGCAGAAAGTGTTCATTTTAATATTAGGGTAGTTCCTGTCCTAAGGACAATATCCAATATGTAACAATAATATAGCTACATAAACAATACTCCTATGTTGGAGAGCTCCTGGGATTCAGATCTCAGTTTTAGTCATGAGTAGTTCTCTTTTCTCAGATGCAGGTATTCATTTCCACTCAAACCACTAAATTAAACAACCTGTACATGCAAAATGCATCAGCATCCTGATGGTTCTGGTTCTGTCAGCTACGTTCGGCTGGGCCTGAAAGTGGATTCTGTCTACTCTAATAAGAATATTCTCCTCACATTAGATGAAATAATCCGTGGTGCGTTCCCATATTTGCTACAAGAATGTAGTTAAATAAAAATGTTTTGAGGCCAATTCCACTCTTTGGAGCAAAGTAAGGTACCGGCGTTAGGACTTTTAGAGCACTTCATTCAACTTCATCTCAGGTAATGTTAGCTTGAGGTGGATACAGGCTTACGCTTCTCCAATCTATAGACTGATGGTGCTAGAGGAGCTAAATGCCCCATAACTGGAGGGTTGCAGGTTCGTGTCCCGCCCAGTCTGTCACAGTCGTCGTGTCCTTGGGCAAGACTTGGGCAGCTCCTCTCAGCTGCTGCAGCAACAGGAGAAACTTCTCTACTTCCTGTCTGACCTGCAGTTCTCTAACCTCAGATAAGATGCATCCATGACACAAGGGAGCAAACTCTATGTGACATCATCTGATTAAGTTGTGCATCGCATACTTTAGACTTTGGTTTAAAGGATGTGTGAATTAATGAATGCATTCAAGAAAAAAATCAGTGTTTGACTTCAGTGGCAACAACAGCTGGCTGGAAACTAAACTGTTGCTGAACAATTCAACCTTTGAAATAAAAATTCCTCTCTAATCTCTTGTCATTGTTTTTGTTTCACAACACTCCAGAGTTTCCTCGAGGAGTGCCTGAAATGCACGCAGACCCGTTTTTGTGTTGTGGAATGCCTCCAGCTGCTCTGGAATGCTGCTGCCAGAGAGCCAATGAGAGATCAGGGTTTTCCGGTTTTAGCATCGTCTGTAAGATCCAATATTTGAAAATTTATTTCTAACTTTAAAGTCCTGAAAGATCAAGCTGCTGCTGACAGGTGGGCACCTTGGCTCACTTGGGCTGAAGATCAAGCTGCTGAAAGATGGAGCGTGAGATCGACAGGCGGATTGGTGCTGCGTCTGCAGTGATGCGGGCGTTGTACTGATCTATCGTGGTGAATAGAGAGCTGAGCTGGAAGGTGAAGCTCTCGATTTACCAGTCGATCTACATTCCAACCCTCACCTATGGTGACGAGCTTTGGGTAGTGACTGAAAGAATGAGATCGCAGATAAGTGGCTGAAATTTGTTTTCTCCGCAGGGTGTCTGGGCTCTCCCTTAGAGATAGGGTGAGATGCTCGATCACCCGGGAGGGGCTCTGAGTCGATCCGCTGCTCCACCACATCGAGAGGAGGCAGTTGAGGTGGCTCGGGCATCTGGTTAGGATGCCTCCTGGATGCCTCCCTGGTGAGGTTTTCCAGGCATGTCCAACTGGGAGGAGACCCAAGGGAAGACCCAGGACACGCTGGAGGGACTAAGTTTCTCTTCTGGCCAGGGAACGCCATGGAGGAGCTGGCCCAAATGGCTGGGGAGAGGGAAGTCTGGGCCTCTCTGCTTAGGCTGCTGTCCCTGCGACCTACTCCCCGGATAAGCAGACAATAATGGATGGATGGAGTTGTGTGGTTACCTATGTAACTAAGCTGTCTAAGCTGTGTTTCTGTGAATCACTGTGTGTTTGTGGGTGTCTGTGGCTTTGTCAACAAGAGTGTTGTTTTGTTTTTATGTTTTGTTGTGTTTGTGATGAGAGAGGGGTTGCCCTGCAACAGCCCAGGCCCCACCAGCAGCAGAGTTTGGGGCCCACGCATGCCCCAGCAGCTGATAGCCACCAAAGGACAGACACCAATCGCACAGCCCAGAGGACAGACCCAAGCCCAGGGGGAAAGGGGAGCCAGCCTAAGGATGTCAGTGCACCAGCCCCCAGCCAAAGGTAACCCATTTGGGGTCACCAAGCCTGGAGCCCCCAGCCCATCACACTGTTGCCCCAACCGATAAAGGCCAGCCCAGAGCAAGACAACCCAAAACCCAAGGGCCCACCCCAATGCCCCGCGAGGGACAGCCAAGCACAGGGCAACCAAGTCAACCCGGCCCTGACCCCAGCAGAATGAGCGCCAGCCCCAAACTGTGCCCTCAAATCATATGGTGAGGATGGTGGATGGAGAGGACACCCTTGGCCATGAAATATGGGGGACCAAACAGCGGAGGGCCCTCCCCATTTAGAGAGCAGCCCCCAAGGCAGCAAGCAGCCCAAGATGCCTGAGATCCCAAGCCAACAGCCAGCTACCCACCATGCTGCAGCAAGGGCCAGGGCCTTCAGACCATACCCCAACCCCGTGGGCACCCATCCCCACCCAGCAATCCACGCAATGACCCCAAAGCCCCACAGGTAGCTCCAGATCCCCAGCCCCGCCAGAACAACAGAGGGTAGAGGGCAGAAGCAGTGGAGGTGAAGCCTCCCCCATTATTTGTGGTTTTTTAGTGATCTGAGATTACAATACTAGATTACTGCCTATGTGTATATACATGTATCCTTGTTTTTATCTTTCTTCTAATTACCCTTTGAGTGATGGTGCTGCTGTGACAAGTGAATTTCCCCACTGTGGGATCAATAAAGTCTATTCTATTCTATCACCACTCACCTACAGGTGGACCAATGTTGTGTGTGCATGTGTGTGTGCTAATGTAGGTGGGTGTGAGGTGATGTATATGTCCAATATGCATTAAAATTGGGGGAGTGGTCATTCTATACTTGCAGATCCCCCATCCACTACCACATCACCCCCCGCCCCCATCTCCAATCCTATATGTTATAAAGCAGTTAGAAGTGGGGGGGGGGGGACATGGGCCAGGTAAGCAGTTTGGCAGCCCCACTCATCCAGCATTCTCCCCACTACCAAGCCTAAACCCCCAAATCCCTGGTGTTGCATGCCTGAGGGGAGTGATGCAGCAGAGGCCACACCATTAATTAGGGGGGGCAGGTCCCTGACTGCCCCCCCCCCCCCCCAACTATGCAACTGCCCGCCACCTCAGTGATCCCGCAGTAGCCAGG
>SSNS01000003.1:3222580-3287580 GCA_006937985.1 Aphyosemion australe | reverse complement strand
GTTTTTTGTGACAGAGCAACAGGCAAATGAAAAAAATATTTGGAAAAAAATTCTAAAATAAATTTTGAAATAAAATTTAAAATAACTGAAATGTAATTTTCTGAAAAGTTTGTATTTCTCAATTTTGAGTTAAGTGTTTTGCCACCCCAAAATTTTCTCTGGCCCCGCCTGGCCACCCTTATCAAAATTTTCTGGGGCACCTCTGTGACACACTCCTGTTGCTGGAGGAGGGAGGCAAACAACCAGGGCTACGTAACATGCACTCACCCAATGCACACTGCAATCTGCATGCAAACAAAGCAAAACAAAAGCATGCACTCAATAATCATAAAAGGAGTTATTTACAACAACTGGTCGTGGGGGCTGCACCCCCTAGTGCATGTGGGCCTCCACAGCCAACCTTGCCGTCACATCCCCTTTCTAAAACTATAACGCACAGTAAAATGTTGGGAGTGTCATAAAATGAGGAAGAAATATGTTTACTAATAAATAACTGAACAAAAACAGCAGTGAAAGCACTTTCTCTGTAAAACAAAGCATATAATTATTAAACTGCTGATTTCCTTCCTCTTCAAATAATCAGTGCACGCTTACCTGTTGTGTCCCATGGAAAGTGCTCACAGACAACCGGGTAATCGGCACGTCACATTCACACCACCGATCCTGCAGCACATTCCACACACACAGCGTAAAGCCCCAACCATTCTCAACAAAAGAATCCCTTACCCGTAAAAAATGGTCTTTAATGCACCCAGTGTACAGCTCAGAAACACTGCCTGGCCCCCACCTGTCTGTCAGGACATCAGGTAAATGCTCTTGTACAAAATTGGGGCTTTTAAATATGGGGTGCCAATTGTAAAGTCAAACAGTCATAACTTAACAGCAATATTTTGGGTTTTTTAGTCTATCATAAGAGAAAAATATGGGAGTTAATTTTTCAAAGTCATATTTTCACCATGTTACTCATACATTTATAAATGTTAAAGTTCCCTACTAAATATTTAGTTAGCAAGCAAAATATTTAATTTAGAGTTAAATATTTATTTTACAAACTAAATATTTTGGTCAGACATGAATATTTAGTTTGTAAATAAATATTAAATTTACTAACTAAATATTTAATTTGGAGCCAAATATTTACAAACTAAATATTTAGCTTCATATTTAATATTTATTATCCAAAATAAATATGTAGAACCCAGTTACATATTCATTCTGGGGCTAAACCTAAATATTGATTTTCAAACTAAATGTTTAGCTCCAAAATAAATATTTAGCAAACTAAACTAAATATTTAGGTCTGACCTAAATATTTAGTTTGCAAAATAAATATTTAATTTGGAGCTAAATATTTAGCTCATAAACTAAATATGTAGTTCCAAATTAATTATTTAATTAGTAAATTAAATATTTATTTTACAAACTAAATATTTAGACCTGACCTAAATATTTAGTCAGTAAAATAAAGCGCAGCACCGGCAGCGCTCCTCTATATAAAGCCGAACAGACGGCTGCCGGTTACATTAACAAAGACTAGCTCACTTATAGGCACATGTCCTGATGGTCGGCTCTATAACAACTTATATTCTGGGTATTGGGTCAGTAAGATTTGCTCCATAGAGTTTTAACACAATCACACAAACATCCTTTTGTCCCCTAAAAGTGTCTCTGATCACAGGACTGCATGTAGATGAATGAGCAGCTGAAAAAAGGTTTTCTATTTAAAGGACAGTAGTGCTTAGAGAGAAGCAGTCTCTCATCATCTTCCCACTACAGATAATGTGATTAGAAATCATTTTTAAAGAAATGTTCATTCATTTACAATGTCCTGTCTGGGACAATAGAAACCAGGTGCCAGACGTGTAAAACTCTGCAGAGATAAGAAGAGTGAAAGAGTCCCGCGTGAGCGGTATAGCTGGCTCCACAGAATCGTGTCCTGGCTGAGAATGTGAACTTATCTATAAAATCTGTGCAAGCCTTATTGCACGAATTATACATTATGATGACCCAGCAGTAATGTGATTTTCTATGGCAACCATTTAAAACAAATTCAACTACTCAGAAGTTTTTTTCTTTTTTCAGATGAGCAAGAGAAGTGCTGGGTAAACACATCTGTTCATCTTAAAGATTGCTCTCAGTAAAAGCACATTTCGAGTCCTTCTGGATCATCTTCATCATCAACCTTTTATCCAGGAGGCAACAAAAATGAGTTGAGTTTATGTCCGCCTACTGTTATCGTTAGATGTGAGTGTTTCTGAGATGCACACAGGTATTAGGAAGGGTTTACATGTGTGTGGATAGATGTTGTCTGAGTGAGGTAAGACTAGCAGAGATGGACTAACCCATCCTAGCATTGTAGGTGCAGTAAGGTTGATGAAACAGCAGAGGTCTGTGTGCACCACGTTTTGAAACATGTTTGCTTCCGTGTGACGTTCGGTGCTCTGTGCAGATGTTGGTTTTATGAAATGATCATTGTTAATATTTCAGATCACATCTAAATCTTAGCTTTTAGTTTAATGAGAATAAAGACTCCATACATGTAGAAAAACAACAGCACAGTAAATAAACTAAACGTTTCTGCACATTTTCACAAGAATTTTAATCTTTGACTTGAACCTTCTGCATGTTTGAATGTTTATAACTCTTTTTGCTTGAAGAAAAAATGTGATCAGTTAGAGAGCAAATGTTTTAGGGAGGCCAAAGGTGAAGAAGTCCACACCATCTGTCTGCAACAGGAGGAAACTGGAGCCTAAACCTGACCCAGAGCCATAAGGTGGTGTTGTGTGTCTCTCCGTCTGTTAGAGGTCCACTCAGAATAGTTCTGTTAGGTCACCCTAGTGGCAGCAGAGGCACAAACTACACAACTTACTTTATATTGGATCTGCTTTAACTTGTTTCACGTGTAAAGCATTTAAAACCAGTTTAACCAGTTAAATATAGGTTTGTCCATTAGTGAGTAAAATCTAATTGAGACAGTCTTAGAATAACAAAGACTTTGCTCTGTTTAAAACATCTGACTATGGAGCAGTGGTGGCTCACTGAGCATCTCCTGATCAGGAACCTGGGATGTGACCTCCAGCCCTGCAGAGGATGGGACAAAACATGCTGCAAGTTCAAATGAATGAAAACTACATTAGTGTTTGCATTAAAGCTGTGGTCCGTAGCATGACATCATTAAGGAGAGGAGGAGGAGGTTCCGAAATGCGACTGGCTATAGCGCCTGCCCCTGGTCCCCTACCCTTCTGGAAGGAACTGAAAGCCATGCCTCATACATGCATGCACACACAAATAGCCTTGTAGCGCTAACGGATAAGTAATGTTTTCAGTATGTTCCTGCTCAGACACACCTGATTCTAACTGCTGAATTATCTCCTCAGCATTCATCAGGTTCTGCAGGAGCTGCTAATCACTCATTTTAATCAAATCTGCAGTGTTCAAGCAGGGAAACGTTAGCTTAGCAAGCCATCCTATTCATGTAACTATAATCTGTTCCATGAGCCACTGAAACCACCCAGTCGAGAGGTGGAATCTACAGTTGTCTTTCAAATTGTCTCTGCACAGTTGGACAGTACTAGGACCAATCAGAGCAACAAACAATGTGATGTACTCACCACTACGGATGTTAGTCAACGGGGCAAGAAGACACAAATAGTCTTTTTTCTAAATAAAGGATTTAAGTACCTCTATTTGCTCTTGACATCTGCTTTTCTTCCTGCTACCTTTGGTCTGAATTTCTAGGCTGTGGAAACATCTATGTGATGCTAGCACACCCCTGCTCCTGCAGCAGGATACAACAAAAGTCTGATGTAGCGTAATGTTGAGAGATGACCTGGAACAGGGTCAGACCGTCACCTTTAAGCATTTCTAAGCTACTTTAGAATTTTTAAACTACGTATTTCTGAGTTTTTATGACGTGAGTAAAGACTCACATATTTACTGGTTTGTGTCACATTATGAAACCCATCCCACACATTGGGCAAGTTTCCATACATTACTATAGCATGATGCTTTTGGGTGATTTTATTTTTTCAGCAAAGACATGTTTAATTTGCCTCCAAAAGGAAATCAGCTAAGAGGAAGTTGGTTTTAGTTTTTCCATATTCTTTATTTACTTTAATTAGATTCTCTAAATGACTTGACCAAGCTGTCGTGATCTGTTCCTTTGTTTGAGTTAGTTTAGGTTTTCCCTCAGCGCTGCTCTCCTGTTTCCCATCAGGGCTGAGGAGCAGATGTTCCATGTTCCTGTTTAGTCAGCACCAACAGGTTAAAAGCATCCTGGTTCTGATTCTCCTGTTTCTAGTGAAGTCCAAGTGAAGCTTCATGAAGCAATGAGGTCTTCCAGCCCATTGTGTTGCCCGAAGGTTCCCTACTCAAAGCTTCCTTTAGTGTTGTAGTCAGTAGCTGTATGAAGTGACATCTCTCTTTGAATGCAGCTGATTGTAGATTATGCTTGTGTTCACATCATGGACTCATTCATTCATTCATTCATTGGTGGGATATCTTAACAAAGACCAGGCTTACTCCATGTGTGTCCAGATAATCAGTTGGTTTATTATTTTCTCTCCAGCTCACTGTGAACTTACTACAGCAACAAGCATGGCCATTCCTGCTTCTCTTGCTACCTTGAGTCTAACAATCACATGTCGGACACTCGCTCCCTCTAGTGGTCGAATGTCCAAACAACACCCCTAACATAGAAAACGACAGAATATCACAATTGGCTTCAAAATTTGGGGGATTGCTCATATGACATTAGTGGTGATGGTTTGGGGGGCACTTATCTTTGGAATGCATGGTAACTAGACCTAAACTAGTTTTTATTCATTCTTTTGGAGTCACCTGCCTGCCTCCTGCTCCTTCACCTTGGGTCCAACACCAGTTGATCATGACTCAAGCGCCTTACCTGTGCAAATGCTACCTGTCCAAGATGAAGGAGGGGCAGCCGTGCACGGACATGGCTGACATTCACCGACCGGCGAGCTGACACCGTCACCAACCCACCGACAGCGATGAATGTGAACCAGAATCCTGCACTGGGACAGGATGTGTCCACGCAGAGGTTTTGTCCCTCTGAGAAGACATCTGTAGGACAGCAGGGTACTTGACCTGTTTAGCTGTAAAACTGGCACGACCTGAAACCCAGGTTGTTTCATCTGAAATGACAGCAGGAAGCTCCAGAGCAGGCCAGGAAACTGGTTCAGAGAGCTGGGAGGCCAAGGCAGCAGCAGAAGAAACCAGCTCAACATTTCCTCTGTTTAACGTCTACTTTAAAAATTTGAAACAAACTTAAAGTTCACTCATATTTATAATACATCTGCAGTGGTCTCTAGTGGGAATGTATGCCTTTTAAGTTGTTCTCTGGGGAAAATAAGCTCCGGTGCACATGTTTCAGCACAGAGACTTCAGCTGGAGAAGAAAGTAGCTTCAGACGACAGGATCTGGAGTCTTATTTCCTGATATTCTGACATCTCTCCTCTGATTGGCTAACAGCAACGTGACTCTACCACTGACTCTGTTTGCTCTGCAACGTTGATGTTTTATCTCCAATAACACAAGCCTGGAGGAGTTCTGCTGTGTGGTGGAGTTGCTAATGCTAACGGTTAGCTTCTACTAGTCAAGACGTTCTTTGCTGTTTCCTGGACGCTAAACCAACAACAGCCTTCCCCGTCGTGAGTCAAGATGGTCCATGAATGTTAAGTGACAGTGTCTCAGTGAATTATTAAAGCAGTAGCATTATCAAAGAGTAATAAAGCAATAACATGACTAATAAAGGCTCGTGAGTATCAGTGAACAAAAACCAGAGCTAAATGGAATGCAGCCAGTGTGGTGAGCTGAACGTCCTCATGTCCAGGCTCCGGTTACTCCCTGGTCTGGTTGTGATGTGAACTCAGATGTTCGGGTACACTCAACACTCGATGGTTTTGGCTGAGTTACAAACTCACCGACAGCGTTGAATGTTCCCCAAGATGTGAGCAACTCAAAGAGACAGTGAGGTAACTGTCATGTCCCAGCGCTACGTGGATCAGACAGCCATGACCAGACGGACTCAGAAGGACCTGCAGTGGAAGAGACAGGAGCTCAGCACGCACACAGAGGCTTTTTAATCAGGAAGGTCATAGACAGCCGGTCTGCGTCAATCATCTGACCTCAGGAAATACAGCAGCAGCTTCTAACGTCTTCAGCAGTCGAGTCACACGAAAATGTAACTCCTGATGGAACACTTATCATACCTGATGTAAAATCTAAACATAACAGCCATAGATATTAAAGGCATACTATGCAACTTTTTCATATTTTTAAATCATGTTCTTGAGCCAGTATGTGCTAAAACGACCCTTTACAGGGTTAATGAAAGGCCACCCAGACCCCCACCGCCCTCTGTGGCCAGAATATCGCACTTGCAACTTCAGAGTGCCGGTCTGGTCCCTGTTGGACTTAGTAAAGTGCAGCTGACATGCTGGCCCTGCAGTCTGCTTCCAGCATGTTTCCTGCATGTTTTAGATCATGAACACAGCTGATTTGTTTGATTTAGTGATGAACCGCTCCTGTAGACACTAATGAAGGCTGAGGAGACATTTCAACAGTTAGATTAAGACTGGGGTATTCAATTTCCCAATGCTATCCAGCATGTTTTAGTATTAACCCTGCTTCAACACGCCTGATTTCAATCAGCAGGTGATTAACAGGCTTCTGCAGAGCCTGATGAGCTGCTGCACAGGTGATTCAACCACTGAATCAAGTTTGTTGGAGCAGAGAAACCACTAAAACGTGCCCTCCAGGACCAGGATTGAATACCCCTGGATTAAGGTGTTAAAGGCCCAATCCCAATACTCACACTCTACGGTCTTCTGTGAAGTGCACTTAGAGGAGGTGAGCAATAAGTCTTCGAGTGCGTAGACACAGGTGTGCTGAATTGGGACAGGGAGCATTGCATCATCGACTGCATCACATGCCGGGATGCCGGTCGCTGTTTGTGCTATTTTTTCAAAACCTTTATTAACAACTTTCAAACACTTTAAACAGTCCACCTTAATTGTTAGTCTAAAACAATCAGGGCATGAATAAATATCATTAATCGTCTAAAAATGAACATCTTTCCTTTGAAAATACATATTTTCAGAAAAAGTCACTTGAGCCATTGCTCCGCCTTCTTTTCAAAATTCCCACACAGCAATGGATTGTGGGTAATACCTTTGCCCAAAGTCCACATTGATGCGGACTTGGTAGACGTGCAGATCAAGGGTGCAAAAGGGGCGTGGTCACCTTCTGCACTTGAGAATCGGGACACATCTATGCACTCACACCCCTGGCCGGGAACGCACAATTGAAGGGTGCAAGGGTGGAAGTGCAAGTATTGGGATTGGGCCTAAAAGACGAGCACACAGCCAGGAGATAAGTTTCACTTATGGCTCTACTAAACAGACACTAGTGGGTGGTAAAAGCAAGCCAAAACTGCATAGAATCCCTTTAATGCTATCACATTCAATATCTTTAAATAACTCATCAATAAGAAGAGAGTGGCACTTTTCCTTCTTGTGTGGATGCTTCCACTGGTCTCCGCTGGGTCTCAATTAGTCTCTGCTGGTCTACTGGTCTCCGCTGGTCTCTAATACTGGTCTGCACTGGTCTCTACTAATGGTCTCCGCTGGTTTCTACTACTGGTCTGCACTGGTCTCTACTACTGGTCTCCGCTTGTCTCTACTACAAGTCTCCGCTGGTCTCTGCTGGTCTTTTGGTCTCCGCTGGTCTCTACTACTGGTCTCCGCTGGTCTCTAGTAATGGTCTCCACTGGTCTCTACTAATGGTCTCTGCTGGTCTCTACTAATGGTCTCCGCTGGTCTCTAGTAATGGTCTCCGCTGGTCTCTACTAATGGTCTCCGCTGGTCTCTAGTAATGGTCTCCACTGGTCTCTACTACTGGTCTCTGATGGTCTCTGCTGGTCTCCGCTGGCCTCTGCTGGTGTACTGGTCTCCACTGGTCTCCTCTGTGTGTGTGTGTGTGTGTGTGTGTGTGTGTGTGTGTGTGTGTGTGTGTGTGTGTGTGTGTGTGTGTGTGTGTGTGTGTGTGTGTGTGTGTGTGTGTGTGTGTGGTGTCTCATCTATCTCAATGTGTCCCCGTGATGCCCTGGTCACCTGTCCAGGTGCAGCGCTGCCTCATGGCAACAGGCAGCTGGAGATAGACACCACCTCCCCGAGACCCTGGAAAAAAAACAAGCAGACATAGAAGATGAACAGATTATAAACCGACTTGTAACCCAGGCTGGACCGGCTGGATAATCTGCATCAAAGTCTGACTCAGACAAAGCTGCAGTCCTCTATGGAGACTGGATAAGTTCAGTAGAATATGGGATTAGCTTAGCTAGCCTCACTGGGCTTAAAAGTCATCTGCAGAGACTGAACAGGAGCAGACATTCATACAGACGAGAAAATCTGTGATTGTTTTATTCTGGGCCTTCATATTCCTACTTTAACATTAAAAAATTGCAAACTCAATTAAAAAACTGTATTTAAAAATCTCTTAATCAGGTGCAAAATAAGTAAAAGTGATAATAATAATAAATAATAATACATTTTATTTATAATGCACTTTACATTTCAAAGAAATCTCAAAGTGTTTGCAAAATGTCAGGTAACTTTATGAAGGCAACCCCTAAAGAGACTAACTCTAGGTGTCAGGATGTAAATGTAACAAGTCCTTCTAATTTAGTCAGCTGTAGATCACATTTATTTAATTGCACAAAATTAAACCACAGATTTTCAGCTAGGCTCATAAAGCTGGAGTGTTTACTCCTCGTAGACTAATTTCACAAACCACATCTTTAGCCTCCAGATGGAGCATCAGAACTAGCACCTTCATCAGAAACCTGCCATATCCAGTCCTATACATGCCTGCTGCCCCCGGTGGAGGATCTACAGTAGGTGAGAGCCTCTTTAATGTCTTTATTACTGCTATACTTATTATGGATATGCATCTTAAATGAAACTGATTATTATGTAGTTGTTATATTAACATTAGACAGTAAATAGTTCAGATTAGGGTGAACTAGAAGCATTTTTGATTCAACATCATTCACTAAACAACTATAAACACATGATCCTAGCACTAGCTAGGGATGCACCGATCCACTGTTTTCACATTCGATACCGATATCAGAAGTTTAGTATCGGTCGATATCGATCCGATACCGATATGGAAAAACAGCATTAAACTGTATTACATAATGAAATATTTGTTACTATATGAAAAGACTGGGATCATCCTGCTGTACAGAGGCCCAAAAGTTCCAAATTGCCGATCCTTTTGCTCGCTCCATTTCGAAATCAACGTGAGCTTCTGCACAGCGTGGGACTGTAGCGCATGATGTCATCACTCACAGCACATAGAAACATACTGAATAGATCAATTCTTATGGATCGGGCCCATAGTCTCCCATACCCGATCTAGAATTTTCTTTTAAATCTGTACCGATACAGATATTAAGATCGGATCTGTGCATCCTTCCTAGCACTAGCAGGTCTGAGTTGTATTAATGTTCTACTTTTATCACTCCAGTAAGGAGAACAGGCCCCAGGCTGGTTGGGTTTGACTTTCCATAGAAGTGGTTTTATAGGAGCTGACACTGTTATTAAGTCTGCTGCTCAGGCAGCTCAGCTCAGCTCAAAGGTGTTATAGCATGAACAGCAACATGTTCCACTCAGACGACAGTTAACAGGACAGCAGGAAACGCAGGAACTGCAAAGTCTTACATGAGCACATATGAGGGATGCTCGCGTCGCTGAACCACAAACCCAAACGATAGCGGTGCAGCCGTGATGGTCCAGTGACCGGGGAGTCTGGCTGCGGGATTAAGGTAGGAGTGTGTGTGGGGGGGGGGGGGGGGGGGGGGGGGGGGGGGGGTCCGGGTAAGAGGAACGTTGATCGATTCCAGGCTTGGTATGTTCCAGACAGGCTGAATGGTACAGGTCAAAGGTCACCAGCTCTTGTTTCCTATGAAAGAGGCATGTGTGTGAGTCAGTCTAGGTGTGTGTGTGTGTGTGTGTGTGTGTGTGTGTGTGTGTGTGTGTGTGTGTGTTCATTTGCAGCATATTTGCTCACCATCATGTGAAAATAACTTTTGGGTTTTCGCTCTGAAACTCCAGACACACGTAGAAGACTCTCCGAACCGAGAACCGGAGGATCATCGTCTGGGGATTCAGGTTTCAGTCCCACATAAGAGTCCTGGAGGCCAGAGCCTCTGCTCTGTGGATGAAATTCATTTGAATAAATGAAATAAGATATTTGACTGAACTGCTTAAGTGATGAACACAGGTGGTTTGCTCAAGGGCATAAAGGAAATTTGGAAATATTCCTGCTGCTGGCATCAGATCTAACAGCTTCACCCTGCAGAGGCGTGTGTGTAGCTGCCCGTTAGAGCAGCTCATCACAACACTGACGACAACTCACACACTCACCTGTGAGGCTTTAATTCAGAGAGAGAATACATCACACACACACACACACACACAAACACACACACGCGCACACACACACACACACTCACAGATGCACAACAGTCCACACATGGGAACAAACGCACACAGGCGTGCACATCCATGTTTGTGCACACGTGTGTAGGAGAGGATGGACACTAGTGAAGAAAGAGATGGGGGAGGGTAAAGAGAGCCGGAACAGGGAGGGGGGAGGCGAGTGGCTGAGTGAGCAAGTGGCAGTCCTCCCCACCCTCTTTCGCTCTCTCCCTTCCTTCTTCCATCACTCTCCCACTCACTACCCCTCCCCCACATGGGACTTGAACCCATGACCCCGTGGGTGAATGAGTTCACTGGTGCTGCTCCTGCTACCCAGTGCATGTGAGCCTGAGTGAGAGTGTGACCTCGGATGGGTTCACCCATGTGTGTGTGTGTGTGTGTGTGTGTGTGTGTGTGTGTGTGTGTGTGTGTGTGTGTGTGTGTGTGTGTGTGTGTGTGTGTGGCTGAGGCTGGGTCTTGATACCTAGCCCAGACAGGATCAATACTCTAATCTAATTGTCATTCACTTGCATTGTGGCAGCCTCACATGCAGGTCTGCACATGCATGCACACATGCATGCATACATGCATGCATACATGCATGCCATCAAAACCAAATACCCCCTCAGATGCACTTTCCTCTGGCTCACATGCACGTTCTGCTGATTCCAGTAGAAATGATGAATGAAAGTCTTGTGTGTGAAGCTGTGTTAGTATGCAGCCTTGTTTTCATTTACTCCTCAACTCTGTGCTCCTTCTCAGCCTCTCTGGGCGTTCCTCCTCAGCATTGCATCATGCACACACACACACACACACACACACTCACACACCGTCACATCACATTGGTGTCTGCCTCCGAGCTGCCTCTCCCACAGAGTTCCAGAGGAGAGTGGAGACCAGGGCTGCTGTGGGATCAGAACCGAGCCCTGTGCACTTCCAGCAGCCTGGAACACTTCTAACATGCAAACTCACTTACCTTCTTCATCATTTAGTGACAGAGCAGCAGTCTTCATCCTTGTTCCCTTTGGATTTGTGCTCCTCACCTCTCCCCTTCTCCCCCTCCCCTGAGCTGTGTTACTCCTCTGCTCCCTGTCGTTCTCCCTCGTCTCCTTTGTCTGTCGCTTAAATACTCTTTCCTTTACTTTCCTCCTCTCGGGTGTCTTCTTCCTGCTGCTTCAAACTGCAGGCTGACTGGAGAGAGAGTGAGGGGCAGTAGGAAGTGCAAACCAGGGCGCACGCGCGTACACACACACACACAGCCTCTGTCAGTCTGAATGAATATTGTGCACACTAGGCTTGTCTCTCCTCCCCCCTATCTTTCTCTCCTCTCTCGTCCCTCTCTCTGTCTACCAGACACCCCTCCTCCACTCCTCTCGCTCTGGCCTCCTTTTGCTATCTCCTCCCTTCTTCCTCCCTCCCTTGCTGCTGCTGCCTTCAAACATGCTCACACTCAAACACTGACTGACATTATACCCCACCCACCCGCCACACCCACCCAGCAGCCAGACCCAGACTCCTCTCCTGCTCACAGCTGCACATTGTGCCTTCTGCCTGTTTGTCATCATCTTAGTGAAACCACAGAGGTCACTTCCTCCCTTAACTGGACTCTTTCTATTAGATCAGTTCCTCTTTTAAATAACTCTATAGAATAAATCCTGAAATCCTCTGGGTGTTTATGTTTAAACACGTTTGTTTGTTGACTATAAATGATGCAAAATCATAGAAACTCTATAAAAAATCACTGAAGGTCTTGTGGTTAAAAAACATCTCATCCCTCATCTATAATATTTGGACTCAGCACAACTGCTTAGGTTCTGAGGATTTTAAAAATGTTAAAATTGCTAGTGTAATATACAAACATGGTCTGGGTCCACCACCCACGTCCCAGCGCTCTCAGGACTGAGGCTCGCTCAGTGGGTTTACTGCTCAGTAAGTGAAATAGCCAAGAATGCCAGAAAGAAAAGGTAAAATAATCAGTATTATCATGATGACTGTACACACACACATATTGTAAAAGTAAATGAACATCCATTTTCCTCCACGTATCCAGGGTTGGGTCATGGGGGCAGCAGCCTAAGCAGGGAGGCCCAGACTTCCCTCTCCCAAGCAACTTGGACCAGCTCCTCCAGGGAAATCCTAAGGAGTTCCCTGGCCAGATGAGAGACATAGTCCCTCTATCGTGTCCTGGGTCTTCTTTTAGGTCTCCTCCTGGTTGGGTCCCGGTAGGTCTCCTCTCTATGTGGAGGAGCAGCGGATCTACTCCGAGCCCCTCCCGGATGACCTCTCACCCTATCTCTAAGGGAGAGCCCAGACACCCTATGGAGAAAACTAATTTTGGCCGCTTGTATCCGTGATCTCATTCTGTCGGTCACTACCCAAAACTCGTGACCGTAGGTGAGGGTAGGAACGTAGATCAACCAGTAAATCAAGAGCTTTGCCTTCTGACTCAGCTCTCTCTTCACCACGAAAGACCGGAGTATATCACACCACGTTCAAATGAACGTCTTCAAATTCATTTTTGGTGCATTAAATGTCTGAAGCACGACGGCGTGTCCTTTTTAATCAGACTATAAACTAAAACATTGCAACGCTGAGAAGCGAGCGAGCAGTACCAGTGCATTTGTCTGAAATTGTTTTTATCATTTGAGAAATATCTCAAAAGGTTGGTGTCAAAACATGAGCTTGAAATGGTTCTCCATGCCTTTATCTCCTCCCGTCTAGATTACTGTAGCACACTTTTCACATGTTTTAACAAAAAAGCCCTTGACCGCCTTCAGTTGGTCCAGAACTCTGCAGCGAGGCTCCTAACTGGAGCAAACAGAAGAGCTCACATCACTCCTATTCTGATGTCTCTGCACTGGTTACCCATTAACTTTAGAATTCAATTTAGAATCCTGACTAGAACTTTCAGGGCTCTACATGGCCAAGCTCCTCCTTATATTACTGAAATGTTAAAGCCTTATGCTCCAACCCGAGACCTCAGGTCCACAAACCAGAGTCTTTTAGAAGTTCCAGAGGCAAAAAGTATGCTCACCCCTGCTCAGCACCTTTCACTAGCAGCAAGACTGTCCTACGCCTCACAGGGAACCGGTTTTGGAACCAGAGCCCTGCATTGAGGGGATTACGACTCTATCTACTCAGAACCTCTTGATTTCAAACACCAGCTCAGACTCTTTCCATACCAAGGTGACATTTCACGTACTGAGAGCCAGTTCTGTAGCCAAGAATCAGACTAAAGCCTAATTTATGCTTCTCCGTCAGCTCGAGTGTGGAGTCACGCAGATGAATTGACGGAGATGTTCTCCCTTCAGACTTCTCCGTCACCTGCAGAGTTGCAAAGCAATTCCCCACCAGGACAACAGAGGGCTTTTCTGGGGTTTCCTGCCACCATTAGAGTCACGTATCCGGTCCAAGATAGTGTATTTACTACTGTGTTTATATTGTTTTAATGTATTTTAGAAACTTTTTACACGGACAAATTTGTCCCTCGTTCTCCTCTTCCTCCTTCATGCGATCGGCACCTCTAAACCCACGGTACCTGGCTTCAGCCACTGTCCATCCGTGGGCTCCATGGGTGAAGGCCCGCCCACTAGATGCTCACCAACACGCCCCACCTCCTGGCCTGGCTCGAGGGAGCCCTGGTGACCCACGTCTGGGTGAGGGAACACTAAAGGGTCTTTGGGCTGCACTTTGTCTGATCCCTCACCTGGCACCTGTTTGACATGGGTGACCTGAAGAGAGGTATAAAGCCTCTGACGACTTAGCTCCTGACATCATTGGGACACTCAAACCCAGCGCCGCTGTTCCACATCACGCACCGCTTGTAGGGCACCAACCAGACTCATGAAAAGAAACCTCTGTGAGGCGCTCTGCACGCTGAGCATCATCAGCGACAGCCATCCTAGGCAGGGGGAGAGATGAAAAAGGAAGTCATCCGAGGCACACACACCCCACCCTGCTTGGACAGGGCAGGTCCGTGAGCACTCCTACATGAACGGGGTGGGCTGCTCAAACCTCTGCACCGTGATAAGGTGGCAGCCCTGGGAGGGGTCAGGGGTGCTATGTAAATGTGCGATGGTATTATTAATTTTACTGGAGTCACTGGGATCGGTTGTTACTGGTGTCTCAGGATCTGAAGACAGAATCTGCTTAAAACAGGGAAAATGTTTGACCAACAGGAGGGAGAACGATCACTTTGATGTAATGAACAGTGCTTTAATTTAGTCAGAGTGAACGGTGACACTTCATCAATACACCGGCTGGACCGGCACTCAACTCTATGAGCTATGAGGCACCAGCCAGACATCCACCCCCAACTCTGCAGAACTGGGAGCTGGAGGACGGACAGATGGATGAACGGAAGCCTAGATATCTTTAGATTTAATTTAAGTAAACACAACCGTAATGAGGTGTAAATTCTGATATTAATATTAACGAGAGTTCTAACTAGTAAAAACCCATAAATAGTTTTTATAAGAAAGCATTTAAAGCAGGATCAATCCAGCATATTTTACCACAACTTGGGTGTTTTGAAGATTTGCATAAAACCTGGGCTTTCCTGCTAAATGCTGACACCTCAAAAATAAATGTAACATCTCAGTAGATTTGAGTTTTCTGTTATGTCCTTAGTGAGGTCAGGTCACTGACTCACCCGAGGAATACTCCATCTTTATTTATTTATTGTCCATTTATTAATATTTATATTCCAGCATTTTATCCCCTTGCAACTGCTGGGTTGCCTTTGAAGAAGGTTTTAGCTCATGTCTAATGTTTGATCTGATAATGGAGCTCCATAATTCAGAATTCACTGTGCAGACGTGTCACCAGTAAACATCTACATTCATGGTGTCACAAGAGTGAGGTCAGCTGACTACCTGAATATACTGAATGACCAGGTTATTCCATCAATGGATGTGTTCTTCCCTGATGGCACGGCCATATCCCAAGATGACAATGCCAGGATTCATGGGGCTCAGATAGTGAAAGAGTGGTTCAGGGAGCATGAGACATCATTTTCACCACAGAGTCCAGACCTGAACCCCATTGAGAATCTTTGGGATGTGCTGGAGAAGGCTTTGTGCAGCGGTCAGACTCTACCATCATCAATGCAAGATCTTGGTGACACATTAATGCAACACTGGATGGAGATAAATCTGGTGACATTGCAGAAACTTATTGAAACAATGACACAGAGAATGTGTGCTGTAATCAAAGATAAAGGCGGTCCAACAAAATATTAGAGTGTGAATTTTTTTTTTGGCCAGGAAGTTCATGTCTTTCAGTCACTTATCTACACCCTAGAGCTTACATCAGTCTGAATGTCTGAACGGGGGAATCCCTTACCACAGAAGGAGATTCTCTTTTTGGTGTTTAGGACTCCATCAGATGTTTGACTGAACTCATATTGCTTTCCCAATATTGTTAACTATTAAGTGTCCTTAAGATTGAGACAAAGGGCCAGGGGTGGGGGTCTGCATAATAATGTATTACTTAATATTAACATTAATATTAAGCAGTTGTTAATACTTTATTTAATGGTTTATTAATGCTTAATAACGCACTAAGTGACATTAATAAAGGGACCTTTATTGTAAAGTGTTACCAAAATAGCTGCTTCTCTCTAAATCATCTAGCTACCTTTGAGCCAAGGCAAAATGAGCTGGTGCAAAACCTTTATGGTCCAACAGCTAAACGTAACAGTTGCATGAGTGTAAAAACTGAACTGTGTGTTGGAGCAGAAACTTGCTGGATACTGGCCCTCCAGGCACCGGAATTGAACACCCCTGCTCTGCAGCATAAATGTGTTTCCTGTTTCATGGTAGAGAGAGTGAAGTGAAGACTTAAAGGTTCAGTGTTCATTCTCTGAAAAAGTTGTTCAAGTGAGCAAAAATTCAGAGGTCTGACACATTTCTTAATTCTTTCCCCTAGAGTCTGATGGTTGCAGACACACACACACACACACATACACATGTACACACATACACACACACACGCACATGCACACACACACACATGCACACACATACACATACACACACACACATACACATACACATGCACACACAAATGCACACACACACACACACACACACGTGCACACATGCACACACACATGCAAACACACGCACACACACGCATGCACGCACACAAACACGGACACATGCACACACACACGTGCACACACACGCACACTTGCACACACACACGCACGCACACACGTGCACACCTGCACACACACATGCACACACACGCACTGACACATGCACACACACATGCGCACAAGCACACACACGTGCACACCTGCACACACACATGCACACACACGCACACACACACACGTACACACACACACACACACATACACACACACACACACACACGCACACACACACACAAACACACACACAAACACACACACACACACACACACATACACACGCACTGACACATGCACACACACATACACACCTGCACACACACACACACACACGCACTGACACATGCACACACATGCACACACGCGCACAAGCACACACACACACACACACACACACACACTGCTCTGCTATGGTCAAAATTTCCAGAACCATCTCCCCACCAAACCTCCTCCCACTCTCCTTGTCCTCCCTGCTCACACTCACCAGAACGACCATTGAAGCAGCCTCATGCAGTTGTGTCCTGATAGGTGAGTCAAGTCAAATATTAAATAGAACAACTGAAACAAATGAGTTTATCAGTAAAAGGAGGGAAACTTTGGAACACACTGGACGAGAAACTAAGAAACAAGCAATCGCTTTAAAAAAAAACCTACTAAGAAAAAATCTGAACTCATACTGAAACATAACAAATGAATAACTCACGCAGACCCGTAGCAGGACATGACTCCAACTAATCACACTGCTTTACTGGGTAAAACTTCTATCTCCATACTGATTATAATGTTTGGTTGTAAATATTATGTATATATATTTTTGTAACATTATTTTTACTATTGCCTTACCTTCTTATACAACTTTTCATGAAGTCATTTTACTCCTGCACCTTACAGTTGCAAGAAAAAGTATGTGAACCCTGTGGAATTATACGGATTTCTGCACAAATTGGTCATAAAATGTGATCTGATCTTCATCTGAGTCACACAATAGACAATCACAGTCTGCCAAAACTAATACCCCACAAATAATTATATGTTTTTATTGAACACACCATGTAAAGATTCACAGTGCAACTGTATAGGACCACCGTCATGTCAACAACACGGTATCGGATGTAAATAATGTAAACAATGGCTCAACTGCTCTGTTTGGAAAACTGTGCAGTCTAAACACCTTTTTATTTTACCCATCATTGATTTTTAGCATTTTACTGTAATTACATTCATAGTTTAGATGTTTTATATTTTATCTTTGCCTAATTGTTTTTATGCATCATGAGGATAATTAAAAGTAAGCTTCAGCTTCAACCCATTCCAATTGATCTTCTTCATAACCTAGAATTGTACAATGACAACAGCTATAATGCAAATGAAAATAAATCCATTCATTCATTCAAGCTTGTGGTATTCAGACTTGAGGCTGTGAATTTCCAAGTCTTTTTACTTTTAATGAATTAGCAAAAATCTCAAACCTCTCATTGGTGTCATGTGTAGAAAGCTGTAACAAGGCAGTAATGTGGAAAAAGTGATGCCCTGTGAATGGTTTCCAGATACTTTCTCCCTCTTGAAAATGAAAATTTATTTCTCTCTGAAATTCCACCTGGACACATAAAGATCACATAACATGAAGAGTTAGAATTTATTTTCATGGTTTCTGAATCTTCATACGTTAGACGGATCAAGACTCTTCCTCCCAACCATCCACATGCTGGCTGCACCAGGTAAAAGGTAAATGGCTTGTATTGGATATAGCTCCTTCTAGAGTTCCAGAACACCCCAAAGTGCAACCAGGAGTGCACCTTAACCTGCAGGATAAGACCACCTTTAACCCCGAAACCTGCCAACACACGTTTTAGCATGCTGAGAGCCCCTCAAGGTCAGACATAGTTTGCAGTATAAGACATTAAACACATTGTCTGAATAAATACTTGTCAAACACCACATTTTATTTTCCATAAAAGTTTCCTGAAGAACAAAGGTCATGCCTGAGTGGAATCCAGAGTCTGACTGAGAACCAGGTCAACAGGTTCTTGGTGTGGGTTAAGCTCAAGTCTTTATGGGACTCTCCTCACTGTCCACAGCATCCTCCACTGTCAAGGCTACCAAGGACTCTTTGTGCAACCTCTCATTCCTCTCCACCTCCTCAGTGCTGGGTGGAGATGTTGCCTGCATATGTGCTGGCAAGTGCTTAAATTCTTCCTCATTGATATCATAATCCTTCATCTTTGATCCCAGGATCCACCAGCGACCAGTGAACCCAATGTCAAGTACCCGATGAGGGAGCTCCCTCCAGGGTGTGGAAAGGGTGTTGCACTGGGCTGCATACAGCATGGTGTCAGGGTCGTAGTCGGCGTGATAAACCACACACAGTAGTCCCAGGCTGGCATATTTGAGGCGGCCCTCGTTGCGAAGTTTCACCAGACTCCGGACATGGCCGTCAGATGTGCTGTTGCGTATCCACGGTGACAGCAGACACAGTTGGTTAGAGCAATCCAGCAGGGTGGCCTCGAACGACGACCGGTCTGGTTTGGTGTAGAAACATGCCCAAGCGCCCCCTAGTAGAGTCATGTACACAGAGGTTTTCAGTGGCCGTTCCCAGGATCCAACCACCACCTCCCTGCAAGCTTCTCTATAGTCCGAGAGCAAACTGCGACACCACACACCTGCAGAAGAGAACAGAAGTTAGCTGTTTAAACAACACATCAGACATTATTCAGTGGGCGTGTCTGTTTCCTATAGCTCTCAGAGCAGCAAAAACACACACTATCAAACTATATGGCTACAGCTCCTCTCCTATTGGCTGCAGCTTAGTTTGTGTAGAAGCAGCAGAGATGACACTAGTCACATTAGTACCTGGTCAGGTCTGAGGCACCTGGTCAGGTCTGAGGCACCTGGTCAAGTCTGAGGCACCTGGTCAGGTCTGAGGCATCTGGTCAAGTCTGAGGCACCTGGTCAGGTCTGAGGCACCTGGTCAAGTCTGAGGCACCTGGTCAGGTCTGAGGCACCTGGTCAAGTCTGAGGCACCTGGTCAGGTCTGAGGCACCTGGTCAAGTCTGAGGCACCTGGTCAGATCAGTAAACTGGACCCAAATGTTTAAAGTGGGGGAGAAAACTGGTAGATATACGTCATACCAGCGTCTGTGAATCAACCCATTTCAACGAAGCGGTTCATCACACGTTTATTGCTTCACTATCTGGTCACAAGCTGGTTGTCTCCCACTAAACTCACCCGCTTTACTGGTTTTTAGTCTTTCCCAGAAGCCGGCTGAAACGGGAACAGCTCCTGTTTGCGCCGCAGCACAAAACATCCTCCTCGCAGACCTTAGCGAAGCCATCGAAGCTGGAAACGATCACCTTCAGAGCGCCTCAGATGTCAACCTGAGCTCACATGGAGCCAAAATGGCGACCAATGGGTGTCTCGGCGTTAGTCCTCCGACAGGAAAACTTGAGTTTTAAACGTTCCGCTTGATAGTACGTTTACGGAAGTCAACATTGAAAAACAAACAGGCTGTGAACAGTACTGTCATTTTGAAGGAATTTAGTCTAAAATAGCCCACTACTACTATTATTATTATTATTATTATTATTATTATTATTATTATTATTATTATTATTATTATTATTATTATTATTATTATCATAATTATTATCATCATCATTATTATTATTATTATTATTATTGTTATTTTTTTTATTATTTTTTTATTTTTGTTTAACATTTAACAGGATTAAAAGTTATGAAAGCTCATATTTGCTGTGTAAATTGAATTAGACATTCTTTAATTTGGCTCTTGAAGTTAGGTGTTGAATTAAGCTTCACACCGAGGTTTTTGAATCCAGAAACAATGTTCAGTCAATCAGAGCAAACAGAAATAGTTCCAATAAAAAGACATGCTGAACCAGCTTTATAACAAAAACAAAAAAACAAGAGAAATTTGATATGAAATTTTTGAGGGTCTCATTCCAAAAGGTGGAATGTTTCCATTTAAATAAACAGTTTTGAGGGATTTTTTAATATCATGTAATACAGACTTTTCTTGAACAGTTCAAGGTCATTCTTCCACCTGATTATGTGAGGCTTAACCCTGAGGAACTTTCATCTGTGGATAAAGTGTTTTCCAAGCAAAATCAAAAATATTCACTAACAAATCCAGATTTGGTGAATATTTTGGTTTAGCTCGGAAAACACTTTATTCACAGATGAAAGTTCCAACTCAGCGTTAAGTTGTGTTCAGTTGTAGGCAGGATTAATAAAGCCAGTCGGAACTAAAGCTAAAGTACATCTTAGCTATATATATTTATATATATATATATTTTTTTTTCCCCAAGTATCCCAACTAAGTTATTAATTATTGTGTTTTGTACTTTGACAAATGTGAAAGAATTTTAAATTTCATTTCCTTTTGTTCCTGTTTAACTTTTGTGTTTCTTGTCTTCCTTGTAATGTTGCATGTTTCAAATAAATATTATTGAAAAAAGAAAAAAATGAATTAAAAAACATAGTCACGTGACAGCAATGTTTACGTGGTGACGTGTACCGGAAGCTGCTGTCATTAGAACCTGTGACAGCGACGGCGCTGAGTCCTGCTTAGCGGCAGCAGCTCGAGACCAGCTCGTTAAGGTGGTACCGTGAGCCCGAAAGGTGGGTCGTTTTTATTTTAAAGTGGAGTTTATTTAGCTGCCTTAAAGCCTGCCTTGCTTCATATGTTACCACATGTTTGAATAAATCATTTTTATATTCGCTGGTTCTTTATTCCGTTCTAAATGTGGGACATTATTCGCTGTTTTATCTAATTTATTCACCAGGTGTCATCCCGCTTTCGTTTCCCATCCAGGTGTTCGTCTCCTAAAGCCATGGCCAGTCCCAATGACCTGCAGTTCCAAGGTATGTGTTTATGGGCTCACATCTCCTGCTGCCTTCAACACGGTTTAAAACAAAACCGAAGATAGAACGAATAAATGTTTTAGTCTGAGCTGAAAGCAGAGTGTGACTACAATGGAGACATCTGCTGGTCACAATCTTAGGAACATGTCCAAAAATATCCAAACATGTCATTTTTACAGCAAAGGTCAGGAGCCAGCATCCACCCATCATTTATCCAAGCTTGGGCCATGGAGGCAGGGGGTCTAGGAGGGAAAGCCACAGTTCCCTCTCCACACTGTTCTTCACCTCCTCCAGGAGCAAATGGGCCAAAGGAACATACGTGTTCAAAATGAGACTTTAGCCTGAACAAGGGGATGAGAGTTTGTTCTCCACAGTCGAGCTGAGGGATGAACTGTCGCTCAGCTCCTGTTTCAGGTCCCTGTGTGTGTGCCTGCTCTGTCTCCTCAAACTCCAGTGAGTCGTGACAGATGGCTGCTCATACTGAGCCAGGATCCTCTGGAGGTTTCTTCCTGTTAAAAGGGAGTTTTCCTCTCCACAGTCGCTACATGCTTGCTTAGTATGAGAGTTGCTGTAAAGTCTCCGTTTAGTATGTTTACTTTGAGAAGGTCCTTGAGACGACTTGTCGTGATTTGGCGCTATAGAAGTAAACTGAATTGAACTGAGTTTTATCGTGAGGCCTGATGCTGGAGAAAGATGACTATCGGCTGCTACAGCTAGTGGTTCTGATGCTAAAGCAACTTTGTCAGGATCTGCACCTGACATAATTTGCAGCACAAACACTTTGTTTTTGTCTGACGTTAACTAGCCAAAATACGTCCACACGACTGAACTGTTCAGTCCCTTTTTGTCAATGACCATGGAGAAACGCTTCGTTCTCAGAAATGCTGGTTTAACACGTCATATGCATAGACACACCCTTAAAGGTGCGATTCACAGAGAAACTGTTTTTACTTATTTTTTAAATATGATTGGTCACTCTGAGTTTCACATTGTTTTGACATTCAGTGATGTCATTCGCTGTGTCCTCCATGTTTTCTTTCTTTTTCGAGGCTCTCATTTTCTCCATTTTTACCAGCCATGTCCTACCTGTTACCTGCAGCAAAAGGTTAAAGCTACATAAAGGTTAGCCGTTAGCAGCACGTCTGTCTGGCTGCCTTGCAGCTCTTCCAGCCACTGAGTGGTCCAGCACAGAGCAACACTTGTATGTAATATGATTGGCTGTTCATTTGTTCTTTATATCAAAGTTTCTATGAACATATTCTCATATGTCTATTGAGGAAAAGTTATTTAGTGCATATATATATATTGTTTATTGTTACCCCATGCCCCCTAGACACACTGGGTTGTAACAAATGGGGGCTCGTCCAGGATCTTTGAGCCCAAAGCCATTGGAGGCATGTCCTGTGGGTTGGTGTTTTTTTTTCTCTTTAATCTTTAAGAACATTTGGATGTTCATTAAGGATAACCGTTTGAGAAGTAATTGTGGGTCAACTATTCATCCGTGTGACAGTAATGTGATGTCTTTAGAGAATCACCTCAGTTTGGTTTGCTATTAGATTATGAGACCTTTGTTAATTCTGTTTACCCGCCGGTTTAGTGTGTGTTCATGTTCTTTGTGTGTAGAGTTTGAAGAAGCAGCAGAACTGTTGTCTGCTGACCCTGGGGCCCCCACACTCAGCATGTCACCTTCAAACATTCCCACCTTAACGGCTGGGGAGGACGTGAAGCTGGACCTATCAGAGGACGAGGAAGGTCAGGAGGAGAGTTCAGAGGTGCAGCTTTTTCTTTCTTTTGTTGGTTTTTGTTTATGGGGGTTCTAGAATTCAAAATGGAATTCACCTCATTGTTGAATATAGGCAGCTTCAGGTGTCTAATGGCTCTTCCACACTAGCATCAGCTCCACACCACTCCACGCAGCCCGCACCAGCCTGGCTGGGTTGATTACAACTGAATTTTTAACCCCAACAAAGTTTCTTATTGTAAAATAAACCGTTGTTGTAGGATCCATTGAGCTCTTGTCTGCATTTCCAGCTTTTACAAGGACAGAAACCAGGAGGGGGCTTCTGGACCTTTGAGTACTATCAGTCCTTCTTTAACGTGGACACAGTGCAGGTACGATGATGTGCTTTAGCCACGCTGGGTGCTGCTGTGGTGTGATTGTGAGTCTTCCATCGTTTTGCTTGGATTGTTCATCCGTGCAGGTCCTGGACCGAGTGAAGGGCTCCGTGATGCCGTTACCTGGAAGAAACTTCATCAAACACTACCTTAGGAGCAACCCAGATCTTTATGGTGAGCACACAGAGACGTGTCTCTTTACTTTAAATAACACTTTGTTGGTGGACAGTGTTAGCAGAACTAACTCAGCAGAGAGTTCCTTCTAACTGGACCAAGGAGACACCAGACAGCAGATGGGCACAGGAACCAGAACCATATGAAAACATGTCTGAATGATTCACTAGGTGGTTATTACCATAGCCACTGATGGACCGCGAGTGACCGCTACTGCCTATTGGCGCTGATGAGCGGTGGCGCGCCATCTTGGATCTGAAACTTACAGAAAAAGGATCAAACCCTAAGAATCACAGTTAAACAATGAGAATCAAAATAATTCAAAAAGGATCAAACAACAGGTATATGGTAGGTATTTAAAAACCACACACATAATATATGTTAGAGCAGCAGAAAGTACTACTCAACCATTTTAATAAATGATTAATATATACAATATAGTGAAATAAATGAGTGTTATTCATATATAGACGTGGACAAAATTGTTGTTACCCTTCGGTCACTGAAAGAAAAACCCACAATGGTACAGAAATAACTTGAATGTGACTAAAGTAATAATAAATAAAAATTCTATGAAATTTAATCAATGAAAGTCAGACGTTGCTTTTCAACCATGCTTCAATGGAATTATTTTTAAAAAATAAACTCATAGAACAGGCCTGGACAAAAATGATGGTATCCCTAACTTATTTTGTTGCACAACCTTTTGAGGCGATCACTGCAATCAAACGATTCCTGTAACTGTCAATGAGACTTCTGCACCTCTCAGCAGGTATTTTGGCCCACTCCTCATGAGCAAACTGCTCCAGTTGTCTCAGGTTGGAAGGGCTCCTTGTTTCAGCTCCTTCCAAAGATGCTCAATAGGAGTGAGGTCAGGGCTCATAGAAGGCCACTAGTCCAGTGTTTTCCTCTTAGCCATTCTTGGGTGTTTCTAGCTGTGTGTTTTGGGTCATTGTCCTGTTGCAAGACCCATGACCTGCAGCTGAGACCAAGCTTTCTGACAGACTTGCACATCAGATGTCTGCAGAACCTTTATTGTGTTTTTGTCGTGTGTTTGTGTAGGACCATTCTGGATTTGTGTGACGCTGGTGTTCTCCGTAGCCATCAGTGGGAATCTGTCCACCTTCTTCAGCCAGATGGGAAACTCCAGCTACCACTACAGACCCCAGTTCCACAGAGGTCTGGTCCACACAGGTCCAGAAAGACCTGGTTCATCCTCAGCCCGCTGAGCCTGTCTTGTTTCTCTGCAGTAACCATCGCTGCAGTAGTGATCTTCATGTATGCCTGGCTGGTTCCAATTGTTCTGTGGGCGTTTCTGACCTGGAGGCAAGGGGCCGAGAGGCAGATGGGAGTCTATTCCTTCATGGAGACTGTGTGTGTCTACGGCTACTCCCTCTTCATCTTCATCCCCACATCAGTGAGTACATCCTCCCTTCAGTCATCATTCATTTTCCCTAGGATCTGGTTTGACTTCTGGGACCTGCTGGTTTGGTACCTGATCCCACAGCAGACCCTCACACTGAGTACGGAACGTAGCAGATGGTCATAATATTATGTCTGATTTGTGCATATTGTTGTCTTCAGATCTTGTGGACCATACCTTTTGAGTGGTTGCAGTGGACACTGATTGTGGTTGCCATGGTGATCTCTGGCTCAGTCCTAGTCCTCACGTTCTGGCCCGTTGTCCGTGACGACACCAGAGTGATGGCTGTGGGCACCGTGGTGACCATCATCCTCCTGCACATGCTTTTGGCCATCGGCTGTAAAGTCAGTGATCTCTGAGAGTGTCTCACACACACACACACACACACTAAAACACAACAGCTGATTCCACTGTTTCCCTTTCAGCTCTATTTCTTTCAGACTACAGTAAACACACCACCATCAGCACCAACCCCGACAACCTCCGAGCCCCTCACGACGGTCAAACAGCACCGAGCCGAGCTGCTGGCACCAAGTCGTTCCTCTGCATGGCCTCCACTCAGGAACACGCTCGCTCAGATGGGATGAAACTGGAGTCAGAGATGTTGCCTGAAGATGACTAAACACGGTTCCCTTTGACTGAAACCGTTCGACCGTGCTGCCATGAGCCGTTCCTCCTTAAAGCAATAAGAGACATTCATGATGTTGTTGGACGTGTCAACAACCATGACAATGTCCTCCCTGATAAAATGGAAAACAAACATTAATTCTAATCAGCAGCTTTTTGTTTGAGTCCAGATTCTGTTGGATCTGATCGTGTCCTGTAGTCCATCTAATGAAGCACATCATCTCCCTTAAACCGTCACCTACAAAACTACTTTAAAGCATTTCATTTATAAAGTTTATGACTGCTGAGCTATTTATTTCTACTGTGAAACTACTGAGAGTTTTTGTTAATAAACTCAGAATATTTACTCTGGTTTATCGTTCTGTCGTTACTGTTTAGGACTCAGAGACGTCACGTAGAACAGTTCTTCAACTCGGACCAATGGCTTGGTTTATTCTGACTGAATTTACTCATTTATTAATTAGAATTTCTAGTGGCATCCCTCCATCTGGTGTTTCTATGGTTACTGTAGAATAGAGTAGTAGAATTCAATTCAGTTTATTTATGTAGCGTCCATTCAGTTTGAGATGATTCCAGCTTTATGACATGGAGCATTATCCTGCTGGAAGTAGCATCAGAAGATGGGTACACTGTGGTCATAAAGGGATGGACATGGTCAGCAACAATACTCAGGTAGGCTGTGGCGTTGCAACGATGATCAATTAGTACTAAGGTGCCCAAAGTGTGCCAAGAAAATGTCCCCCATACCATTACACCACCACCAGCCTGAACCGTTGATACAAGGCAGGATGGATCCATGCTTTTCATGTTGTTGACGCCAGATTCTGACCCTACCATCCGAATGTCGCAGCAGAAACTCATCAGACCAGGCAACATTTTTCCAATCTTCTATTGTCCAATAGAGCTTTCTACAGTAGCTAAAAATAGATTGTGACGTAACATCGCAAAGTACTCTGGGATGCAGGGTCATACAAGCAAGCAGGCAGTTATAATGGATTCCTATGGGTCTGAGTTGCTCCGATCTGACTAAAGTTATTATTTTTGGGTCCTAAAGATTTTCAAACAGCAAGAAACTAAGCACTGCTGCTGGTGGAGGTGCTAATCGGACTCTAGATACTCAGATCGGATGTCGGAGAGGACTTTTTATCCCTTTTCCAAAGCCGGGTAATGTCCGCGACCACATCTTACTGTCAATGATTTCCATGATTTGCTCCATTAAGCCTGATCTTTAATCCGTTTGATTTTGGCTGTGGGCGGGACACTGTCTCAATGGGGTAGTGGGTGGTAACAGTACAGAAGCTGCAGAGGGGAGGGTTAAACTACGACTCTACTTCCTGGTCTGGACCCTGGGTTGTCAAGGAGCACTAATAAACTTGGCCATATTCCTAGAAAGAGGGATGGATGCCGTCTCTTCGATTCAGACCAGGTTTTCCCCAAAACGTTTGACAATTATCAATGTCACACACACACACAAAGAGCAGCATTTCCGTCATGTTTACTAATAACAGTTTTGAAGAATTAAGAGACTGTGGTAAAACTTTATTGGAACAGGTTTGCTACAGCAGTTTGACACACTTTACACCGTGGTAGAACATCAGCTGTTGTTGGGTCCAAATGTTTAAACAAACTGTGACAACAAGCAGCTTGGCTTTAAAAATGGCCTCACCCTCCACACAGATCCTTCTAAATCCCCTTAACCAGAACAAAACTTTTAATTACCAAAAACAACTCACACAATAACACTTTAGCCCGCTTCATGTAGATGTTCTCACCTTAAATATTTGTTTTCTCATAAATAAATAAATAAATATGTCAGTGAACTCTTCTTTTGTGTGGGACATTAGAGAAGGCTGATCTAAGCTGCTACTAGGAGACTGAATCTTAAAACATTCCTTCAAAAACCTCATAAATGCTCTGTTTTAAGTGAACACGCTGCGCAGTGCTCCTTTACTGTTTACCAGTGCCGTTCCACACAGCAGATGCAGATCCTTTAAAACCCATTCTATGTTCCAGTGTCTGACCTGTGGTTCCTGAGGCAGGAACCTAAAACGTCCTTCAGGATATCCTCTGTGGGCGAGGAGAGGCAGCAGAGGGGGGAATATATCGTGCAGCCAGTGGAAGACCTAGTCAAATATGACGGGATGAATCTGGTCAGGAGGAGAGAGAGTCAGAGTCTGACTGGACTTCCACCAACGGGAGAAGAGCAGCACTCAGCTTCCATAGCTCCTGCAGAACAATGCAGAGAAACTGTGATGTGATGGAACCCTGCCAAGCTGCATAACAGCATGACAACATATTTTATAACTGCTCTATAAAACTCTCACACACACACCTTACCAGGTGATAATCAAAAACTATCCATTGCATCAAACAACTAAAGTAGTAACAGCTAACCCATGTTGGATAGAGTGGAGTGTGATCATGTTGGTCTCACCAGCTGCTCGATGCGTTCGTACAGCAGGAACTGAGAGAAGCTTAGAGGAACCTGCTCCACCCTGAAGACGCACCGTCCGTCGCTCAGGTCCTGCAGCTGGGACAGACAGCGTCTGAAGTGATTGTAGGCCTGGCACG
The DNA here is from genome assembly GCA_006937985.1 of Aphyosemion australe. Lineage (NCBI taxonomy): Eukaryota > Metazoa > Chordata > Actinopteri > Cyprinodontiformes > Nothobranchiidae > Aphyosemion > Aphyosemion australe. The sequence goes on along the minus strand of SSNS01000003.1, from coordinate 3,259,127 downwards.
TGACATCCATGTCTCTCAGAGTGAAGTTCATCCTGCTCAGGCACAAAAGTCTCAGCCACTGAACACATCTTACACATGTGCAGCAAAATCGTAAACGCTGTGAGCGCAAGATAAGAGAAATCAGCTGCCATGGTGGTTTTAACCAGCGCCGTCTCAGTGGGATGAATGGGACCGAATCCAGATTACAAAATAAAAAGATGAGCATGAACCTGGAATGCAACTGAAGGAGCCTCTAACACCATATTAGATCATCTGGCAGACATTGTGTGATCTCCTTTGACGACACACAGTCAGTGCTCCATGGCGGCGCCACCTCTCTGTCCACCATCAGCTTGTCACCATTGTCTACATCTATTTTTGTTTTTTTTGCTGGTCTCGTCTCTGAAACATGACAGGTGACATTTTACTGATTAACTGGTAACTCAGGGCTTTAACGTACCTTTTCTCTAAAGAAATGAAGATTGTGCAGCTGTGGGTGAAACTGCTGCAGAGTCGGTACAGAGTCCTGAAAAGGTCATCAGTCAGATCATCATCGTAACAAACTGGTAACAGAAACACACAAATACTTCTGTTACTGTGATGGATCCATGATGCAGCAGCCACCTGTAACTACCACATTCTTTTTTTGTCATTAACGTTTTATTGGGAACACGTAGAACTTAAAGCCACATTCCGCAAATTTTACACCTTAAAAAAATGTTTTTTGTAAAGTTTTGGTGGCATACTGTCATCTATTATGTTCATTTTCAGAGCTGTGATGGTGTTAGGGGGTCAAACGTCTGTTTACCGCACTATACGGTTTTTCACCAGCGTCCCGACACCGGAAGTACTGACTGTGTGTTGCTTTACGGCACTATATGTCAAGCCAAAGGGGTGAAAAAAGCTCACATTCTAAACGCGCGTTGTGTCCGCCAAAACTCGTGTTTAGAATGCGTGATTTTAAAACGCTTTTTTTTTTGCCCCCTGTAGCGTCAAAACGAGTGTTCAAGATGTGCGTTTTGGCAGACAACGCGCGTTTAGAACACACGCTTTTGTCTTTGGCTTGCCGTAGTAGTATAACGTAGACCCGCGATTTAGAGACTTGAGCAATGGCAGATTCACCAAAGAAAGCTAGAAATCCCTTATCAGAGGAATCTAGGAAAAGAAAAGAAGAACGTGATAGAGCAAGAGCAAAGGCCAGAGTTATTGGGCCGTCTTTTCCTCGCTGGAGAGCTCTTTTAGAAAGAACAGCATGAACTACGGACTCTAACCTAGCCGTGCTGCTAATGGATAGGTAAGTAATAAATGATTTCACCAGGGTTATTGTGTTTGGTCGGGCATAAAGTTGTTATACAGTCCTGATAAAACTATTTATTCAATGTGTGGAGGTGGAAAAGTTTGTTTTCGTTGTTTTGCCTGACATTAGGAATGTAAAACCTTTACCAATGTAAAACATGCCTTTGATTTTACGACAGTGACGTTACGCAGCAAGCCTTGAGAGGGCGACAGAGAGCATATATCTGCAAAGTTCAGGAATGTGGCTTTAACATATTTCACATTCATGAACAACCTTCCCGTTTAAAATACCACCAAACTGAAGACATTTTCTCCTTCCTGAGGAGACGAGTTAGTTCTGTATTAGCATGCTAGTGATCTGATCGGAGCATCCCTAATTAATGAGATTGGTTGATAATTAGTAGGTAAACACATTCTGATGGACTAACAGAAGAATACGACAACAACACCAAGCTGATATCCTACCATCAGCAGCCACGATGAATCTGGTGTTGTCATACAGATCAGCCATTTCTTCTTCTGTCCAACTAAACTCCACATCAGCATCTACAAAGACAAACAGATGTTTTAATCGCCATTCTATTTTTAGAACCTCTAGGAACCAAACCTGCAGTCTGGAAACCAGGTGCTCAGTTGGCAACGTCTGGAACAAGAAGCTCTCTAACAGAAGAAGGACCTTGATCTTTCAGAGCTTTACAAGTTGGAAGTAAAATTTTAAATTCAGTTCTGGATCTTACAGCAAGCTGATCCAAGTGTTGCTATAATCAAGCAGCCCTACTAACAGTGGATTAGATAAAACTAGTTGATCTAAAAATATCGCAACCTACTTTTTTCAATTACCAACAACTTAATATTGCTGTGAAATGTATTTATCTACCGGTACTTATCAACTTACTGTGTAGGACTTGTCTTACCCCTACTGCACACTGGAAGCATCAGCAGCGCAGAACAGCAGTGGAACGTCGCTGCTTCAAATAGACCATTATAGTCTGTGGGGGTGATTCTAACTAGCCGCGACGTGGCAATTTTCAGACGCATCCCAGAAGCGGCACTCTCAGCCGTAAAGATAGGATCGAGTTCTATTTTTGCCGCGTGCCTCTTCCACAGTTAACATAGGGCTAGACAGGAAATCACATTCGGTTTCAGTGTAAAATGCCCGGTTATTTTCAAAATAAAAGTCTATTGCAGCGATGCGATTTCATTAGATTACGTCTATCCATGTGACCTCACGGCTTATTTACTTACCGCATTGTTCGAGAAGTGCAGCAGTGTGTTTTTCATGGCTTTAATCCTGGCAGTAGAGAGGAACAACATTATATATGACATCAAACAGCGATGTCAAACATGAGTTCCTTCTTTTTGGTATAATGGCGAATGGCATAAACAAACCATGACCTTTGAAGTCTTGAGGGATCTTGTGATCTCGCGAGTCAAGCAAGGAGGATGGCAGAAGTCTCGAGAGATTTTGTGATCTCGCGAGTCCAGTGAGGACCGCGGCGGTGAAGCCGCTTCGCAGCTGAGATTCACCCGGTGTGCACTGGCAAGCAGTGAAAATTTCAAGTAAACCGTTTCGTTGCCGTTCCGCGACGCTGATGCTTCCAGTATGCAGTAGGCTTTAGCTTGTCATCTCCAATCTTCTGGTGCTGATTCATAACTGGCAACAGCCATAAAACTCACTTAAAAGGAGCAGGGCGTCACTTGTTTGTTTTGAAACATGGGCTGCAGTACCCAAATTTCACCACAGGATGTCAGTCTTACTTTATGAACCTTTAAAGGTCTTTAAGATATGCTTGTAGTTTGACTGATTAAATCCACCAGGCTTTGTGGATAAATAGAACTGAGTAGCATCAGGATAACTATGGAAATTTGTCTTCAACCCAATGGAAACAAAGATAAAGTAAAGAGTACTGGACCAAGCACTGAACCCAGAGGAACTCCAGACTAACTGTGTGTGCAAGTGTGTGTGTACCTGTACAAAGGCTGTGCTGGAGCCAGTCCAGATGTTTTACTGTCACTTCCCCACCTAAAAAGTCACAGAAGAACCTATTAGGAGTTATCTAAGATGACTCTCTGAAGCTTGAACCAAATGATCCCATAACTGTTCTTCTCAGAAGTAGGCGGTTGTTTAGCTAAACAGGCTGTAGGATAATTACTGAATGTTGATGTTTTGTTGTTATCATTTAGCTCAAAGCTGTTTAGAAATGGAAATTTCATACCAAAGGTCCTTTAGAAAATTGTTCCTGCAGCTCCATTCAGACACAAACACAGAAGCTGAGTGACAGAGCTATGAAACGTCAGTGTTACAAACTTGGGTGAGAACCAAAGACTGTATATATAAGATGAAGGTGATAACCTCCTTCCTTCAGCCAGGGGATTGAAAATGGGTCATGGGTGGGTATTCCAGCATGACAATGATCCAAAACACAGCCAAAGCAACAATATTGGCTCAAGAAGAAGCATATTAACATTTTGAAGTGGCCTAGTCAGTCTTCAGACCATAATCCTATAGAAAATCTGTGGAAGGAGTTGAAAGTTCCAGTGAGTGACTCTCACAATGACGGTGAGGAATGTATGGAACTCTGGAGATGCCCATACTTGCTGCTACTTGCTGGCATTTTTTCCACATTCATGTACAACTAATGAAAGTACAAACAACGGAACTCCATTGAACTCTGTTTGTTTTGCTTGTTGCAAGTAGTGACGTATTTTCTGGCCCCCAGTCAGCGGACTGTGTTGTTACTCCGCCCTAGCCGTACCGCACCAGAAATGTCTGGACTTACAACAGAACGGGGGTTAAAAAATCCACAGTCTGGCGCGGTCCGGGTAGGTTGTCTGGACTGGTTTTAAAATCGAAACAAAAAATGTAGCGGTCCGATCCACCGCGATCCATGCCAGTTTTTGCGATAGAAAAGGCCTATTAGGTCCCTGTATGACTGGTGCCAGAGCTTCGTCTGCATTGCCTGCGGTAAGTCGGGCTCATTCCCGGTGAGAGTTGGACTCCACCAAGGCTGCTCTATCTAACAGATTCTGTTCATAACTTTTATAGACAGGATTTCTAGGCGCAGCCAAGTTGTTGGGGGAATTCGTTTTGGCGGCCAAAGGATCAGGTCTCTGCTTTTTGCAGATGATGTGGTGCTGTTGCCAATGCGGGGGAGCGACCATTTCTCACTCTTCACTCCCCGCATCGGCTGCTCCTTTTGTCCTTCCGATGCTTGTGCAGCAGTCCTGCAGGAGGAGGGTGATTTCTCTGGGTTTTGGCAAATGGATGTTGATTCTGATGGTTCAATCTGAACCAGTGAGGCACATACTACATCCAGCTTCGCCTTTAACCCAATAGCAGGCTTAAAGGGTGGAGCCTGTACGAAATAGAATGATGGTTACGTATTGTAACCCCAGATTCTATGAGTAAAGGCGCAGTCCTTTAAGGTGGCAGGCCTCACTGGTTCCGGGTGGCTTATTAGCCTTTGGAGACATTTAACGGTCCTCAATCCATTTAATACTGGACCAGGGCCCGCCCAGTAGGCAGGCATACATAAAAAGCTCAGAGAATTAACCCAATAGCAGCCTTAAAGGGCTGCACCTATACTCATAGAATCTGGGTTTACAATACCTAACCATCGTTCATGAACAACAACTAATATCGAGAAACAAATTTAAAAAGTAGTCTTTCTACTGAGCTAATAATTTGCTCTCTCCCTTCTTTTTTCCTGCAGTAGCTCTGCATAGTTCTGAACTTCATTAAAACTACACCATTTGTGCTTTTCTTTCTGCCAAATTCTTAGAAGATAAATAGCTGCCAGAGTTCAACATAAATATTACAGAAAGGGGGGTGTTCACAATCACAACATAAAAGACAACACTTTACCTGCTGGCTCTATTTTGTGTTTGTTTAAAGACACATTCCTCTTGCACAATCTCAGGAGGTCTTCTCCCACGTCTGTAACACAAAATAAGGAGTTACTTTAGGAGATTGTTGCTAATTTAATACAGCAGCAACACACTTTGGTATCGGGTCCATTATTGTCTTCTAGAATGCTTTTTTTCCTATGGAAACTGTTCTTTGAGCCTCTATATAGCATATCAAATGAGGGGCACAAACAAGAAAGCGAGTGTCCGCTTGACTGACTGATGTCCAACATGGGCGTTAGCAGCTCAGGCTAGCGTTAGGAGTAACTCAGGCTACCATTAGCAGTAGTTCGGCCTAGCGTTGTTGTGCGATTACTGTGTCCAATGCATATACAGTCTTTGGTCCAATGTTTATATATTTCTGACAATGATGTAGGTTGGGACCAAGGGGCAATCTCGGCTGCCTACAGTGAAGCCAACATGGGAGTGACAAAAATTGCAGTTCTACCCTCATTTGCTAGGGGCTGTCTCTAATAAGGAGCAAGTTCCCATCGACTGCAATGATAAAAATGCCACCTTCACAGCAAAAATAGCCTGGTTTACAGCCTGGTACAAAAAAAAACATTTTAGGTCAAGTTTATGATCATAAAAACTCTGGGGGGGGGGGGGTATTTTGTAACTCACTCATTTAGATGTAATTATGAATAATTAGGGGAGTGTCATTTTGACTGACAGGTGTCTGATGAGCCCACCCTGGTCTACCCCAAGGCTTCGTTTTGGGTCCACTCCTGTTTTTTTTTATATATATACACCCTCTTGGACAGATTGATGCTTCTCATGATGTCTCCTATCACCTTTATGCAGATGACATTCAGCTGTACTGCTCCTTCAAGGATTCTGAGTTCTATAAACTGGCTGAACTACTAGAGTGCCTATCAGCGATCACTAGCTGGCTAGAAGATAACTTCCTTCAGTTAAACTCTGAAAAGACTGAATGTCTGATCATTGCCCCTGAGAGCATGGCTCCTCTGATTAGTCAACAACTTGGTCATTTAGCTTCTGGCGTCAGGTCAAACTTGAGGAATTTGGTTGTTGTTTTTGACCAATCAATGTCTCTTGAAGGCCACTCAAAAACGCTGGTCCGAAACAGTTTTTATCATTTGAGAAATAACTCCAAAGTTTGGTGTCAAAACATGAACTTGAAATGGTTCTCCATGCCTTTATCTCCTCCCGTCTAGATTACTGTAACACCCTTTTCACATGTTTTAACAAAAAAGCCCTTGACCGCCTTCAGTTGGTCCAGAACTCTGCAGCGAGGCTCCTAACTGGAGCAAACAGAAGAGCTCACATCACTCCTATTCTGATGTCTCTGCACTGGTTACCCATTAACTTTAGAATTCATTTTAGAATCCTGACTAGAACTTTCAGGGCTCTACATGGTCGAGCTCCTCCTTATATTACTGAAATGTTAAAGCCTTATGCTCCAACCCGAGCCCTCAGGTCCACAAACCAGAACCTCCTAGAAGTTCCAAAGACCAGATATAAAAGTCGAGGTGATCGCTCTTTCCAGGCTGTTGCACCCCAACATTCGAATGAACTTCCTTTATTCATACGTGTTATTGACAGTCCGGTCACCTTTAAAAAGCAGCTGAAGACCCTTTTATTTAAAACTGCTTATAAATATTGTATTTTCTGATTTGAATGATCTTTCATCTTTATTTTATATTTTATTGTTTTGTTTTTATTATCACTTTATAATTTGTTTAATTGTTCTTTGTGAAGCGTTTCATGTTTTTTTTCTGTGATAAGTGCTATATAAATAAACTTTACTTATTTTTCACTTGTCTTTGTTCAATATACGAACCTCTTCATACTGGGCTGTTCAGCTTATGACAATTTGACATTTTTTTAATCTGGTGAGTCTGATTTTATTATGAATGTATTGAATTTACTGGAAACAGATTGTTCAAATCTGGACCAGATCGGCTCAGATCGTAACTGGACCAGTTATCCACCCATTCACACACTCATTCACGCGCTGGTGGTGATGAGCTGCATTGTTGCTACAGCTGCCCTGGGGCGACCTGCGACCTTCTGATTGAAAGGCGGCCACTTAACTCCACTGCCATCATCGCCCCCATAGTATAGTGTGAAGGCTACCTGCTTGATGGCATCGTACCTGTGCAGTAGACCCTTGTGCCTGTAGTGGCCATGATGATGCTGGTTAGGCCTGTTCCTGCTCCCAGCTCCAGGACTGTGGACCCTCTGAATAATTCTGGCTTAGACAGGATGAAATCGGCCAGGAGCAGCGCCCCTCTCCACACCTTGGACACCCAGAACCACACGTTAGTGCTAAATTAAATTCACTCAAAGAATTGTGGCATATTTCAATTCCACAAAATCATTAATTATTAAAATAATAAGACTTGTTTTCCTTCTAAATGAGCCACGATGTGCAGATGGAGTTAGACACATTATGTATGTATATTTTTAAGGATTCCATCTGACATCTAATGATTTAGTTTATATTTTTAGGCACAATTAAGATAACTGAAAATTCTGTCTATGTTTTCAAAATTAAATAACAAGTACTAATACTAATAGGTAACAGAACTGTGTTTTGATGCATTTAGAAAGAGATTCTGACTATGTAGTTACCAGATTTCTTTCATAATTGATTTCATGATTAACAGTCATTGTTCTGTTGAATTAAAAGTTTTACAAATGCAGAATGTTCCATTGTACTTACTTGTTTGCCAACATCCTCCAAGGGTGTAGCCATAGTGTGCTCTGTGGACAGATAAGCATGTGTTCAGGTCCACATCTCTCTACTCCTATCACCACATACAGTCCCCATCTAAAGTTTCAAACCATCCTATTCTGCATGGTTGGATCTTAACAAGAAGAAATGGGAGAGAACCAAAACATTTTCTGAGCAGCAATTTATTGAAAACAACTCTTAAACTGAAAGATGCTGTTTTACAGCTGATCAAAACATTAAGACCAGATGACTTTAAAAGGCAAAAGCTGTTAAAAAGGTGGATTAATTGTCATTTTCTGGCAGGTAGTCACACTGTTATGACGTTCTAATGGCAAAGTGTGGTAACAACTGAGCCAGCTCAGTGGCCTAGTGGTATGAGTGTCTGCCCTGAGACTGGGAGATCATGGTTGGGTCATACCCAAGCGGGAACCCCTAGGACTCAGGCCTGATGCAAACAAGGAAGTGCCAAAAATTGCAGTTCCACTCTCATCCACTGGGGGTGGCTCCAGAAGTGAGCAAATCCTCACGTTAGCTTGTTTTGCAGATTTGCCATTGCAGCTTTAAATCAACTAGAAAGAGTTTGCTCTTCGGAGCCTTGTGTAGTTTCTGATTAAAATAATCTCTGATGTTGGATCCTTCCTGAAGCTAATCCAACTCTGGTCATTAGATCAAACCTTAAACACATAAAGGCAAGGCAGCTTTATTTGTATAGCACATTTCAAACACGGAGGCAATTCAATGTGCTTTACAGAGCAGGAGCAACAAAAACATTAATCAAAATACACAAAGAAATAATTCAGACAATTAAACAGAAGGCATAGTCAAACGTTTACCAGTAAACAGTGCAGAATGAGAAGCATTAAGAAACATTCAATCATAGGCTAATGAATACATGAAGGCTTTTAATTTAAAAGTTACTAGAGTTGGAGCCTGTTTGAGGTCATAAGGAAGCTGATTCCATCTATGAGCAGCATAATGAATAAAGCAGCTATGTCGTCTGCTGCTTTCAGGGGTCTGACTACTGAATACAGACACACACTGGTGAGTAGTAGTATTGGTCCAAAACTAACAGTTTTATAACATTAGTGAAACAACTAAACTGAGACTTACCGATCTTTAAAACATCGTTGGAACAACGATCCTCTTCCTCCTCCTCACACTCCTCCAGCTCTATCACAGGACTGGACTGTTTTAGAATGACAGGACAGACCAAATCTCGAACCCCAGAGTTTCCCCGTGGTCTGGAAGGACACAACACTATATTATAAACTATATTATAAAATTTGAACATGATCCCCATGGAACTGCATCTTTGACCCAGCTCTCACCCTGGATCTCTGGTTCGCTCTTCCTTCTTCCATCTCAGGAACATTGCTAAGCTGAGTCCCATTCTGTCCCGCTCTGAACTTGAGATTGTTCTCCACACCTTCATCTCCTCACGCTTAGACTAGTGCAACTTCTATTTCACTTGTCTGAGCAAAACCTCCCTGAACCGTTTATAGGTGGTTCAGATCAGAATGACCAAGTCCTCCAAACACACCCACGTCACCCCGCTCCTCTTCCAGCTTCACTGGCTGCTGGTTAACTTCAGGGTTCATTTCCAGATCCTGGTTCTGGTTTTTAGGGCCTTACATGGACAAGCACCATCATACATTGGTGATCTTCTCAGTCCCTGCACCCCCAGCAGGTCCCTGAGGTGCAGCGATCAAAGTCTACTGGTTCAGCTCATGAAAGTTTCTCCACACTGGGAGGTAAAACACCAGGCAAACCTGCCTTTTATATCTACAGCTTTTGTTTTTTAGGTTGTAAACATGATGCATTAAACTCATTTTAATAAATACCAATGAAGACCAAATCTCCTGGATAAAACCCACGTTCTGAAAAAAGGGATTTTATTTTTTCATACCGGTGTGGAACATCAAGGTCTCCATCTTCATCCAGGAACGGTTTTATGTTTCCTTCGTCATCTTTCTCCTCATCCTGGCAAGGTGAGGTTTTTGTGTCTTCCTGTGGATCATCGAGCTTCTCTTTCTGGTCTAAACCTTTTCCGTGGTCACCGTTATCATGTCCCTCTACCAGAACCTTAAATCTGGACACAAAGACTGGACAGATGCACACAAACGCATTAGAGCGAGAGGAGGGCTAACTGGCTTAGAGCAGAAACTTAAAGTTTTGGATTTGACAAATACCATGAATCAGAATAGCTCCTTTCCTTTAAGGAAGTGTAGGGTTAGTAGATATTATACATGAGCGTAACAGAGCAAGGCACAAGATTTGTCCGCCGACTGGTCTGTTTTCAAACAGCATACAAATAATTGCACTTCCCTTAAAAAGGCCAAATCTGAATATTTTTCTCCATCACCATTGAAAACCTCAATGATCCTCAAAATGTCTGGACAGTGATAACGTCTCTTTCTGTGAATAAGATCTCTCAGGCCCTTCCTACATTTGCTCTTAAAGAGTCAGTCCCAGCTTATGATAAAACCAGAGTCTTGAATTTCTTTAGAGAACATTTTCTCTCAGGGGGTTCCTTATTTGATTCTGCAGATTCGGGCGTTTTCTGGAGATTATTTTTTTACTTTGCACCTTTGACTGTTCATAAAGTGCAAAAAGCTTTAAAAACTTTGGACCAGATTTGACTGAGCCTTATTTTTTGAAGATGGCAGCAGATTTTGGGGCAGAGCCACTTTCAATTATTTTTAATCTTTCAACCAACACCAAAGAAATTCCAGTAGTTTGGAAATCAGAATGTGTTCTTCTACCCATAGACATGAATATGTAGATGCTCCATTGGGTGCTGGAGAGCGTAACAGCGTCGCCGCCATATTGGATGGGTCTCCTCACTCTGCAAAGTTAATGCAGAGTGGGCAGCTATGCCTGTTTTTGTGCAGGCTACAGTTGCAACAACAGGTGTACTATTGAAAACAGATCACGTGCGATTACTATTGACTTTTTCTAGCCTACCTGATGGGATCTTATATTTTAATTTATTTTGTTTAATTATATTTATATTTTAATTATCATGCCATACCATGTGTCTGGTTTTGTGAAAAAGCTTCATAAAAATGTGTTTTTAGTTGCATAAGCATCTTTCTCAGTAGAAATGAATGCACTGGGGGTGAATGGAGACCCATCTAAGATGGCGGCCGGCCACTACGGAAGCTCCAATAGGCAGCGCCAGTCCACGAGGCGTCTACGTATATATGTCTGTGGTTCTACCGGTATTAAAAAAGAGGTGATCCAGTAGTTCTGACTCATTATAGTCCTATATGGAATTTATTTGTGTTATCCAAAATTCTGGACTCTCTTGTTTGTGATCAGCTGAAAAAAAGTACCTGCAATCTAATGACATCCTCTCCAAATTTCAACCAGGCTTTAGAAAAAACCATAGTACTATCACAGCTACTATGAAGGTGGTGCTTCCCTTTTTATGGACCTGTCAACAGCTTTTGACACGTGTAGTCTTAAAAGCTGGACTACATAGCCTTGGATTGTCAGAATACATTCAGTTGCATTGTTCTCACTTTACCTGAATAACAGGAAACAATACATTAAATGTGAAGGCCTTTGCTCTGAATGTATTGTTCAAAAGGAGTGCCACAGGGCTCAGTTTTGGGGACACTCCCTTTATTTTGTACATCAAAGACTTGCATCAAAAGGTTTCTGATGCTAATATGCATTTCTATGCTGCTGATGGTTATTTACTGTTTTGGAACATCACTTTCTCAAGCCATTGAAGCTATTGTTGTTGTCCAACATTCACTTCTTCAGGTAAAACTAATCCTCAGTGCTGACAACTGACTAAGCTAAGGTTGTTTTCCAATAAGAAAGTGCCAGAAACTATTCCAGTAGTGTCCACTCTTGAAGGGAATGTCATATTGGTGGTTCATGAATACAAGTAGCCTATCTCGCTGTCTTTATTGATGATTGCCTCACATAAAAACGGTGATAAAACTAAAACATAGTTTAGGCTTTTTCTTTCGTCATAAGTTGTGTTTTTATTTTGAAGTCACTGTAATTGTTTAATCTGCTAGATTATGGTGACATTTTTATATGAATGCTTCTTGTACTCGTCTTCAAGGGTTGGACTCAATTTATCATCCTTCTGAGATTTTTTACTAACTGTAGCGTCATGACACATCACTGAGATTTGTACTCATGAGTGGAATGGCCATCAATGGCCACTAGAAGACATGCACAATAGTTTGTATTTATTTACAAGGCTATGCTTGGATTACTGCCTGTTTATATTTGCCATTTAATCACACAGAGAAGTGATCCTTAGGATCCAATGATCAGCTATTGCTCTCTGTCCCGTTTTGTCTGCACAGAGTTTGGGAAGAAAGTCTTTGCTTATCCAGCCCCTGTTGCTTGGAACATGCTGCAGAAAGACTGGAAACTGACTGAGCTATGAGCTAATGTCCATAAATCTCTCCAAAACCAAACATCAGACACGGCTTCAAAGATTTTTAATACTTTTTTATGATGTGTGTTATTTTAATGTTGTTTTTTATGTTGTAACTCTGTGTTGAACTGTGCTGCCTCTTGGCCAGGACTCCCTTAGAAAAGAGGTTATTAATGTCAAAGGGATTTTTTTAAATAAAGGTTTATTAAATAATAATACATTTATAAAAAATGCCTATTAGATTTAGTTTAACATACATTATACTGCAAACAATATAAACCCAAAGAGTTTTATCATTTACATCCATATATGTTTATTGAGCAGGCAGCTGACTTTAGAAATCAAAACTAGAACTGGAGCTTGCTGATTAGTTTCTAGCTTTAACGTGAGAACAAGGACTAAAGACCAGAGCCATGAGGAAGACATCACACCAGAACACGGTCCATGTTCTGTCCGCACTGAATCAAAATGTAGAAGTTAACATAAGAACCAGTGACAGACTAGACAGAGAGAGTTCATGTGATATTAGCATACAAGCAGAAGGAATAAACTGTGACCACACACACACACACACCTGGCTGTCCAACGCTGTTGAGGCGAGTCATAAGGTGGCGTGCACCAGGCAGGTGCATGTGAACATCCGACAGGACGGTGTCATGATGAAATGTGATCTGATCCATGAATGATCATTCACCCCACCAACCTGCTCCCCAGCATCTGTAAGACTGAAAATACACACACACACACACACACACACACACACACACACACACACACACGCACACACACACACACACACACATTTTTACTGCTGAACTTGTGAGGACTTGTCATTGACTTCCATTCATTTTAGTGACTGCATTATGCCTAACCAGAACTATAGAACTATAACAGCAAGCTAACAGCAAGACAGTAAACAACCACACGTCCTCTAATGCCAAAGACAAACTATCACAATAAGTGTAGTAAGTGCTTCCTACCGTAAACACCCAAGAGTGCTAGCACCAGATATGGCAAAGTATTTATCTGCTGATCAACTTATTGTGTATGACTCATCTTCGCTTACGATCTAGAATCTTTTGGCACTGATTCATAACTAGCAACAGCCATAAAACTCACCAAACGGCAGTGAAAAAGTGACGTTTTGTTTGTAAAAATGAACTGCAGTACCCAAATTTGACAACAGGATGTCATTCATTATTTATTCTTACATAATGCACCTTTAAAGGCTGGTAATTGTTTCTTTGGATAACCTCATTTGGTAGGAAGACAACCAGTCTGGTGAATTATATCAACTCCTGGTTGTCCACAGCTCAGGCTGAAGGTTTAGAGAAAGGAGATTCATCAGAGAAGATGACGTTTGAATTGTGATTTATCTGATCATGTTTTCTAGATCTTAAGCAAACTCATAAAGACTGATTCAGTTAAATGTGTTGTGACGGAAAGAGCATGCCTGCTGAGATTTGCACACCCTGTTGAAGTTATTGTTTATTAAACACTACTCTAGAAACATATGTGAACAATCAAACACACTGTGCGGAAACATGCTTGTGTCAAAGTTAACTTCTATAAATAGAAATGCTTTGACCGGTTCACTTTATCAGACCAACTCTGGGCTCCGCCCCCCGCTGCTCATACCGTCAGTTAGCTCCTAGCTAACGCCGCTAACCTTTCCACCTGCGTGTATAAACCACACGCATACACGTGTGTTTATTGTACTGGTGAATATCAAACCACAGAAGGTTAAATAATTAACATAAGCACCAGGTATTATGGGGACTCACCAACGATGGTAGGGCCGATACAAGGACTACATATGGACTGACATGACAAGGTTAATGCTAATGCTACGTTTGTTGTTCCTCGAAAATGGAACGATTATCGAATTAAGTGGGTTGCTGTTTGTAACTGGGTGATACAAGAGGACAGAAAGCACAAGAAAAATGATTTATTTAATATGCTATGCGCGCATGACTTACCAACCACTTGGTTTACTAATATGATTGCGTTCTCTTTGATATGTCTCTCATTAGAAGTTAAACAAAACAGCAGTTTCTGGTTGACAACAAATGCAGCACCGTTCTTCGTTTCTCTCTGAGTAGAGAAGGTGCTGCAGTGGTGTGTTGCTGCCACCTGCTGGCTGTGGCTGGAGAGGGCGGTCTGGGCCTCTGCTTAGGATGTAAATGAGAATGGGTTCTCAATCGACTCATCTGGTTAAATGAAGGTTAAATAAATAAAAATAAATAAATGTTTCCCACTAACAACATATTTCCACTGTGATGCCATTATTAACGGAATATTTTTATATTTTTAGTGTTTATATAGAATTTTCAGCTTCAGTCTAAGCCTAAATACATAAGAATAATCTGAGTATTAAGCCCACTATGATTAAAATACGCCAAACAATGTGGTTCGTAATAGTTACGTGTTTGACGTTTGCAGAAAAAACCTTGCATGAAAATCTGTTTAGTATTCAGTGATTTGTGATTGATTAAACACACCTGACATTTATTTATTTATTTATTAACTGAAGAGTTTAAGATAAACCTAGGTGTTTTACATTTAACTGATTCAGTCTTTTTATGAGTTTGCTTAAGATCATCTTTACTGATCTTCACCGACTCTTTGATCTCCTCAATCTTCAGTCGTCGGTTCTGGATCATCTGCTGAACTTCAGCATCGGTCTTCTCCAGCTCAGTCTTTCCTTCACATTCTTCCATCAGAGGAACAAACTCATGATTCTTGTGGTCTAGAACAGGACAGAGCAAGCAGACACACGTCTGGTCGGTTCTACAGAACAGCTCCAGAGGTTTATTGTGTGTCTGACACACCCTGTCCAGGTTCTCCACAGGATCCGCCAACTGGTGTCTTGTCAGACCCAGCTTTGTCAGGTGAGGCTCCAGGTGAGTCTCACAGTAGGAGAGCTGACACATCAGGCAGGACTTCAGGGCATTCAGTCTGGTTCCAGTGCAGACGTCACCCCCCCCACCCACCCAGTGTTGGGGGGTCCCACGTCTGTTTACCGCACTATACAGTTTTTGAGCTCCGGGTCGCCGCAGGATGTACTGACTGGGTGTTGCTTCACGGCAGTATATGGCAAGCCAAAGGGATAGAAAAAGCGCGCGTTTAGAATGCGCGTTATGGCCGCCAAAATGCGCATCCTGAACGCGCGTTTTGATGCCAAAGGGGGCAAAAACTCACGTGTTCTAAAAGCGAGCATTATGTCCGCCAAAACACATGTCTTGAACGAGCGTTTTGGCGAACATAATACCAGTTTAGAACGCGCTTTTTTTTATCCCTTTGTCTTGCCATACTTGTATAACGTAGACTCGCTGTAGCAGTGGCAGATTCACCAAAGAAAGCTAGAAATCCCTTATCAGAGGAATATAGGAAAAGAAAAGGAGAACGTGATAGAGCAAGACCAAAGACCAGAGTTAATATTGGGCCGTCTTTTCCTCGCTGGAGAGCTCTTTTAGAAAGAACAGCATGAACTACGGACTCTGACCTAGCCGTGCTGCTAATGGCTAGGTAAGTAATAAATGATTTCACCAGGGTTATTGTGTTTGGTCGGGCATAAAGTTGTTATACAGTCCTGATAAAACTATTTATTCAATGTGTGGAGGTGGAAAAGTTTGTTTACATTGTTTTGCCTGACATTAGGAATGTAAACATGCCTCTTATGCCCGAGAGAGAGATTTAATGTTACGACAGTGACGTTACGTAGCAAGCCTTGAGAGGGCGACAGAGACCATTTAACTGCAAAGTTGCGGAATGCTGCTTTAAGAGTAATAAAAAGTGCAGATAGGGATTATTGTGACAGCCCGTTTACTGAAAAAGAGATACTGAACTCTATTGATCTTGAAGAACAAGATGTCTCCAGACACGGATGACTCGGTGGCTGAATTTGATAAAATATTCTCTTCTCAGTTAGCACCATTTCTGTTACAGGTCTATAATGAAAGCATAAATTTATATTTCTCTCAAGAAGTTTGGCTTTGGTGATTTCTTCTGCAACACCATCAAAACTTTGTATTCTGACGCAAATAGCTCTGCCAGAATGAAAAATGGCACCACATCTCGTTTTTGTCTGAATTGAGGTGTACACCAGGGATGCCCATTCAGCCCTTCTTTTTCTACTTTGTACCCAAATTTTTGCCTCTTATTAGTGCTGGGTTGATATGGCCTAAAATCAATATCACGATTTATTGAGTTCACCTCGATAACGATAAATGGACGATAACTACATGTATGTGCAAAAACAAAAGTTGTCCACCAGCTCACACGTGGCGTAGCCTGTTGCTTAGCAAATAAACACACTTGCCGTTTGCAGCAGATCTGCACTCTCAACTAGCTAAGTTGCTTTTTTATTGACAAAAGATACTATACAATTTCAAGCAAACGGTGACGAGAAAATTATTTATGGAATAAAGGCTTTCAAACAAACACAAATATGGCAAAATGGCCCGTTCAATAGTGGCTCAGTCAGTAGGGCGCGTTCTCTCCAAATGCGCAAAAAGTGCATATATGCGTCGTCAGCTCCCGTCAGCCCTGGCGAGAGGAGAGATGAGCTAGTTTTCAAAAAAAAAAAAAAACAGGCGACTTATCCGACACCGTGCACGTGCCCGCAGTGATTGACGGGATGCACCATCTGACCAACCAATGCTCAGATGCGCCGACACGCAGGTGAATCCATGTAGGAGGTGGGATGACGTCCAACGGAAATAGGAGGAGCCACAATAGAGGAATAAGGCAAAATCAAAGGACGAGTGTGATGCTGCACAAGAAAGAAAAACGTTGTGGGCATATACATCACAGCTGCTCTTCATGAGACACGAGAGAACAACTGTGTCTGGATGTGGAGATGCAGCCCTTACATTAAATGTCTTGTTAATGAATAAACCTTCACCTCTGCCTTATATTGTCTGGTTCCCAGCCTTTCCTCCCATGCTGTCAATAGTATGATTATTGGTGTAGGGTATATTTCAATAATTAGGAAAACATCCATACATATTGGCCTAAGTCTATCTGTCTGTCTGCTTATTGAGGGAGAGAGAGACAGATACCTCAGAATCCCCCCCCACACACACACTCACAGACAATGCGCGGAGGCAAAGCAATGTTCGGTCTGCTGGAGATCAAATAAACCTTTCAATAAACTCGATTCTAAACAAGAACAACATTTTATTAACCTCATGTAAAGTATTAACTCTGTAATGTGTTTTATTTTCAGATGAAACAAACATTCTTCATTCTGGTGTGGATTTGACTTTATTTGATTGGTGTGGATCAGATTCTAGGGGTGATCACTGACAAAATATATTTAAAAAAACATTATTTTATGTATTTATGTAAATACATTTTGAATGTAAATATGTAATTATGTTGAATTGTAGTATAATGTGATGTACACTGACCGGCCCAAAAAAAGTCTCCACCTGGATTTAACTAACTAAATAGGTAGGAGCCTCCTATTGGATAATTACTGCATGAGTGATTATCTTTCAGCTGCAACAAGTTATTTAACCCAACTGGTGCAATGAGCTGCTTCTCATTTCTTCAACAACCATGTGGAAAGACACATCTGGTGGTCGTGGAAAAGATGTTAGTCTGTGTGAGAAGGGTCACATCATTGGCATGCATCAAGCAGAGAAAACATCAAAGGAGATGCAGAAACGACTAAAACTGGGTTCAGAACTGTCCAACGCATTATTAAAACCTGGTGTGATGAGTCCAGATGGACCCTGTTCCAGAGTGATGGGTGCATCAGGGTAAGAAGAGAGGCAGATGAAGTGATGCACCCATCATGCCTAGTGCCTACTGTACAAGCCTGTGGGGGCGGGGCTATGATCTGGGGTTGCTGCAGTTGGTCAGGTCTAGGTTCAGCAACAGGATGTGCTCCAAGAATGAGGTCAGCTGACTACCTGAATATCCTGAATGACCAGGTTATTCCATCAATGGATGTGTTCTTCCCTGGTGGCACGGCCATATTCCAAGATGACAATGCCAGGATTCATGGGGCTCAAATAGTGAAAGAGTGGTTCAGGGAGCATGAGACATCATCTTCACACATGGATTGGCCACCACAGAGTCCAGACCTGAACCCCATTGAGAATCTTTGGGATGTGCTGGAGAAGGCTTTGTGCAGCGGTCAGACTCTACCATCATCAATGCAAGATCTTGGTGAAGCATTAATGCAACACTGCTGCTGCTATATATACTGTACTATATATACAATGTATATATATATATATATATATATATATATATATATATATATATATATATATATATATATATATACATATATATATATATATATACATTGTATATATAGACACAAGTCACAGGTTTAGTAAAGGGTCACAGTGGGTTGAATAAAAAACAAATTTTTGTTGCATTCCCCTCTAACAAACAACTTTATGTTGAAGAGAAGGAATCATAATTAGAAACAACGTTCCTGATGATCAACCAGCAGCAACATCTTGTCTCACATCCTGGAGGTGAAGTCCACTCTCCTGACCAAGGACCTGCTTACTTCTGATACAGAACGGCAACCTACACACACACACACACACACACACACGGTCAGACATTTATCATGACTCAAACATGTTCACCTTCCCTCCTATAAAACACCTGGTCACATATCTAGTTTGTTGAAGCACCTGAGCAGGTGAGTTTAACGAGAGTGCACCTGATAAAACATCAAAGCTTTCCAATCAGTAGAAACCATTATATGCACCATGTTGTACAATCGAGGATGAGCTAAGAACTTTATAGTTGGTGTGAAAGGCAGTCTAAAGGTAACTCCACTATTATGGGCTGAAGACCTCAAAAGGATGAGAAGAAAACCTGGAATACTTCACAAACCAATCAATGAGTTAAAGTGAAATGCTGCTCAGACCAAAGCTCTCTCATCACACACCAAAGCATGGTGGTGGCAGCATAATGATGATGAGTAGCTTCTGTTCGTGTGTGGTACCTGACAAGGCCATAGCCAGTCGGAGTTCCTCTTTTAGAAGCTCCAGAAGAGCAGCGACTCCCTCTTCTCCCTGGTGACACGTAAAACACACGAGTGGGTCTGATTAGTGACCGCCCTCTCTTTTTAGACCAACCAGTCATATTTAGGCAGTGTGATCATAGATGAGCCTCTTCTGATGGATCAGAGTTTTCACCTGACAGGCAAGACCCCAGAGCACCGGGCGCCCGATGAAGACCGCCTTTGCCCCCAGAGCCAAGGCCTTGAGGACGTCTGTCCCTCGTCTCACTCCTCCATCCATGAATACGTCACAGCGACCCTGCACCGCCTCCACCACCTCCTCCAACACATCCAGCTGCATGTGCACGCATGCAACACACACACACACACACACACACACACACACACACACACACACACACAAACACACAGTTGTTTAAAGAAGAAAGAAGTCCATTTATGTCAGACTGAGAGACCATCTAAAGGCTCAGGAAGCCTTTGCAGGTGTTCTGGATTAATCAGCTGATTAGAGTGTGACACTTTGAGTCTAGAATATTGAACCTTTTCACAATCTGAGATTTAGAATGTGGGGTTTTCATCAGCTGTAGCCATAATCATCATAACATTATAACATATAAAGGCTGAAATATCTGGATTTGCATGGAATGAGTCTGTCTCATAGATTAGTTTCACCTTTATAGTTGAATTACGGACATAAATTAACTTTTGCACCAGATTCTCGTGTTTCCTGTTTGCATTTTCTTCACAGCTGGAGAAATGCTGTGTTTTATGTCACAGGTCAGCTACATCTGAAGCTAGGAGTTCTCGGGCAAGACCAACCATTTCTTTCCATTTCTTTATTCCAATACACACACACACACACACACACACTGACCGTTGCAGGAACTCCATCAAGTTGTCGAGCTCCATGATTGGACACCAGGATGCCATCAGCACCATAGTTAACAGCCTGGACAGCATCTGGACCTGGAGTCATTCAGACATGTTGAGATGCGGCAGACAGATATTTTTATACCAGAAGCTCCTCCACTAAGGAGGACATAAGCCATCCGTTGCTGCAGGTCATTATTTAAAGGGACACTTGGCAGTTTTGCTTGCTTTTAGCACCCCCTACTGTCCGTTATTAATTCTGAAATGAACTGAAATGTCTCCTCAGCCTTCATTAGTGTCTACAGGAGCGGTTCATCACTAAATCAAACAAATCAGCTGTGTTCATGATCTAAAACATGCAGGAAACAGCCAGGCATGTCAGCTCCTTTTTCTGAGTCCACCTGGAGGCAGACCGCCACTCTGAAGTTGCAAGTGCGATATTCTGGCCACAGGGCGGTGGGGATCTGAGGGACATTTCTTTAACCCTATAAAGGGTCCTTTTAGCATATAATGGCTCAAGAACATGATTCAAAAATATGAAAAAGTTGCATAGTATGCCTTTAACCACATGATGTCCACAGAGAGAAAGATTAAGCATAAGTGGAAAACATTCAGACAGCTGCTGACCATCCCTGGAGTGGACATCCAAGCAGGTTCACCCTGAGGTCAGAGGTCAACGCTCAGAGAAACGACATCAAAAACCCAAGAGCTCCCTATGATACTCCAGAAGACTCAGGCTGGATTTGTGATACAGCAGGACCAAAGTAGAGATGTTTACCCATAATGCATTCGGAGTAAACCATATCAGATTATCAGCGCCAACAGCTGATCCCAGCTGTCAGCACGGTGGTAGAGGGACAATGATTTGGGCTGGTTGTTCAGCTGCAGGCATGGACCACACCGGGTCATGAAACAGAACCAGGATCCAAGCAGCAGCTCTACAACAGAATCATGGAGCTGCAGTGGTCCAGTCAGATGCCAGACCAGAGCCCCACTGCACTGCTGGACCTCACATTCACAGTAAATAAGTTCATCCACCTGAATTATCACTGCAAACTGGCTTCAATAGGAATCTAATGTGTGTGTGTGTGTGTGTGTGTGTGTGTGTGTGTGTGTGTGTGTGTGTGTGTGTGTGTGTGTGTGTGTGTGTGTTACCATTAAGTACTCCTTTAACAATCACAGGCAGGTGTGAGTGCTTCTTCAGCCAGGTGATGTCGTCCCAGCTCAGTGCCGGCTCAATGGCGTTAGCAACATAAACAGCCAGACCGCTGTCACTGCCATAGTCCTCCTCAGAGAAGGCAAGGGCAGCTGTGGAGAAGTTAGACATTCTGCACGCACACGCACACACACACACACACACACACAGGCAGGAGTAACAAACCAAGTGGCCACCAGCTACATGGAGGGTTTGATGGGTAAATTGCATCTAGTTTTGGGTTCCTACCTCAGATGCTGAGGGATTTTGAAGCGGTTGCGTACATCGTCCAACCTTTTCCCCAGGTATGGTGTATCCACTGTAACAAAGATGGCCTTGTAGCCCGCCTGCTCTGCCCGGCGCACCAAGGACAGTGTAAGCTCTCTGTCTTTGTAGATATAAAGCTGCATCCATAGGACCCCACCACTGCCTGGTGTAGCTGTCATTGCTGACATCACTTCCTCTATGCTCGAGGTGGCCCAGGAGCTCAGCATCATTCCTGTTCCTGCTGCTTTGCATGCTGGGAACACAAGTGTTTTCAGCTTCAAATGAAACCTGTAACAGATTCTCCTCAAGACCTTCTCATTCTCTAAAACTCTTCCTGTTCCTCGTGTGTGTGTGTGTACCTCTTGCTGTAGCTGTCTCTCCTGCAGGGTGAGCCATCCTCTGCATCGCTGTGGCGCCGACACAGAGAGGCATGCTGAGGTTATGGCCCAGCACGTTTACAGACAGATCCACAATGGACACGTCCCTCATGACTCGAGGCATGAGGTACCATCTGAGCACACACACACACACACACACACACACTGGGTGTAATTATTCAAGCAAAACACTGCTGTTTCAGACTGACAGTTTCATCATGAAAAACAACTTCTTCAGTGTTTTTTATTCTTGCTTTTCAAACGTCAGCTAGACTAACATTTGATGATTGATTTGCTAAGTTTGCTGCTGTGCATTATGGGTAAGTAATCTCTACTGTGGTATCGTCTGTCCGAAGGTCATTGAATAGTTTTTGGTGGAATGTTGAAGTCCAAACTGCATGTCAGTTACATTTAACCCTCATCAGACAGATGTGCAGCAAACTGTTGCCTCTCTAAAGTCACTGTTTTGACCTTCTCCAAGGTCAAAGGTCCTTCAGTGACTGACTGCTGGACTCTAAATGCTCCACATGCATGACCAGAAACCATCCGGCAGCTTCACCAAACACACTGACCAATTGAACCCAAGCAGCCTGTGACCCTACAGGTAGCTGTGATAGTTCACATGTCTGCACTCTGCTGTCTCTTATGTGTGCTTGCTCTTCATGTGTGGTTTTTACACAGGTATCTACTTCTGCTTAAGTAAATACCATCAGGATTTTTTCCATCTCTGCTGGATTTTTTCTGAGATTTGTTTACTGATGCTGCTGAGACCTTGATTCTCACAACTTTGAGAATTCTTAACTGTATTTTTTAAATTAGCATTTACTGAATAACTACTTCAGTTCAAATGTTTAACACAATTTTGCATGATTTTCTAACTCTAATTATTTTATAGAGCAAAAGCAGATCAGTTACTATGTAGAAATCATGTCACGGTGGTGGTAGAGAACTGGATACCAGCTCGTCTCACAGCTGCTATCCAGGCTAGACGTCTTCTTTTGGGAACCACTCAAGTTGCTTCCAGGCGGGCAAATGATAAAAAGAGAGCCCATTTTCAGGCTCATTCCCTTCCTTAACATTACAGCTAACTACACAGCAAGTCCATTCCTCAGTCCTCAGGTTGTTAACCCTTTGTTTGGCCTGGCAAGGTGGCGCTTCAACACAATAATCCTGGCTGCGCCATGTCACACAACGTCTAATTCCAAAGCCCTGTGGTTTTTAAGTTGCCTGTTATCCTCCTGGGGGACTTCTGCCTATTACCAGAGATTTCCTGTCTTGTTTGGAGAGTTTTGGCCTCAGTCAGGTTATTGACTTCCCCACATGCCAAAGGCTCTCTGGACTTAATCTGCTGCTCTGGTCTCATCCCTGCCAACTGTTCAGCTGATGAACTCCATACCACAGACCATTTCCTCCTCTCATTCAATGTTTACCTCTGCCTATCTGCAACTAATCCGTGTCTCCTCTAATTTCGGAACCTCAAATCAATTGACACGGATGCTCTCTGCGCCAATATTGACAATATAAAAATCCTGATTATCGCTCCTGTCCTAATTAACTTGTTTTTTACTACAATGGTGTCCTAAATGACATCTTTAACTCTCTTGCTCCTTTGAAAACTCTGTTTGTTCTCTTCTCAACAAATGCTCCATGGCATACTCCCGGTTTACATGCATTGAAATCCAAAAGTCGCCAACTTGAGCGTCTTTACGCGTACGTACTCACCAAGAATTATAGTTAACTCACTTATTGCTCTACAAAGCCTCTATAGCCTGAGCCTAATCCCTTTATTTCTCTGGACCTACTACTTTGAACTCTGGTAACACAGGAGCATTGTTTTCATTATTGAATAAAATTGTCCAACCACCCAAATCTTTACCATATTATGTGAACTCTGCTGACATCAGCCAGTCTTTACTGCTGTTTTTCAATGAGAACATTTGTGAGATGCATCAGCACTTATCCCTTTCTCCTGCACCTCTCCTCCAGTCATTTTCCTTTCCACATTGCCAACCTTTCTCTAGCTTCCAGCTAGTCTCTGAAATCTCTGATCTGATCAGTACATCTAAGTATTCCACCTGTCATGTTGATCCCCTTCCCACCTCTCTAGTTAAATCTTGCTTATCCTCTTCGATACCATTTCTCATTCTATTCTTCTTGACAGGCTCTCATCTGTTGACCTTTCCCATCTCACTCGACTGGTTCCACTCTCAGTTCACACAACTCAAATTTTTCTGATCTGATCCCTTCCCACTTACTATAGGTGTGCCCCAGGGCTCTTTCCTGGGAACCCTTCTCTTCATATCCACCTCTTTCCACTTGCTTACATCTTTCCAAAATGTAACATTCATCTTCACTGCTTTGCACATGACATCCAGTTTTACATGTCTGCAAAACCTCTATTTTCATTTTTTTATGTTTTATTGTTCTTGTGAAGCGTCTTGTGATTTTTATCTTGAGAGCCACTATATAAAAAACATTTACCATACCAGTTTTATTTCTAAAGCCCATGTAAAAACACCATGACAGCTGGAGTGCTGTACAAAAACAAAGCAAAGCAACACATAAGAAATGCTAGGCACATATATAGACATTGGTCCAGAGAGCATTGTATCAACATACTAAAAACTCACTAAAACTAGACACTGCATGAACAGCGTTTAAAAACAGACCAAAAAACACAGATAAAAAGGCCTACAACTAGAGGCAAGGCATAGGAATAAGACTCATAAATAAAACAAAAAGGCTACATAAACAGGGATAAGAAGAAACAGAGGAAGAAATGATATTTGACTGTGGTGGACAAACTAGGGCTTTGAACCTCAGACCCCCAGGTGAGAGTCATGTGCGTTAACCAGTCAGCCAAAGGGATATCCCTGTGGCCAAGCAGCCCAGGCGCATGATCAATCGGGATACAGTGACAGCATGCTCACCGTCACATCTGACCAAAAGCCAAGTTGTAAAAATATGCTTTCAGTACCGATTTAAATCTAGCACGGGAGGGTGCCTGCCTCACAGAGAGTGGGATTGTGTTCCAGAGTTTGGGGGCGGCAAACAAGAAGGCGCGTCCCCCATGTGATTTGTACTTCATTCTGGGGGTGCACAGTAGCAGACCTGACCTTAATGAACTTGAGGGCACACAGGGGGTGATCAACTCAGACAAATACTGATGAGCTTGACCATTCAGAGCTTTGTAGATGAAAGTCAGAACTTTAAAACTCATCCAATAGCGTACGGATAGCCAATGACGATAACGTCTGTCTGCGTTTGTTAGAAACCTCGCTGCAGCATTTTGCACATTCTGCCAACGATTGAGGAAAGAAGTATTGACACCGAGGAGTGAATTTGCATTGTCCAGCCTTGAGGTGATGAAAGCATGCATTACAGACTCCAAGTGTGGTCGCTTCAGTATCATTTTCATCTTCTTTAGGAAAATTAAATCCTATCATAAACACGTTCATGTATTGTGACCACGTGACCTTGGAACAGCTGTTAGCCGTTCTGATTCTGTTGCACCTAATAAAAAATAGGTTTACAGAGTAAATAAGTTATTAATATTGTAGACACAGAGGTCCCGAGATTGATTAGCTGACTGATGTTATTAGCTGTTAAGTGATCTCACAATTTGATTCATAGAAGACTTTCAAATGTTTTCCTAATAACAAGCCCTAAGTGTAGAGTGACTGGAAATCTGTTATAGTGGTGTTCTCCATGTTAATGCTCCTTCTGTTGTCCTGGAAAAAGGATGTGAAGTTCGGTAATCTTCTCTTCTTTGTGTCTGGTTCGATGACGTTAATTTGGTGAGACGAGCATTTGTCGTCTGTTATTTCTTTTCAGATAATAACTTATCGGTCTATAGACTCCCATTCATTTTTGTTGTGTTCTGTGACCACTGAGGGGCAGTGTAAGTGCTTGTGCAGGTGTAGAGATGAGGGATCTATCTGGATTTTGGATGTGACATGCGGTCCGTAGTAAAGTTCTGTGGATTAAGTAACAACTGTCCTGCTCATTCCTACTGCAAAACCTTTTTGGTGGTAGGGGAAACATGGACCAGAAACTAGATGGCCGTGAATTAGGCTCCCCATAGATCATAGTCAGGAAAAGCCCTTTGACTAGAATCCTTACTAAAACTCCTCTTAAGCACAGCAAAAAAAAAACTTATTCAAAGTATTTTTAGACCCATAAAAACACTGCGTATGCACAGCTGCATGCAATTCCCACTTTAAAACTCTCATTGTGTTTTTGCCATAAATGGTCAATGCAAAGAAAAATGGTAAATGGCCAGTGGCTTCTAGGGTTGAACAATCTTAAACTTCCTTATTTTTATCGTTTTAAGTCAAAGATTGAGCAATGTTGAAAACGGCAGTTTAAAGGATTTCATTTCGATTTCATTTATAAGTCACAATAGGGATTTATACCAATGCATTTTGATTTGAATTATGGTACACATTTGCTTCCATAGCCTAAGGGCACCGGTCAAGCATTTAACAGCTGCTTTCTTACGTGTTAACTAGAGTAGCAGACACCTTCAGTGTGTGTGTGTGTGTGTGTGCAATATGTACCTGTTAAAGGCTGCTACATTATCAGCCAGTGTGCTTTGCTCATCAGCTCCTGAGCGATAGTAGTCGTACACAGCTTTAGGAAGAACTCTCTTGGCCTCCTTCTCAAAGTCCGAGACGCACACGCACTGCCCCGACATGTCTGCTAATGTGCAGCATCAAGATCAGCAGTAAATAAGCCGAGCTGCAGTAATCATTAACCTGCAGGAGGATCGGTGGGCCTGCAGCCCTCCATGAGTTCCAGGGAGGTTTCAGCGTCGCTTAGTTTACACAAGATTAACACAGCAGTGCTGACTCTGGATCATCTGGGACTTATTATCCCAGGTTTGTTGATGTTATGAAACAGCTGCCTGTGACCTTTGAACCCTCCAGTCAAAGTGTTGGTAAAATCTATGACAGACAGGTCAGCTAGGTGAAAGCAGGTTGTGTGTATGGACCAAGTATGAAGAAAAGACCTTCACATGTCTCAGTTCCACATTTATTCAGCACCCAACAAAATTCAATAAAAGCTTTAAGTAACACGTTACACCATCACCACAAACAATATTTCCAGAATAAAAGTTTAAAAGTAGAAGAATCCAGATTTATAAAATGCAACAGGCAGGTTGAAAAGAAAAAAAGACTACTCCTACAGATAGTTACAGAGCACAGCACAGACTAAAGGAAAAACTAACAGGTCCTCCTCGCCTCCGTGACAGCTACTGGTTTGACTCCCAGCTCACTGACAAGCCTTTCAGAACCGGGTCCGGGTCAGGAGGCGAGACGTTTCAGTTTGTCTACTAATAAACGAATAATCACTGAGAAAAGGAATGCCTCTTCAGATTTTACTCTTTCAAATTGGATGACCTTCAGAGGCGTTGTCGCTGGTTACTAAACAAAGAACAGGTCCATCATGGCATCTCTCCAGGTCAGGACACGAATCAGAAGTGAGGACACGGGGATTAGGAGTCAGGACACGGGGATCAGGAGTCAGGACACGGGGATCAGGAGTGAGGACACGGGGATCAGGAGTCAGGACACGGGGATCAGGAGTCAGGACACGGGGATCAGGAGTCAGGACACGGGGATCAGGAGTCAGGACACGGGGATCAGGAGTCAGGACACGGGGATCAGGAGTGAGGACACGGGGATCAGGAGTGAGGACACGGGGATCAGGAGTGAGGACACGGGGATCAGGAGTGAGGACACGGGGATCAGGACTCAGGGATCAGGACTCAGGAGGTTTGTGAAGCCTGAAGAATCCTGTTCAAACTATTTTCATACCAAACCAGGTCATCCATCAGCCAATCAGATTCACCAACAGAGGAAAATGATTTCAGAGAAAAAAAGTGGCCGTGGAGATGTTCTGTCCATCCGAGATGGACCCAGATCAAGTCCTCCCCGCGATATGCTTCAGAGGGAACTGGCCCATTCCTGCTCCAGCCTGCCCTCACGTGGGTGTCTGATGGGCACAGCAGGATGTTTATAGGTACAATAGTGAGATATGCAGGTGAGGGGGGGAAGGCATTTCAGTAGAGGGTGAGGACGCCTTACCCCTCCTTCCCCCCTCCCCCTTCCGGTACCGGTTTTTGCTCACCAAACCCCTAAGAGGAAGGTGGTTCTGCAGGCCCACTAAGCACTGTGTGAGCCTGGTCGCCAGTGGTTGCGGGGGTGTGGTTGCAGCGATGCTACGAGGTCGCTGCCCCAGTTTGGATGCCCAGGAGTTTGGGAGGGCGGACTAAGCATCTGCCTCCCTTTTCCTCCCCCTCGGGTGGCCCGGTACAGCTGTTCCGTCACCCCAGTCCCGTAGGACTCTGGTGGATCTCCAAGCCTTTCGCTGGACCAAAGACATCAAGCAGCATAGAGCTCACACCCAAGCGGTCCAGCCCTCGTACAGCTGGGCCAGGTTGTCCATGTTGGTTGCCTCTTTGATGACAAAGTCCACCTGAAACAACGGCAGGACAACCGTTAAGAGTGTGTTCTTACCTCTGAGCCTGGATGTGAGGCTACACACAGCAAACACCTAGCTCACTGCTGAGCCCTTTACTGGATCACAAATCACAGGTGACTGTGGTGTGGAAGATGTGAGTTACTGAAGTGCAAACATTTAAAACGTGCTACAGAGGGAGAGCTGCGAAGCACTTTGGGCGGTTTTTGTTGTTGGTAATATGCTACATAAATAAACTAGACCTTGACCGGCTTGAGTCAGTTCTAACTTTTCTTTTGCTGTTTTAAGTCACTCAATCAGAAAAATATGAATAGACTAAACAACACTGTCATGGGGTTAAGTCTGGTAGTGCTCCCTCAGCTCCACAGAGCCAGGGTCACCAGGACGGCTAAAGCTGTGCTAATCACACATTCATGGCTATAAAACCCAACACACAAAAAGGTACAGATGTTCATTTGTCCACGTTAGTGTCAGCCTCGTTAACCAGTATAGATAATGGATGTTCTTGGCTGCCTGCGAGACAAATTTGCTTTATGGGGACAATAAAGTTCATCTATCTAATGAGGAGGAGGATGAATGAGAGGCTGTATCTGGGTCTTACCTGCTCAGTGACACTCATCCTCCTGTTGGGATCGATGTCTCTGCCCTCCAGCTTGGCTTTCACTCTCTTCCACACGCTGACAGCGTACGAGTTTCTCTCCTGGACAGCTGGAACACAGGAAGAACAGCCCATCAGAATATGAAGAGCCAGAGGGTGGTGGCGATGAGAGTAAAGAGCGGTACCTCGTCCTGTTTTGGGGTCTCGTATGGCCCTCTTTGGACTGGGGTTCAGACCTTTGCTATTCATCAGCAGAGTGCTTGGGGGGGTGTCGGTGGGGGTTCCCAGGTTACGTGGAAGCACTTTGCGTGCATTCTGGGACATGGAGTCTGGCTGGGTCTTCACTCCACTGCATCTCACGGCTGATCCCAATCATTACATGTCACACAAACAGATTACTCACGTCAGGACAACTGGTCTAAACTGGATCAAGGGCAGGAAATGCAAACTGCATCCACTGCTTAGATTTACTAAAGCACAGAACGACAGACAACATTTCTGGAGCAAACATAAACAGATGGGACCTGAGGGGACGTGTTTACCCATAATGCATAGAGGGCTGATGGGTCAGCCAGCTACAGAATGAGATGAGCTCCTCTATTCTGGCTCAGATACGTTAAACAAAGTTTATTTTTTGACAGCATTACCTGCTGAATGTTGATGAGCAGAGAGTTTACGACAGATCTACCTACATCTCTTCCACAAACAATGAAATCTTGTTCCATACCTGCTGCAAAGCTGGCCTGAGCGGAGGAAACTGGGCTGGAACACTCCGTGTCTCTGTCAGTCACCAGGGGGGAGGCAAAGCCCACCAGACCATTATAAACACTGGGGAGGGGGGGGGGGAGTGAGGGAGGGAGAGAGAGACACAAAAAGGTCAGGGAGAGAGCGGGAATGAGGTGTGTGTTCCCCTGGCTGTGTGTGAGTGTGTGTGTGTTCTGAGCGATAAAGCTTAAAAATAAAATCTCAGATTTTTTCATTCCAAACCCGACTGAGTTGGACTTTTTTTCTCCCTTTACTTTCTTAAACAGAAATTACAAATGACAGAATCATTTTTTAAATCTGCTTTTATTTAATCATCTCTTCTGAGAGTTGACCTGAGAGAAAATGTGTTCAGTTTGGGCGTATTTATACTGGACAGCGAAGGTAGAGCAACAGCCACTTGTAACGTGTGAATACTGGGTGCATGACACGCAGCCTTCAAAACAGACTTTCACTTTTTACTTTTCCATTCAAGCGTCGCCAAAGCGAATCGCCCGTCTGCATTATCAAATCAAATCAATCTTTATTTATAAAGCGCTTTTCATACATTTAGGTGCAACACAAAGCGCTGAACAATTAAAAACAACCACACAATAGTCAAATTCCCACCCCTCCCCCACAGATCAGCATCCAAGATCTCTTATATCTCCCTCTTGCCACCCCCAATCCCATCCCATGCACACACACACACACACACACACACACACAAAGAGCTAAAATGAAAGGACAACTGGCTGAGTACAGATGTAATAGGCAACAAAGTAAAGGGAAAGGCCATCAAAAGGAGCCAGCTGCACCGGGAGCAGCGGTCGCCTGGGAACCACCACATGGCCACCAAGAGGAGGCACGAGAAGCTCCCAGGCAGCCACAGCCAGCCGCCGCTCCCGGGGCAGCTGGCCCCCACAGAGGAAACACTGGTAAAACCTTAAAATGATTAAAATAACAAGTAAAAGATCAGATTAAGCATAAACACCAGATGAATAAAAGCATACGTTAAAAACATTGATAAAAGCTGTAAAAAACAAACAGTTAAAAGAATAAAAATAATATAATGCAAATAAGTAATACAGGTAAAAACAAGTTAAAATTAGTATATAAGATAATAGATGTCATTAAAGTAAAAGAGTAATAGAACAATGGTAAAATATATAAAAGATGGTTAAGCAGGCTAAAACAGATCAGATACAGCTAAAACTAATAAAAAGGCGATTCAAATAAAAACTATACTAAAAAGGTCAGTTAGCTAAAAGCTATACTAAAAAGGTGAGTCTTGAGCCTGGCCTTAAAAACATGAACACTCTCTGCGGCCCTGAGGTCCTCTGGCAGAACGTTCCAGAGGTGAGGGCCATAAAACTGGAACGACGCCTCACCTTGTGTATGTGTCCTGACTTTTGGTATGACAAGGAGACGGCTGCCAGAGGAGCGCAGGGACCGTGAAGGCTCGTACTTTATAAGTAGTTCTGATAGATAAGAAAGCCCAAGACCATTAAGACATTTAAAAACCATTAAAAGAACCTTAAAATCGATCCTGAAACGTACGGGGAGCCAATGCAGCTTGTTTAAGACAGGTGTAATGTGCTCCTGCCTCCTGGTCTTCGTCAGGACACGTGCTGCTGAATTTTGAAGAAGTTGTAAACCTGAGGTACTCTTTTTGGGAAGACCAGAAAGCAGGGCATTACAAAGTTTTCTGCCAACCAGGATTCGATGTCCCAAATGCAATTAAAAAGGGCATCCAATGGCCGTGCGTCATCGGGAGACACAGAGATGTACAACTGTGTATCATCTGCATAACTGTGAAACTTAACTCTGTGTCGCCCGATGACGCTGCCAAGTGGGAGCATATATAGATGAAAAAGCACTGGGCCTAAAATCGAACCCTGGGGCACACCACATGTAATTTCATGGGCCTTAGAACAGCAGGTATCTAAACTTACCATAAAAGTCCTATCTGTGAGATAGGAAGTAAACCATTTATGGACAGCACCAGAGAGGCCGATGTGTTTAAACCGGGTTAAAAGAATGCTGTGGTCCACTGTATCAAAGGCAGCGCTTAAATCCAGTAGAACCAGAACTGTCAGCCTCTGTTCATCATAATTAATTCTTAGATCATTTAAAACTCTTAAAAGGACTGTCTCGGTGCTGTGGTTTACTCTAAAACCAGACTGAAATTTCTCAAGGACATCATGTGCATTAATAAAATCATTAAGCTGGATTAAAACAAGTTTTTCTAAAATTTTACTTAAAAATGGTACGTTAGATATCGGTCTGTAGTTGTTAAAAATCACTGAAATCTAAGTTTCTCTTCTTCAACAGGGGCCTCACCACCGCCGCTTTAAAGGCGGCAGGAAAGACCCCTGTCTCAATACAGCTGCATATTGTGGGAGTAAACAATTTAAAACA
Organism: Aphyosemion australe; assembly: GCA_006937985.1. NCBI lineage: Eukaryota > Metazoa > Chordata > Actinopteri > Cyprinodontiformes > Nothobranchiidae > Aphyosemion > Aphyosemion australe. Next base: position 3,226,888 of record SSNS01000003.1, on the reverse strand, counting down.
TGTATTTAAAGGTAAGTGAAACTTAAAGGACAACTTGGACGCGTTTTCCTTTTTTCTTATTTAAATGCGTAACTGTTCAGGAGCAAAAAACTGATCAGAACATCCCTCGTTTTATCTTTGAGTCACATGAAAAATCACCTATTTCCAGCTGTTCTGACATGGTTAGGATATCCATTATCTGTCTGTTATTTCAGTTAGCTAATGTTTTGATTGTTGTACTGATGGTAGTGCTAAGATGCTAATGCTAGTCGTGTAGTGTTGTATTGAACTAAACTATTATACACCAGCATGTTTTAGCAACCCAACTTTAACTAGCTGCATTAATGCTTTAACACCGGATTGAACCGGAGGCTCAGCTGAGAGTGAACGCCCAGGCACCGTGTATGCGTTATGAAAGACTTGTGGGCTGTCCTCACTATGAACTATGGCAGCCCAAGATGGGGGGAAAATCCTAATTTACCCAAAGTTAAATCTTCATAAAAGGCTAATTCAAACTGATCAATAAAACTGATTCATCACCCAGCCCTAGTGTGTGTGTGTGTGTGTGTACCTCTGACTCTGTGTGTGCAGCTCCTTTAGGGTAGCAGGGATCTCCTCCAGCAGATCAAGCTGCTCTTGGTTGCGGTGCTGCCCACTGGTTTGGACCACTGTGAAGAGGACCAGCTGGATATTGTCCTGCCAGGCTTTGTACTCAAACAGGAAGTGACGTACACTGCCCTCATATGCCACCTCTTCACCATCTGCCAGTGCTGCCTCCTCATCCTGTAGGACAGAACCAACACAGGCTCAGACGTCTCAGGATTTACTCCTCCTCCTCCCTTCTGCAGCACTTGTGTTGAGCGTTTTGTGTAAAAGTGATTGAAGCACAGACATGAAAAGCATTGCAGCATGCTGTGAGTAGGACCTTGTGTACCTTTGACATGGCCCTCAGTAGGTGTTTGACATCAGCCAGTAAGCGGTTGTGGTTTGAGAGAATTGTTTTAATGGAGTCGACCAGCAGCTGCAGCGTCTCTCCACAGGCCTCCAGGTGCTGCTCCCGATCCTCCTGAGTCCTCCGTTCCAGACTCAGCTCCTCCTCCAGCTGTCTCTGAGCACAGTTCAGCCAGTCCGGACTGCCAATCGGCATGTCTGCCACAGGTCCCTGTCAAAGCAGAGTTCATCTGAAAACCTGCTGCTCTGTGGCTGAGACTGAAGCGTTACAGCTTGTTTGGAGGCTGAACTCACCAGCCTGTGGAGCAGCTGGAGCTCCAGTGGAGACACTGTGCTGCTAAACTGGGCAGCATAGGAGCATGTTTGCTGGCAGCGCTTAAGCAGGTCAAACAGTGCTGCATCCATGCTGAGAGCATCGGGGGATCGGGTCCGAAGACCTTCAAAGTTAAGAATGGTGGAGCACAAGAAGGTGACCTGAAAAAGACAAAAATAAAAGATTGTTTTGGTGAACGCTGGTTAACTTGCAGCTGTGGGTGGAGTCTCCCCACTTCAACCCAGCTGAAGCTACCTGGTTGGTGCGCTGATTGTCTCGAGCCACCGTGGCTCTGCGGTCTCTGATGGTCATCTCAAAGTCCTGCAGGACGGGGGCCAGTGCTGGGTTTGCTCCACCGGCCCATTTGAGACGCTGCTCAATGCTAGCCTCAAGAGATGCTAGCTTCTCCTGCAGACAGCAAAACATAACGTTAATGCACCTCTTCTAAGGGGGCAGCTGCTGTAAGAACAAGTTCTATCCAACTATTTGTGGATTCGGTGCCTTTGACTGTCCCTTTATTAGTTTCTCCAGAGGTAGGATAAAACCAAATAACAACACAGATTAAAGAGAAATTTGTCCAGATTTAAAAGGAGATAAACATAAAACAACCAGACAAGGACTGCTGCTGACATACAGCTTGAGACTGAAACTAACTGATGGTTCCCGCTGGAACAAAGGAGTTCTGCTTTAGCGAGCGATCGTGAGGAGAGATCACCTCCGATCCTGGGTGGGTTCTTCTCAGCTGGATGCTTGACTAGTGTAGGAGAGGAGGCTGGCGGGTTTCAGTTCTATAACACAGAACATGTGGGCTGTTCTACAAACCTGAATAGCAACAATGGCTCCTTCGTCCTGACTCAACTTGTACAGCTTCTTCTTCATGTTGCTGAGGATCACAGAGCGAGGAGGAACACTGACACTTAATGGCTGATTACTGGGGCCAAGGACGTCCTCATGCTGCCACTGGAGGATGACACACACACATCGTCAGATGAATGATCATTTTGATTCACGTTTGAAGGCGTTTTGTTTTCCTTAAAAATATTGATGCTGTCAATTGAAGAGAGTGCTGTTTTTGACCGCTCTGCTAGGCTGTCTGAGAAGAGGACTCTGTATTAAAGAACAACCAGCAGACTCTGTGGTCCTGTTCTTTTCTTAAAACAGAACACGATGCAGATGACCTACAGGCTAAGATAGGCTAACCGGTGTAACTAGTCAGAGTTTCAGTGGAAGACAAAGACGACTAGACTTAAATAATTACAGTCCTAACCCTAGAACAATGTTTATCCAGTTCACGACTACTTTAAATGCTAACCACACTCTGAGTGTGTGTGTGTGTACGTACCTGAAACATAGCGGTATGCAGCTGGCTTCTCTGCAGACTGGCCTTGGCAGCTTCCAGGTTTACGTCCAACCTCCTCAGCAGGTCGAGCTTTTTCCAGGCGGTGTCATAGGAGGAGGCCAGCACCGTGGCTCTGTTCAGCAGCAGCTGAGAGACTCGTCCTGATGTTAGGTTCTGCTCCACTGCGTTCTTACAAAGCTCATCTAGAGAGACCTTCAGAACCACAACACAAAGCCACCTGAGCACTAACACGATCACTTCTCCACACTGTAAGAACCAGATGAAATGGTGAGCCAGGTATTGTACCTTGATCTCTGCACCAAAGTCTTTAGCCTCCACCTGAGCCACAACGTCCAGGCCGAGAGCAGAGAGGGTGCTGCACAGGGCCATACCCATGGCTTGGCTAGGCAGACCCATAAGCATCAGGTGAACAAACTCAGCTGTGAAGGCCTTGATGGGGCGGGTCATCTGCTCCTCACTCATTACCGCCACGCCAGATCCTGCAGCACCGGGCCGGTGGAACAGGGGCTTCCCTAAACCAACGGGTCCGTTTGTAGTCAGCAGCTCCTCAGCAGGAGGGCAGGTGCCTGTAGAGAGTTCAGACATAATTTTCAGACAACTCCCTGAAAACTCCAGGTCTGCCTCAACAGTGTAAAGAAACGGTTCATTCGATGAAGCTTGTATTTCTTCTGGACTCGGGCCCAATTATTTCTAACCGCTACAGTAACCTGGAACATGGAAGTCCCAAGTAATTGTGCTGCAGTTCAGCAGAACATCAAGATGTCAGCGCGTTGCTACGGGTGACACAAAGAGAGGCTTTAATCAGCTTTAAGACTCGGAAACTTGTTAGTTTCCCTCTGCTTTATACAAGTGGATCTGAAATCCCACCACAGGAGAAAACACAGTTTAAAGTTATCTAAACTTAATCAGAACAAACCAGGGATAAAAAATTAAAATACTTCTGTTGTTTTTGACTTCTAACAACAATAATCTTCATGGTATTCCTCCCATAGACCCCTATGACTCCCTTGTAACCAGTGAGAGGTGAGCAGCTGATCTCTAAGACCTGGGTCCTACCTGACAGAGTCTGAGCAAATGTGGAACACACTCTAAAGAAATCCCTGATGGTTTGAAGTCTCTTGAGGAAAAACACCTCCTCCATGAGCTGACGTTGAGTCAGGCTGTCAAAAAAGTTCAGCTGTGTGGTTCGAGCCTCCCTCAGAACGTCCACCTTCCTCCAGGTGGAGGGCACCTCCAGAGAGCTCAGCTGAGAACCAGACAAGAGAAAACCGGGGTGAGACTCTTCAACTTTACAATGTTTAAATAGAAAAAGCAGGAGCAGAAATTTCTGAGGAGGCAAGTAGAAAAATCAGCTGGTGATCAGAATCCAGCAGGATTCAGCTTAGCAGGTGACGATTAATCACATACACCTGGTCTGTGAACTCACCCTCGCTAAGGTCCAACTCACACAAACAATAACACATCTAGTCATTTAGAAATATTAATAACAAATAGAAATGCTGTATTTTGTTACTGATGGTGCTCTGAGATAGGTCCGTATCAGCAGGTCAAAGCAGAGCCAGAAGCCTGGCTCTATTCTTCACTCACATTAAATCTGTATTTATGGTTTCAACTCTTTAGTTTTACACTAACACGAGTACACCACACCGTAAAGCAGTGGTTCTCAATTACTTTTGGTGAAGCCCCCCCTAGGGTACATATATTT
>SSNS01000003.1:3124770-3221770 GCA_006937985.1 Aphyosemion australe | reverse complement strand
ACCAAACAAAAAATTGAAACAAAAAGTAAGAAAAATCTAAATTTCTCTTCCATGGAACATTTGCACTGCTCCATTAAATAAAATCCATGTTTGGACTTTTTCTGTGTTCACAAATCAGTTCGTGTATGTGTTGTGGAATCTGTTTTACTCTCCGTCGGGGAAGCTCCGAGCGGGGTGGGGGGAGGGGTTGGGGGGGTCAGGTGCGGTGCGCTGCGCCCCCCCTGCTCCTCCTCCGCGCCCCCCAAGGGGGGCGCGCCCCACTAATTGAGAACCACTGCCGTAAAGGGAACCTGACATCATGTCAGATCTGTTGTGAGTTGTCACCATTAAGCACACCTTCAGTAACAGAAACACTCAACACTGTTAAAGTTTACCCAAACAGCACTCAGACAGTTTGGAGCTAATGTGAAGCACAGCAACATTATGGTGCCACGGAGTTAAAGGAGTCATCACCTATAATACCGTGGATATCTACGTCCTATTATAGTCTTTTAGACCATTAAAATAAATTGTATTGGAAAAATAAATAAAAAAATTTGCTTTTCTGATCCTTTTTTGTAAAGGGCATATTTTCTCGTGAGATCACACGCGATATTTCGGCTGTCAGACGCGCGCGGGACTGAGGGGTGCGGTGATTGGTGGAAGGAAGCAGGAAGCAGCTTCAGCGTCTTGCTCCAAAACAACAAAAGTTATAGCTGAACTGCTGCTGGTTCATATTTGGTTATATCTGGCCTTTGTGACGACATATAGGCCAGAGCTCAAGTTCTCGTTTTGGAGTGCGCGTGCTCGTGGGGTGCATGTGAGCTGGTTGAAGAAGGCAAGAGTAAACAAAGGCGTCAATGTTAAATATCGGCTTTTCGGCCAGTGAAAAATCATTAGGAAGCCATTTTTTCAAGTGGAAAAGTGAAAATTTCAGGTGATGACTCCTTTAAAGTTGGTGTGTGATCTTTTTCTTGCTGTTCAATCAATTTACATTATGAAAGAAAAAACATTTTAAGGTCCAAATCCCCTTTATTCAAACTCCCCCCTAAAGCCACAGAATCTGATGGTTGCAGAAAATGATACAACACCTATTCGTGACACACACATGCACACATTAAATGGTAAATGATAAGACTCCATACCATAGTTCTATGATGAATAAAAAAACATGTTCCTCAAGTTATTTGCACTAAATCCCTCTCAAAGAAATCTCAGCTGTTTTATTTAGGCACTCAATTCCTAAAACCAAACACTGAGAAAATGGATGGACAGGGTTTTTTATGTAGGGAGTGTTTATAGAGACAGTACCCACATGGCAGCACAAAGGGATGTAAAAGACGAGTTTTGAATGAGATGTCTCCTTTAAAACAAAAGCTATTTTCTAATGTAATGTTCTGATCAAGTCAGACAATAAAGCTCTACGAAAACGGTTTAATCTCGTAAAACAGACGGCCTAAAGCTCATTTACATTCCTTTCAGCTCATCTGAGTAAAGCGTTTGATACCTTCTCTGTGAGTTGTCCAAACGCAGTCTCTAACTGAGTAAACATGCCATCGAAGGCGACCAACAGCATCTGGCCCGCTGACATCTTTGGCGTGTCCTGACCTTGTCCATCCAGACTGTGAGGCTGGATCAGTTCAGAGTACTGGGCTCGCAGCATTCTGAGTACAGACACACCAGGTATTGGTACAGGGAGACCAGTAACTAGTGAGGTGATGAAACCATGAGGAGATTAACTCACCTGGTGATGTGGAGGAAGTGGTTGTGTCCATCTTGGTCCAAGCCTGTGGTGGCCTGTAAATTATCAGCCAACCCCTGCAAGCCAAGGCCATCAGAGCCATGCTCCACCAGCTGCTCCAGCTCAGCCAACATGGACTCCAGGGTGGGCTCCCCTTTGATCATACAGCGCAGAGCCTCAGGAAAGATGATCTGTCTGAAGTTGGTGTTCAGCTCCTACAGTGAACAAGATCAAATTTCAACCACTCTGAGCAACCGCTAGCTTTAGGATACACTGCTGTTGGAGTGTTTTAGGTGCACCTACATGTAAACAGGTGTAAACGGCATTTCCCAGGTAAACAGCCTGGGTGGTAACTGTGGGTGAAGGCAGCTCCAGGTCATGAGGCAGGAGTGAGCAGCGTTGAAGCAGCGTTACCAAGGCACTGACATTTCCAAGCATACTGCATAACTCCTCCAAAAACCAGGCCCCATCCCGAGACGTCAGGTCCACCAGCTGCTCTCCAGCACTGGCCGCTGCCCCCTCCATCACCAGATTACGTCTACGACAGGAAAAAACAACTTCATCGTTATCTCTGGTTCTGGTTACACTGTCCGGGGCATTAAACTTCTAAAGACTGATATAGGATTCAGTAAAATCGATCTTGTGAAGAATCCCACCTGCAGAGCGTACAGAGGGCAGAAGTGATGATTGCAGTAAGGCTCAGAGACCCTGGCTCTCCATTCTCCCGTAGGAAGACGGCAATGCAATTTTCAATCTCCTGCAGCTGCTCCTCGCACACTGCTACAGTGGTGCCCTCAGCCTTCAGCCGCTCTGCTTGGTGCATCATACGCTCGTTGGCCTCAGCCACTTGATGCTGCAGCGTTAGCTCCACGTTGGACAGAAACTGACAGGTGGCTGCAGGAGTCTGAGGGGTGAACAGCACCTCATATCTGTCAGAGGAGGGAGAAAGACTCAGGACTGGGTTGAGAGCTTAAAGGAAGGGTGTTCAGGATGTTAAATATATTAAACCACAACTTCAGTTATTGGTCCTCTTACGCTTGCATATTGCAAAGCTTGGTAAATAAATGTGGAAAATAATTTTGCCTATGAGGCACAAAGTTTTTCAGCAGCTTGAAAACATCCCATCATGAAACAGTGTCTGTAATGAAGGAAAAGCCTGCTGAAGCTACATACTGTCTGTAGATGTGCTGGCACTGATCAATGGTCATTTCTCTCAGAAGCTCCTCCAACCAGGCCTTCCACTGGTGGACTCTGTGGAAGAGCAGCGTAGATCGCGGGTACAGCAAAGCCACCGTGGCGTAGCTGTGCAGCTGCTCCAGGCAGCCATGAAGGGCGGCACGCCGCTGCTGCAGCAGGGAGCTCAGCTCGGCCTCCAGGCTTTCACACTGGCTGATCAGATGAGCCTGACCTGCGTTCTGCAGGAAGGCGTTAGCTGGCACATAGCTCGGAGGACCTACAGCCGTTAAACAACAAACAAACAGAACAGCTGAAGAAAAAGCAACCTTTTGTTTATATTTACCTTTCTGAACAATTTGACTGGCTGACAAACGAAATGGCAGGCATCAGGGTCCTAAAAGATTTTTAAAGAGGTGGATGTTTTTAAACAGTCCATCAATGATAAAGGGCGGGGGTGGGGTGGTGGCCTTCTGTCAGTCCCCATATTAAGAGTGTGAGTCTGGTCCACATAGCCAGTGGTAGGTTGGACCTGTTCTGTTCACCGTCTTTATGCTCAACCATGGAGGGAGTCTGGTGGCAGGAGGATCTCATATCTGCTTTTTGCAGATGACGCGGTCCTGACGTGGACACTGTGTGACCTTATACTCTTGCTGGGGAGGTTCACAGCAGAGTGTGAAGCAAGTGGGATGAGGATCAGCATCTCAACATCCAAGGCCATGGTTCTAGACTGGAAAAGAGTGGATTGACAACTTTAAGGTCTATCTCAGGTGGAGGAGTAAGTATCTCAGGGTCTTTGTGACGAGTGAGGGAAAGAGGGAGCGGGAGATCAACAGGCGGTTCAGGGCTGTACTGAAGAGAAGTTAAGCTAGGAAGCAAATCTCTCAATCTACAAAGCTCTCTACTCCGTCTTAATCCTCACTCGTGGTCATGAACTTTGAGTAATGAGCAAAAAAACAAGATCATGAACACAAGTGACCGATATGAGTTTCCTCCGTTGCGTGGCCAGGCTCTGTCATAGATTTAGGGTGAGGAGCTTGGACATCAGAAAGACACTCGCAAGAGAGCAGCTGTTCCTCCATATCAAGAGGAGTGAGCTGAGGTGGTTTAGATTTTTGTTCAGGACGCCTCCTGTGTCCTGCCAGTAGGAGGTCCCCGGGTCGACCCAAGACATGCTGGAGGGATTATATCTCCACAATGGCGAGGAAAATGGTAAGGCGCTTCACAACACAATCAACTCAATTCACCCATTCACACGCTGGTGGGGATGAGCTACGATGTAGCCACAGCTGCCCTGGGGCGCACTGACAGAGGCGAGGCTGCCAAGCACTGGCGCCACCAGTCCCTCCGACCACCACCAGCAGGCAAAGCGGGTTAAGTGTCTTGCCCAAGGACACACAGCAGCACTCTCTGGCCGGAGCCGGGATCGAACCTGCAACCTTCCGATTACTGGACAACCCGCTCTACCTCCTGAGCTACTGCTGCCCAGGAAACACTTTGGGATCCCACCAGTGGAGCTGGTGGAGGTTGCAGGACAGAGAACTGCTGGAGCTGCTCCCCCCAGGACCTTGGTAAATAACAGTAAAACTAATGGACAGTTAAGTGTTCTTACTCCTGCCCACTTCCCCTCTAACTTAACTTTTGCCAACATAGTCGACAAACAAACAAATGTTAAGATATACATATTTTTACATTTATATAACTACTGTGGCCTGAAGGAGAGGAACGAGGTACAACATATGGGATATCACACCCCGCGTGGTCTGACTGAAGACACCTTTAAAGCCATACTATGCAACTTTTTCATATGTTTAAATCATTTTCTTGAGCCAGTTTGTGCTAAAATGACCATTTACAGGGTTAATGAAATGTCACACAGACCCCCACCGCCCTCTGTGGCCAAAATACAGCATTTCCAACTTCAGAGTGGCGGGTCGCTCCCTGTTGGACTTAGTAAAAAAGGAGCTGACATGCCTGGTGCTGCAGTCTGCTTCCAGCATGTTTTATATCATGAACACAGCTGATTTGTTTGATTTAGTGATGAACCGCTCCTGTAGACACTAACGAAGGCTGAGGAGACATTTCAGCAGTTAGATTAAGGAGTTAAAAAGATTAACGCACAGCGAGGAGATAAGCTTCACTTTTGGTTTCACTAACGAACACTTGGGGGTGCTAAAAGCAAGCCAAAACTGCCAAGTCTGCCTGCTGAACAGCAGGGCAACAAAGGTGTTTTACCATGTTCCTCTCCTTCAGGGAACATGCATAATGTAACATTTCCTTTCAGTCCATTCACTTGGTACAACACGTCCGGTATGGGACATATGTACACGCCCTGCAGAGCAGCCATCAGGAACTGAGCCCAAAAGGTGACCCGTTAGTGTCAGCCCTGAGATCCAGCAGACAGAACAGAGAGGGCAGTCACATCCACACACTAAAGTGTGTAGTGAAGACCAACTGGCCCAATTTGGATGGCAGTCGCTCACAAAGATGCTTCAGTACATGCAAATATTATTTCACTAACTCACAGTACAGAAATGCCTTCTTACGATGTAGTTTTATAATAACATGATAACCTTGATAGCCTTAGTTATGTTTAATATTTAGTGAAAAAATGAACTACACTCCCTCTTTATGCTCAGTGCCTTGCCCCTAAAACCCCTTACCAAGATCAATGGGGCTGCTTATGTCCTGCAGAAGGCTTGCAAGCTGTGTGGCCTCCAGGCTGGAAAATGCTGCCTGATACTGAGAGACCCACTGCTCCAAGTCGGTCAGCTTTGCCCGAATAGCCTCCTGTACAGTCCGCTGCTGCGACTGCAGCCGAGTATGTTCAGAGTATCTGTTGATGAGGGCGAACAGAAAACAAGTCCTTTATAGGAATAAACAACATGGCATTTTGACATACCAATATTTGGTTTTGTCAGCAAGGTTATAATGTACATTTCACACATGAAATCACCTAATGAAATAATACAGAACAAACCATTTTAAAAGGATCTTATATTTGTATAAGGCAGTTAGAATCAGAAAGTCTTCATCTGTTTTTTAAGGACTATCAGAACTACATAGAAGACTCACACAGTTGAGGAGCATCATACTGGAACCAGGATCTAAATCTGCTACTGGTTTCTGGTTTGGTTACCTGAGGACTCTGGTTAGAGTTTACAGCTTTAAAGGGCCTACTTCATGCTAAATACACGTTTATGAACTTCTGACCATGTTATACGTATGTGAACTAGACTTAGCCTGCATCAATGCAAGGTTAAAAAGCAGGTATATCCCCAGCCTTAAAATGTATTTATGCTAATGATCCTAATGAAAAGAAATGAATAAGTGATGTAAAAAGTGCAATGACATTTGCCATTGCTCGTTTTGGTACTTGCTCAAATATAAGTACTGGTATCTGGTACCAGTATACATGTTATGTTCTCACTTTCAGACATGCCTGAGCTAAACAACAATTCAAGAATTTAACTAAAGACCATAAAACTGAAACATGGAATTTCTAATAGTCATTTCACGTAAATAGTTCTCTGACCTTTTCTCCAGAGTCAGGATGACGTGGTCTGGATGATTCTCTGCCCCCCCCAGGAAGTCCATCTCCTCCTGCAATTTGGCCTGGAGTTTCTCCCCCTGGCAGAGCAAATCTTGCAGGACCAAGTACTCCTCCACAGCCTCTTCCACTTGTGGAAGTACAGCCAACATTTCATCCCGGTTCTTGAACCAGTTCACCTGCACAAGATCCACAAAGTACGGTAAACACCTCATGTTTGAGTCACTTTGTCCCCTTTTGTTGGTTATTATTTTAACCCACTGTTTTCACAGAGTGTAATCCATTGTTCTTCACAGTAGATTTAAAATAGGAAAATAATTTAAAGCTCGACTAAAACAATTTAGACATGAGCTCACCTTGATCTCGGCCACCCGGGATGAAAACAGAGAATGTGTGATGTCCCTCTCCATCTCTCGCTTGCTCTTCTTGCTGTCAGCCTGTTGGCCTCCACCGCCATACACCGCACCAGCGAAGCCCACCTCCCCTCCTGCAGTCCAGTCCACAAGAGGGTCGTAGACAAAGGCCTCCAGCAAGGTGAGAAGCGTCTCTCTTCCTCGACGCATGATCTGAATGACCTGCAAACACAATCGGGTTCAGACGTGTTTCAGCAGACCAGAACTGATTTGTAACATCAACACCTTTTAGCACAAATGTCAAATGAGATTTAACTCTGCAGGATGTGTTTTGATAAGAACCTGTTCACAGGACAGCCTGAAGATTCCCTCCACTCCAGTGACTCCCAGAGCAGTCTCGATGTTGTGTGTCATTCTGAAAGGAACCTTCTCTGGCACTCGCAAACTCTTCCCTGGTAATACAAACACACAAATTCACACACACTGTCCTCTCCTCTTTTATTTCCACCGTCAGTATTATGACTCACAACTACCTCCAGGTTTTTAGTCTATGGTACATCACTCAACCGACCTTTTTCAAAGCAGACATTGTAGTCAATGTGCACCACCTCCCCGGTGGTCATGTCAATCAACACGTTGTCCAGGTGACGGTCACCCAGGCCAATGATGTAGCCCACCATGGACATGACGGCAGTGGACCTGGCATACGACTGCAGCGGGAAAAACAAAAGAACAGCAATATAAATAAGTAAAATTAAGTCAGAGACCTTCTTCCTGACAGATGAAAGTTGTTTTTATAAAACCGTACAAAAAAGGGCCTCTCCAGGCCCCCATTTGAACCCATTTTTAAACCTTTGCCCAGAATCCTTACTAAACCCTACTTAACTCATTCACTGCCAGCCGTTTTCTGATCAGAAAGCCCCTGACTGCCAGTGTTTTTGAGCGTTTTTACTGTTTTTCGTCACAGAACATTGTGCTCTATGATCATGTTAACGCCAAAATTACCAAAACAAAGAGTAGACTCACTTCTTACATCAGGAAGAATCGCCGTATTTCTAGCGTTATCCGTTCGTTCACAATCTGGTGCCCAAGCGCTGCTCCAGAAGCATTTCCAGTTCGGCACATCGTTTTTTTCACAGCAGCGGCCCAAAACAAACTCGTAATCCATTGATTTTCCGCTTCCTGATCACGTGATGTGTGACATACACGGATGAAGATCCGCTTTAGACACGTGATGTTTGTTCTCACGGTGCGGGGGCTCGCTCCGATGCCCGCCCCGTAAAAAAAGTGAAACGACAACTAAAGTCGTCATTGGCAGCCAGCGGTTGGATGTGAAAAGACGACTTTAGTCGTCAATGGCAGGGAATGAGTTAAGAACAGCAAACAGGTTTTTTGCTGTGTGCAGTATGTCTAACAAAAGACAAAAAGTCTAAATGTCACCTGTGTGAATTTATCACCAATCGTCATTTGTTTGACTGACAAAAATCAGTAGAATTTTCACATATAGCCCAACAGAGTTTAATGAAGTTAACCAGGCAGGAGGAGCTTTAAGACCTGCTGTGTGGAAAAGCTTTGCAGCCCTGGCGACCAGCAGCAGACACGGATGAACACCTGGTGTTTTGAGTGTGTGAGCAACACCCAGCACTAAGCTAGCCAGGAAGCTAGGTGGGCCAAACTCTTTACTTTTGCAGTTTTGAAATGCTATTTAGTCATGCAGCAACTTTTTATTACTACGTCAAATCTAGGTCAAATTATTGGACAGATGTATAATCTGTATAATCTTTCCTTCCACGAATAAAAAGTTTGCTGCGTGTCTGTACTCCTTCAGTCGCAGGTGTACAAACGTTTATGTTGTGTTACTTTTTCCGCAAGCCGTTCTTCCATCTGCTCCGTGCCTGCTGCTAAATATCTTCACCACTCATTTTATTATTTTTGAGGGGGGAATGGCGGTGCTGTTGATGAATTTAAAGGAAGCGGCGTCCTGACCAATCACAAGCTTGCAGTCTCCATCACTTTCAATAGACAGTTAAAAAATTGGGCATGTCTCAGTCACCCTCTGCAGAGCCAATTGCATTGCATCATGGCGTCTCCATACCCACGCAGACGGAGAATCATAAATCAGTTTTAAAATTCTAAAAGGCAAGAATAGGGGTAAATCACAGCAACGTACCTGAGTGACTCTCCACCACTCACTGGGCGTAGTGCACGAACACCAGAGCTCTTTGGCCAGCAGGTTGGAGGGTGTAGCCTCCATCAACTCCTTCAGCACATCCTTCATAACATTAAGGGGCCAGTCCCGGCGCGTCACATCTAGACTCAGCCCCACAGCCTTCAGAGCTGGCCCGATGCGGCTGTAGTAGAGCTCACTGGGACGGGGTACTGGAGGCACTGGCTGTGGTGGGAATGAATCTTGAGCCTTAATGGAGAGAAAAACTTTTTATAGCCAATCTGAAAATATTGTAATTAAATTAGACCATTACAGAATAGAAAACAGCTGATCTATCACAGCCAGGCATGGGTATGTTTCAGGTTTCTTAGAAAATTAGAACAGACAGAAATCAGAGATTTTAGTCTCGGGCTTTTAAAAGGGATGTTTGACTGAGGAGTTTAACAAAACCAGGAAACCCATCCAAATTATAGAACTGAATCCATGAAAGTGAGGTATGGAGGAAAGTGAAGAACCTTCTGAGCCTGCAGCACAGCCTCCCTCTGCTGCCAGCGCTTGTAGAGGCCAAACAGCGGCGTTGCGCCGTCCACCCACTGGATTAGTCCTGAGCGGGTTCCAAGGGGGGTGACAGAGTAGTGGCGGGCGTGGAAACGCGGCTGCTCCTGCTGGTTGATCTTGGTAAACATGGTGTTGACAATCGACAAGAACTGCATAATCCGCTCGTCCAAATGTAAATCTTCCAACCCTGAAAGATTTTAATGTCACCACAACGGCCTCAAATAAATGCATGGAACAAGTAAGTGAAATGCAGAAGTTTGGATCTAATGTAATTCACATCCTGGTAACAGAAACACTCATTTATAGCTTATTGCACTTGTGTTTTGAAGTATGCTTCTAGAAGGCCTGTTTTGGTCTGCTTCTCTACCTTTAAAGAGATACGGGTAGTTGTGGCCATCTGAGCCCAGGAAGAACAGCTTCTTTGGCTTGGTCTTGGTGGGCAGGATTGTGATGGTGTTGCCTACACTCTGAATGGTCACAGCATCCGACGCAGACGCCTCGCCTGGCAGGGCCATCTCTGTTGTGTTCATAGACGCCAGTCGAGGACTGATCTCATCCAGGCGAAGCAGATAGCTGGCTCGCTTCTGAGCTCGCTGCTGCAGGCTCAACATGATCTGTGCAAAACAAACTTGAGTTTGAGTTTAAATCAGACATGAAAACAGCTCAAAGGTGATAAAGGTGGTCAATAGGCAAACTGGTTAATCCGTGAAACCCTCGCTCTCATGTATAAAACCCTCTAACCCCCTCCCCCTCAAAAAAAATCTTCTCATTGATTCTACACGAATCAAGTAGTTGGCCTATTTTGGACTCAAAATGGCAAATTAGTATCTGTACAAAAGAATCTGTTAGAATATAAACGTCTGACTCAGGTTCATACAAACTCACTCACCTGTTTAAAAGGAAGCCAGCTGCTAGCCGGGTTAGCAGGGTTGGCTGGGTTTTTGAGACGCTCCAAGGCGGAGGTGATGGCATCACCGTAGGTCTGCTGGAACCAGGTCTCATGTGGCGTCTCCGCTGGAGCTGCTGTGATGCTACAAACGTGGTCCAGGGCAAAAACGATGGGCCGCATCAACGCAGAGTGCTTCTCACGCATGATGGCAATCTTTTCATCCCTGAAGCACCGAAAAAAGATCATAAATAAAAGCAGAGTGAAAAAGACCTACAGGTGTAAATTCACTTTGTAATTCTGTTTTGCAGGCTCAGTTGTTTTTAAACAGTGACTATGATTACAATAATACCGTCAGTGGTCTTCATATTAAACCAGCAAAAGGACGAATAAAACCCTGAGTGGAAAAGTCTCACCTGCGCAGCGTGTTGTTGTTTTGAACTCGTTTGACCTCATCCTCCAGCTGCTGGATCCTACGCAGCACATGCATGTGTTGCTGCTGCAACACGCCCAGCCACAGTTCGTCCCAAAGCAGAGTTACTCTCCGCAGCTCTCCGACCAGCTGCTGGACCTGCAGGGTCCACAGAACAACACGGGACTGACAACGTTCACTGAAGTCTTTAGCTGTGACACGATGATGAAACCCCGTTACTTTTAAATTAAAGTAGAAGAAGAAAGCGGAAAGGCCTTTCAAGATAAAAATCATGAGGTGCTTTAATAGTACTTTAATAACCATGAATGTATTTACTTCCAATAAAATATTATGAGCAAAACTAAACTAATATTTTGGTTTAACAACACTTTCTGTACTGAAATCAGATTTCATATAAACATGTTTGTGGATTTGATCTAGGCCTTTATTCTGAAATAACCCACCGACTTTAACAACCGTCATCTCAAGAGTTTAAAATACCACAAACAGCAAAACTGTAGCTAAAGGAACAGGTCCGGTCCAGTTAAGTTCCCCTTTGGAATCACAGCTGGTTTAGGTTGTTCAAATCCCATACAGGATTATGATCTGAAAATCCCTTCAGACATAAAGATAAAAAAAGTTCAATATCAATATGTATTAATATAAAAAATGTAGAAAATTTGCCCTGACCATTTTGTGTCATCACTTTATGATGGTTGTGTTACCAAACTTGGTTTTTATCGATTCCCTGATCATTTTGCAAACGACTTTTTGATTTTTGTCAAATTTGTAAAAATTAAAATATCACCATGCTGGAGGATTACTGTAGCCTTTATTTGGGACTATTTCCTCCTCCCCCTCCTTGCTGCAACATCTTATTTAAGCCCGAGCGTCCCCCAATTAGGGGAAAAACAAGTTTAGCAGCAGAATTCATGACCCAAATATCAATAAATATCATCAAGCTGCACCTCTATCAAAACTGCAGACCCTTGGCTACAAGACCATGCAAACCTTTTTTACGTGCTACAAACAACTAAAACTACAATCGAATGAGTGATTGGAAATCCCTCTTCATGTGAGTGTTGCTACGTTTCTGTCACTAATGCTGCTAAAAATTTTATTGTACACACTTTCTAGCCACCCAATTGAAGCTATGGCCCTGCTGATTCTAAATGTGTATCTACCAACACTCTACACCTACGTTTCACAGAGATAGAATCCAGAGAGCAACAAAAACAGAAATAGAATTCTCCCAGCAGATCTCAAAAAACGTTTACCTTTGATGTCTCACCTTGAAAAGTTTGTTTTATCCAGACTTTTTTATTGTTTACTATTAGCCCTACCTCTTGCGTCACACTGAAAACAGTTTAGACGGAAAACAGGCCGTTTTGACCGAAAGAAACGAGCTTAGAACTCAAACATCCGGTCAGACTTTCCTCCTCCATTGTTTGAGAAAGACAAATCTCATTGGCTGACTGAGCTGTCAATCTTATTTTGGTGATTAGTAATGTGAGTAGTTGTGGCACTAAATCGTGAGCCTAAACCTGAGGTACATACAGGTGAAACAGTAAAAACTAGAATCTGGTGCAAAAGTCTATGTCAGTGATCCAGCTTAGACTGCGAGACCATCTAAAGGCTCAGGAAGCCTTTGCAGGTGTTCTGGGTTCATCAGCTGATTAGAGTGTGACACTTTGAGTCTAGAATATTGAACCTTTTCACAAAATTCTAATTGTCTGAGGTTTTGAATGTGGGGTTTTCATCAGCTGTAGCCATAATCATCACAATTATAACAAATAAAGGCTGAACTATCTGGCTGTCTCATATATTAGTTTCACCTTTTAGGTTGAATTAGTGACATTTCACATCTGTCCTCCTCCTACCTGAAGCACCATGGTTGGGTTGGCTAGAGACAACTTCTCCACAATCTTGCTGTAACAATCCTGCATCATGGCCTGGTCCTGACTGGAGCAGGTGGCCATCTCTTCTGAAGCTCCTCCTTCTTCGGTGTTCTGCAGCTGCTCCTCCTCCTCCTCACCCAGGTCCTCTCCCTGCATGCTTCCCAAAAACGCCGGTAGAGCCGGTGGCAATTTGCTCCCTGTTAAAACATCATTTTACATTTCACTGATACTACTACTCATCAGGTAAATGTTCAGGAGAACTTTGGTTTTAAAATATTCTAAAAGGCTCATTTTACAGTCTGAACAAACTCCATGTTACCAAAAACTAGTGAGTTCATGTAGATTTTGTCCTAACCCTAAACTCATGCTGGGGATTCAGTTATTTCTGTATTTTTCAAGCTACTGTGTTTTCTTTTTTAGATTTAATTCTCATTTTTTTATCGTAAGGAGGTCTTTCACTCATATTTTAGTACAATTGCAGTGGTCTCTAGTACATCATACTCTTGGGGAAAAAACCTCAGTTGCACCTGTTTAAGCATGGAGAATTTAGGAGAAGTAGTTTGTTTGGAAGGCTGCTTATCATGCAGCTGTCTTTTCCAGCATGTTGAATCCCCAGTATGCACACATTACAAGCGGCTGTTACACTACCTTCGCTGTCCGGTTTAAAATATCACCAAAATACAGATATTTTAGCTCTCCTGTGGAGCTCTGCGTTAGCCTACTAGCTAAAAGCTGCATGTTATGGTGTCCGAATCCCCACCTGCCATAAATTGTGCGATGTAATAGCATCGTTTTCGTCCAAGAAAAAAAGAATACTGATGTAGAGGAATTTGTTGAGATTGTTGTTCCGTTTGAAAATCTCAGGATGAATTTAAAAAGTCATATTTGTTGTTTTATAAGGTTAAATCTGATCTTTTTCACCCGATTCCGATTGGAGCATCCCTAGTTATAGTATAGTTATATACCTGCATTCTGAGCCTCCCCTCCCAGAGACAGAGACCCTACGATGGCCGGGTAGAGGATCAGATGAGGGGAGTCCTGGGCCACTCGACACAGCAGGCTGCATATGCTCTGTCGGATGTAAGCCTCTGGATGGTTGAGACGTGAGAACAGTTGAGGGATGATGCCTATAGAAAATACACAATAGAAATCATATAATAGACAGCAGACCATCTTTTAGTTTGTCCAGAGATTCTCTCAACAGGCATGAGAAGAGCTTCCTACACTGATGTTAAAATGTTACGCTTCAGCCAACAAGATAGCTTTCAAACGGACTGAAACCAACGGGTAGTTGGGTCTGACATACGTCTCCAGGGTGCGGTCGGAGTTGAAGCCAGGCCCAGCTCAAGTTCCTCCCTCAGTTCACCAGCGTGCTTCACTAGAAGCCGAAGGAGGCGCAGCGTTGCCATGACGATGACATCGTCATTACTCTGTTTATTGCTGTGACAGGACAGCAGGAGTTTAGGGTCGTCTTCATCTACAGGGACCTAAAAGAACCAAACAGCCACTGATAATCAACAACTGAACAGAAGGAACACCAAGAAACTCAATCTGGACTCTCAAAGTCTCACCTGTCCTGCATTCAGCTTCAGGAAGGTGAAGTAAGCGTGGCAGGAGACCCGGTACAGACCAAAGATCCGGTCCACCACTCGTCTCCAAACATGGATCAGGCCATCTGTGACCTGCTGGCCTGCCTCCCCGAGCCAGGGGCACGAGCTGGTGAGCTGCCTCCAGATCACATCCACCATGTCATCTTCATGGTCCTCCTGCTGCAGAGCCATGTCCTCATCCTGGTGAACAAAACATGAGTGAGACCTGGCACTAGAAGAAACGCGGTCACAGGACGTAAACATCATCTTATTGTTGTGGAAGACTTACTTCAATCCATGTCTCTATAACCAAAACTATTATAACAACCATGGACTACACTAAAGCTGCATGGAGGTATTATTATTTGTTCACTTCAAACTTTGGGCGAAACAGAAATAAGTGCATTCACAAAATTCACATGCCTGGAAACGGCCAGATAACAGCTGAAGGAGCTGCTGTGTGTTTGTGTAGAGGATCGACTGATCTCAGACCTGCTTAAATCACTCACACCACTCAGGAAACAGACTCATGCTAATTCATCAGCTGTGAGTCAAAGAGCTCGTGGTTCACAGTGGTCAGTCAGCTGACCTGCTGTCGAAGTCCTCAGAGATACGCGTTTATAAATGTTCATCATCAGCTTTGTTTATGGGTCCTGCTACTCTCAAGGCAACATTAAGAATGTAGACCAGGCAAACGCGGTAGTCACAGGAGACTGATGTTGTGGTCTGTAGTCTGTGATGTAAGTATCAGACCAGGGGAAACGAACACAATCAGGACATCCCTGAGTTTTATTTTCTAAATTCATTTTTCTACCAGCAGCTTGGGTACAGGGTAGTTACCGGTTTAGCTTCATGACCACCCTCTTCTGTCATAACAGAAACAAGTGTTCAGAAAATGGTTCAGCGTAAAACTTAATTAGATTACACCGACTTCTGACTTAATCTTGGTTTATGCTTGATGCGTCCGCGAGGTCCGCATGGCTCCGCGGGGCCAAATTACATCAATTTAGCAACCATGCCCCTCCGCGCGGCCCAAAGAATCCGCACCACGTACCGAGGAAAACGTCTAACTATGCGGACGGTCCCGCGCGGAAAAACATGGCGGACTGGCAAGAGCTCGTAGTGGCGGAAATTCATAAATACAAACATCTCTATGATTCGGTCCATAAAGATCACAGTGATCAAAACATTGTTCGGAAAAGACGAGGAAGCAGTAAAAAAAACATAAAACAACAACATGTCTACTTCTACTATGGTGTAGTGTTGGATGCATGCCGTAGAGCCCCATGCCGCCCCCTACAGTCTGGGAGAATATTGGCTCACAGAGAAGACAAGCCACAGAAGGTAAGAAGGAACCATAAACGCTGCAAGTTCCGACACGCGTTCCATTCGCGTGGAATGTACACGCGTCAAGCATAAACCAACCTTTAAGCTCGTTAACTCTTCTGACAGCATGTCAGGGAATGGGAGCTTCTTCATAAGCAGCTCTGTCCAGTACTTGCTCTTACTTGGATAGAACTAGAGAGGATAGCTTGGCCCCGTACCTGTATACCCGTCGGACGACACATGGCCTGTCCTAAAATGCTGAAGATGATGTCCTTGTCTTCTTCACTGGTGGTTGCTGGCAGCAGATCCTCAACCTCCTTCTTTTCTCCTGGAAGGAGAGGCAGTCCCTCCCCCTGGCTGCAGTTTCACATAAATAAATCCTGACTATTAACTACACTAATTGTTCTTTAAAAAAGAAGCACTTAATTTAACAGCACAGACAACAGAATAGGGCCAGCTTTTGCAGCGGTAGTTTGTTTGTACTGGACAACACAGGTGTAGCTCCAGAGACGTTACTGACCTGGCATTGTCCACCACCTTCCGGCCCCAGCGGTAAGCCCAGCTGGCCAAAGCTGCCCAGGACTTAGCTACTTCTGGAGCCAGGCTGGCCGAGAGCTGATAGAGCTGGCCCAACACAAAGTCTGGTTCTCCAACGCCCACATTCACTGTAGAAGCAAAAGCACCAGCATCAACATGTAGCCAGACCCAATCTGACTACTGCAACACCTTAGAGCTAAAAAGACTCAGGCTGGTTGTGTCTCTGACTACGTGCAAGTCTAGATGCTTTCTGATCAAGGTATGTTATTGGTCAAATATGTTTTTACCTGATGTCTCTGCGGTGATGTGGGGATTACCCTGATCCTCCAGAGGAAGTTCCAGAAGAGCAGAGATATTCCGGCTTAGCGGCGACATGTTGGCTGTAGCACAGGAGTTGACTGCTCCAGACTTCTTCACTACCTACAACACATCACTACCTTAATAACACCAACTTTTAATATCACCAGACAGGCAATTAGCAGCTAACTCACAGGTTTTAATGTTATTTAAAGTGGTACTTTACTCATATTTAAATACATTTGCAGTGGTCTCTAGCAGGAATTAATGCCTTGTAAGTCGTACTGTGGGGAAAGAAATCTCTGGTGCGCCTGTTTCAGGAACTAGAAGTTAGCCAGAGCAGAGTTGAGCTTCAGACGACAGGATCTAGAGTCTTACTTCCTGATATTTGGACATCTCTCCTCTGATTGGCTAACAGCAACACGACTCTACCACTGACTGTTTGCTCTGCAACGTTGATGTTTTATCTCCACAAATAACACAAGCCTGGAGGAGTTCTGCTGTGTGGTGGAGTTGCTAATGCTAACGTTAGCTTCTACTAGCCGAGACGTTCTCTGCCGTTTCCTGGACGCTAAACCAACAACAGCCTTCCCCGTCGTGAGTCAAGATGGGTGAGTCCATGAATGTTAAGTGACAGTGAGACGTAAATCTGTCAGGATTTTCTAATCCTAGAGTTTCACCGTCTATTTTCTATCAGAAGCTAATGCAGGAGATAGGTGGAGGAGACTATTTTCATGTTCAGCCTGCAAGAAAAACTCAGAGTGACTGATTATAATCAGAAATAATCATTTAAAAATGTTTTCTCAGTGAAGTACCACTTTAATTTAGTTAAAAAAGGAAATGGCTAAAATAAGTTTTTTGACATGTGGTCAAATCTGGGTACTGCAGTCTATGTACCAAAACAAACATGTCCGCTCTGAGTAGCTGTTGCCAGTTACGGATCAGCACCAGAAGATTCTAGATGATGAGCGAAGACGAGTCATATACAGTAAGTTGATAAGTAGATAAATACATTTCACTATGATATCATGGGAGTGCACTTTGCCACTTTGCTAACTGCAGTTCTTCTATTGGCCACATGGTGCGCTCCCTGCAGCATTCTCTGGAAACTACAAAGTGCCGCTTTTAGTGGAACTTTAGTGAGGATTCTACACAAAGTTTATAAATGAGGCCTAAGGTGATCTTTCTAATAAAACCATGCCTGTTTAAGCTGAGGCGTCATGTCTTTCCAGTCAGCAAGCAACCATTTGCAGAGTGTCAGCAGAGATCGGCAGGCAGCACTTTCATTCTTCCCCACACGGCAATAGGACAGCGCAGCCCTGCTGAGCATCTCCATGGCTGTCAGCGCCTGGCCTGTGGATCAACAACCGTTAATTCACAGAAAGTTAAGAAACATCTGAACACTTATTCCTACTGAAAAACAAACAAGCACATAGAGGCAGCAGCCTGCTCCTCACCTGCTGTTCTCAGGACTTTAGCCTTTTCTATCTGAACCTCTGGTCCCCATTTTTCCCCCAGAGTGCCCTCCAGGGTGAGATGCTTGAAGGTCTGACACAGGTCGTCTTGCTGCTTTTCCTCGCGCGTCCCATCGCTGCACTGACTGAGAAGCCGAGACGCTAGAGCTATGTTGCCCTTCTTACGAGCAAACTTGGCAGCAGTCAGACAAACCTCCAAAAGATGGCCGTCTATGGAGGAAGTGTAACCTGGGCAAGATCAAAGGTGGACATGTCTCAAAACGCTGCACGAACCCAACAGTTTTCTGTTGACAAAAGAGGAGTCTGGTTCAGATGCAGCCAATGTTTGCAGGGTCCTGTTGTGTGGCTGGAGCAGGTTCTGCCTTATGTTAGCCATCATCAGTAGTAATTATATCATGATGTTTGCAGGAGTGGAACGCTTGTTTAATCAATACATCTGCAGTGGCCTCTAGTAGGAATGAATGCCTTGTGTTATTTCCTGATGTTTGGACATCTCTCCTCTGATTGGCTAACAGCAACACGACTCTACCACTGACTCTGTTTGCTCTGCAACATTGATGTTTTATCTCCACAAATAACACAAGCCTGGAGGAGTTCTGCTGTGTGGTGGAGTTGCTAATGCTAACAGTTAGCTTCTCTGCTGTTTCCTGGACGCTAAACCAACAACAGCCTTCCCCGTCATGAGTCAAGATGGGTGAGTCCATGAATGTTAAATGACAGTGTGACGTAGATCTGTCAGGATTTTCTAATCCTAGAGTTTCACCGTCTATTTTCTGTCAGAAGCTAATGCAGGAGATAGGTGGAGGACGCTTTTCATATCAAACAGAGTGACTGCTTATAATCAGAAAAAACATTTCAAAAAAGGCTTTTCAGTCAACCACACCTTTAATAAATAAAACATGTCATACTGTACAGGATATTTGTCATGTCATGTTTCTAATGCTCTCTTAAGCCTCATGAGCAGACAAATCTATCTTCTTTATGCAAATGTTTGTTGTTGCAACAATGATTATTGTCCAGAATGTCCTAAAGATAAAATCCTTTGTAGGTTCCGTCTTCTCCCTTTCCCAAAAACCCAGCTTTGGTGATTTGGATCAAAGATGTGAGAAACCTTCATCATAAAACCACTCAAATGGTAGGCTATGTGTGTTACCTTTGAGTCTGTGCAGTAGTTGTCTTTGGAACATGGAGTATCTGAGAGCCTGGAGAAAAAGCTGAACATCCTGTTGCTTACATGAGTTTAAAGCCTCACTGCTGATGGGGATCAAAGAGTCCTGTTTAAAAAACAACAACAGAGAGACATGGTCACAACACTGGTCCGTGTCTGGTTTCTGTGAATCATTTTGTTTTCTCCCTTCTGCTTGTTTCAGAAAACATCACATCAGAGACCAACAACAACAGAGGAGGATTATTAATACAAACTACAACGTAGATGCTCATTTAAAGCCATACTATGCAACTTTTTCATATTTTTAAATCATTTTCTTGAGTCAGCATGTGCTAAAATGACCCTTTAATGAAATGTCACTCAGACCCCACCACCCTCTGTGGACAGAATACCACATTTGCAACTTCAGAGTGGCGGTCTGTGTTGGACTAAAAAAACTTGTAAGTAGGATCATGACAGAACTGTAACTGAAAGTCTTTGTGTGACTGAATTTTCACTATTTGTATTCAAATGAAGTGTGTTTGTACGTACATCCTGTCCTATAAGTGTGTTTTCCAGGGTGAAAGCACAGTGGAGCTGCAGCGTAGGTAGAGTGGGCAGGGCGTCAGAGAGAGTCAGCGTCGACAGGCGCAGCGGGCCCAGGCAGATCCTTCCGGTCTGTTTCAAGCATCGCACCAAAGTACTGCAACGCCGTACAAACAGAGTCAGGGAAGAAACACAGAACAACGCTACAACAACTGTATATTCACATTAGAAAAGAAAAGAGGGTAATAAAATAAAGATTAAAGGGTAAACATGACAACATTGTCGAACCTACTGAAAAAAAAAGTGTTTAAGTCTTAACAAGGTAAATAAAATAAGAAACTTAATGCTATGAAATTAAATTTTAACACATCTGCAGTGGTCTCTAGTATAAATGAATGCCTTGTGAGTTGAAATCTGTGGGGAAAACAGCTCTGGCGCTCCTGTTTCAGAAAGTAGATGTTAGCTAGAGCAGAGCTTGGCTTCAGACGACAGGATTTGGAGTCTTGTTCCTGATATTTGGACATCTCTCCTCTGATTGGCTAACAGCAACACGACTCTACCACTGACTCTGTTTGCTCTGCAACGTTGATGTTTTATCTCCACAAATAACACAAGCCTGGAGGAGTTCTGCTGTGTGGTGGAGTTGCTAATGCTAACGGTTAGCTTCTATTAGCCCAGACGCTCTCTGCTGTTTCCTGGACGCTAAACCAACAACAGCCTTCCCCGTCGTGAGTCAAGAGGGGTGAGTCCATGAATGTTAAGTGACAGTGTGACGTAGATCTGTCAGGATTTTCTAATCCTAGAGTTTCACCGTCTATTTTCTATCAGAAGCTAATGCAGGAGATAGGTGGAGGAGACTATTTTCATGTTCAGCCTGCATGAAAAACTCAGAGTGACAGATTGTATTCCAAATAAAGGTAAAAAACCGATTCTCAGTGAACCTGCCCAATTTTTTAACTTTTGATCTACAGCCAACATTAAATACGTGTTAGTAGATGAAACATAAAACAGAAGCTGCTCTTTAAAAAGCAACAGCATTGCTCTAAAAGCAGAGAAAAGCCCAGAGGTCAAAGCAGAATCAGTGGAAATTTCAGGAACATCAAAACTTGGACACAGAACGATGTGAAGTTTTTTGACATAAATGTAAAATGTTCAAACATTTTCAGCATCAGTGCATGAGACATCCTCCTTACTCTGAACTGGATGTGGTCCTCTGCTCCTGCTGCTCACCCGCTTTCACCATGGAGCTAACGGCACTGCGAAGGAGCTGCACCTCAATGGCTCTCTGCAGCTCAGCAGGATCTGGACTCATGGAGGGAAGAAGCTTCTTCAGATCTGAAAACGGGCACACAAACGGACACAAACTTTAGTATCTTCACACGCATCAACAAGCACCTTGTTATCCACACCTACCAAGTTTGTCCTTGCTGTTGGAGATGAAGCTGTAGTCCTCTCCAGGCAGGAGCTCCAGCTGGGCTCCACATTCTGTCAGGTCTCCCTCCTCAAAGCGGCTCAGAGCCTGGATGTAATTAAAATCTGTCCTCAGGTTGATGTTGACAGGATTTGTGGGGCTTTGTTTGAGGGTACTGATGGTGGCCTGCCACTCTTTCACTGAGGCCCAATCACAAAGCGAGGTGTAGCACTGACAGGCCTTGTTAGCCAGGAAGTTCACCACCTCAGGAGAGCAGTCAGTTGACTTGAGCAGCACCGTCTTCCTGTTGTCTCCTAGTCAGAGGAACACCAAGAGATTGTACTTGATGAAGATGATCTCACTGCAAACTTATCCTCTAAATACTAAAGTGAAGTTTCCCACTGAGCTTACAGACAGGACAAAGCAAAACATCTGACTTTAAAGTAGGGTTGGACATCGAGCATCGATTGGAACCAGGACTAACAGTCAGTTTTTCCCGGAATCGTTCAAATATTTAAATTTTTTGATTCCTAGTTTTGATGCCCAGTTCGCTGACCGGACGCAGAATCCACCGGAAGTGTTTTCGTTACTGCGCAATCATGGAAAATATGCAGTTGCGGAGGCATTTGAACGTCTGACTTTGACAGGAAAAAAACATGATGTGCAAATTCTGATCAACACCTTTCAGAGGTGATCACACCAGCTGACCTGTCGCTCATAATTTGCAGCCCACAGAGACCCTGAGTGCAGCGCGTTCCCCCCCCCTTCCCTCACACTGTGCAGGCGCGCAGCGGCAGAAATGTAAACCAACACATCTGCCAAACTTTTACTCTGTGACAGTGATGTAAACTTTGCATTCTGCAACAAAAAACACCGCGCGGAGGAAGCTCGTTAAAATGCGTCAACCGGAATCGTTCTAATTCAAACGATGCCCAACCCTACTTTCCAGGAAGAAGACATCATTAAACCTGAGGTGGAGCAGATTACCATTGCTGGTGTGTTTTGGGCTGCTTGTGTTGTTGGAAAGTTTCAGCAGACAGCTGTCAATGCTTTTGACGCTGCAGTCCATCCCAGTTACTGCAGAGAGCTGATCCTGATACTCCAACGCTGCTTTCTCAAACCTACACACACACACACACACACACACACACACACACACACACACACACACACACACACACACACACAGAGACACGCATACACACACATGCAAACACACGTGCACAAATTCAGTACAAGGCAAACGTTTCAAATGCGTAACATTTGGTGTTTATTATTTTGCATGTGAGTGGTGAGAGAGCGTCCGTACCGTCCCTCAGCCTGCAGGGCTACCGATGTCAGCCAGCCCAGACTCTTGCCAGAGATGAGGAGGCTCCAGGCTGCTAGACCCTGGATGGCCTCAGGACAGCGCAGCTCACACAGAGCCTCAACCAGCAACGCCAGAGGGATCTCCAGCTCTGCAGCCTGCTGACCACAGAAACCATGCAACCAGGAGACACTTGAGTCACACACACCTTTATTTTAGAAACGTTTCTGTTCATATCAATAAGTGTGCAGCAAAGATCTCGGTAAAACATTCATGTCATTTTTCAGGACATAGTTTCAAACACCTCCTAGACATTCCCAATAGCTAACTTAGAGTTGGTATCTAACCTGTGTGCTGCTGCTCTTAAACTCTGTGAGCAGGTCAAAGCCATGGCGAACAGTCACTGCAGGCTGGCCAGAGAGAAGGCCAACCCTCATCAGAGCCAGGCGGATCCTTGTCAGCCAGTCTTGGCAGGTCTGACGGTTTGTGTAGAAGAATGTCTTAATGCCCTGAGAGACAGACAAGATCATTTATTACATAATTCAGCGGTTCCCAAAGTAGGGGTCAGAACCCCACCCATGAAGCTCTAAGCTAGGGGATGAAGGACCATCTCCAGGAATCAGATATATAATTCTAATGACATATTTCTACAAAAAAATGTTACAAATTCAAAAATTAATATTAATAAATATAAAACGTATAACAGGAGTTTTCAGTATGCCTAACTTTACTTAGCTTTTTAGTAATGTTTATGTAGTACAACCTGACATATGCCATCTGTGGCACAGTTGTTTTATGGGTCACTAACTAAAAAGTCTGGTAAACCAGTGGTGCCTAACCTTTTTTTTTCTGGGCCCCCTGCTGAAAGAAGAAGAAAATGTTTGCCATGTGCCGGAGTTGCACCGGCAAAGGGAGGGGGTCATTGCTGGTTGTGAGTTGTAAATAGCTCTATTGCCTTTTTGTTAATGGTGTTAATAGTTTCAGTAATAAAATAATTTTTGTCTTCAAGGCTTTTTACTGCTTTTTAACATCCAGTTTATGTGTTCTCCATTCCTGCTGATTCTCATTCATTACAAATATTTGGCTATATTAAAATAGTTTTTGAGGATTTTGTTTCGGTGATTAAGGAAGCCATAATTGATTTTATTTATAGTAATATATGTTTGTTAGATTTCTTGGACGGATCTATTCACCAAAATTGCTCTGGAATGTTCTAAAAGTTTGATGATGACGTCCAATACAAGTAAAATAATTATACATTATTTTATATCATATATTATATTAAAAGTTGTAGAATTTGGTGTTACTTTGGCTTAAAAAAAACATTGTTCATCTGTAGGTTACTAGGAGAGTTAAATCTGGATTGAAGGTGTCAGACCACCACCCTGAGCTCATTCTCAATGTCTAGCTTTGATCTTGCACTTTGCCCCCCCCACTTTGGGAACAGCTATGTTATAAAAACTCACCTATATAATTGTGAGATTAATAATAATACATGTTATTTGACGGTGCTTTTCTAAGACCCAAGATCATCTTACAGAGATAAAAACATTTAAAACAAACATTAAAGTTACGAGCAAAAGCCAAAGCAGTGCATAAGAGCTCAAATCAGTTAAATCTCTATCTAAAGTGCATCTGTTCAAATGATTTTATGATCAACCAGCTGTGGTCTGTTTTTTACTTTAGCACACCTTTGGGGGACCAGTGAGAGCGTTGGCACAGCCTTCGTAGGCGTTGTACATGAGCTTCTCCAAGTTCTCCAGGTACTGAAGCAGCAGACTGAGGCGGAGCTGATTTGAGTGGTGACCATCACCATCACCTCCACTTCCAGCCCATGCTCCAAGGTCCTGTTCTGGGTTCAGACTGTGAGCAGCCAGGCTCCTAATCATCCCTTAAGCAGAAGAACACAAACAAAAACTTGTAGAACATTTTAAAAGAAAACATGAATATGACACAGCTTATGTAATGAAGAGCAAATGTGAGTCAGCGGTCATGAAAAACAACATGAGTAAGGCCAGAATACTAGAATAGGCCCCCGAGGTCTAGCAGGTGTTAGGGTGGCTGATCACCAACCGAAAGCAACACTAAAAAAATGTGTCTTGAGAACAGATTTGAACCTGCTAAGGAACGGGCTTGTTGCACTCGAAGTGACAATGAGTTCCAGAGCTTAGGAGCTGCATATGACAAGGCACGCTCCCCCTTAGATTTATAGAGAACCTTAGGAACGCACAAGAGTAAATGATCAGCTGACCTGAGTGAGTGCAAAGGAGTGTATGCCCTATATTGTGATCATAGCTAATGTCCCTGGCTAGTTTGACTGGGACTCGTAAGCGAGGCTTACATCTGCTTTCTGTCACTAAATACACTTTTCATTTGGAAGAGAAAAAACTGGAACTGTAAGTGTAAACCCAAGCCTGTGTGTTTACCTTCAATGGTTTGGAAGGTGTCCTGAGCTCGACCCAGTGGTGTGCGAAGCTTTGACAAGACGGTAAACTGAGCTGCTTCCCAAACGGCCCACTGCCACAGCACCACCTCCGTTTTCAGCAGCGCCTGGGACACCACATCTGGCCTGCTGCCATCAGCACTTCCACGGCCATCCCGCTTCTCAAGTCGCTGGCAGCTGTAGTACAGGCGCTCCAGCCATGGCTCTTTGCTAGAGACAGAGAAATGTGGAGATTAGGAGAAGAAACTCGGCCTGCCATACACTGGCACCACCAGTCCCTCTGACCACCACCAGCAGGCAAGGTGGGTTAAGTGTCTTGCCCAAGAATACAACTGCAGCATTCTCTGGTGGGAGCTGGGATCGAACCTGCAACCTTCCAATTACTGGACAACCCGCTCTATCTCCTGAGCTACTGCTGCCCTAATCAATAATCAATGTGATAAAAGTATGAAAGACTTTCTCAAAATCTTTAAAACTGAAGCAGGACTTGACTTTGGCTAAAGTATGAATTTGAAAGAACCCTGATTTCACCACTGAGCTGACCTGTTTGACTAATTCATTCAGCGAGGTGTCAATAGTCACACTAGAATCCTGATAGAGGAGCGGGTGAATGGAAAACCTTATGGCCAAATGAAATAACTTCTGTTTTGTTGTTGTTGAGGTGAAGGAAGTTTGAGCCTAACAGTCCATCAGAGGTGTAAGACAGAAGACTATTGTCATTAAACCAGCGTCCTAGAACAACGAAATTACATTTCAGCACAACCCATCCAAGAGCATACCAACAATAACACAGACATAAACAGGATCAGGGGCGAGCACGTTGAGATCAAGAAGCATGTGCATGTCTGTAAATTGTTGCAAGAATCTGCATGTGTGTGTGTGTGTCAGTAAGAAAGTGAGTCCGTGAACTCTCTCAGTTCAATCCCAGTGTTCGTCGCCGAAGATATAACGATAAGAACTCGAGGAGAGCTGATCAGTGAAGCTCGCAAGCCCATGTGAGGATTCAGGGGAGGGTGGGCAGAGCATCCGTCTACATAAACATGCAGGGGAGTTTGGGATGTTTGGCCTTCCAAGGCCAACATGGGGAGCCAGAATCAGATAGCAACAACTGTTTTGGTACAGGCTAGAGCTTGTTGTTGTTGCTAGCCTAATGGGCATGTAGATCTGAATGTCATCTGCAAACCAGTGGAATGGTATGTTAAATTTTTTAAAGATGTTCCCCAAGGGCAGCATGTATATTGAAAACATGGCTGAACTAAAGACTGGTTACTCCTTTAGGAAAGCTGCAGGCATCCGGTCAAGGATGAGGCTTCATTTCTCCTTTTAAGAGTTTTATTGAGTCCACTTACTGGATTGACATTACACTTCTTTGTGTGTGGTTCTATAAATACAAATAAAGTACTCAAATTAGGATAATCTTTACATAATCTGTGGAAATATGCATTAAACCTCTAACAGAACTAAACACTAAAGGCATATTTACTATCTGAAACATGTGCATAAACAGGCAACATTTGCTTACAAGTTAGCTAAACATACTCTGCTTAATATTAGCATTTAGAATAAACAATATGAAACTCAAATATTATTTACTTACTGTTAGTTGCACGCAAACACAAAGAAATACTTAACAGCTCCAACTTAAACCAAAAAGTCTGTAAACTCTCTCATTTCTCCGGTATCCAGTCTCTGCTCTGTGGCTCCAGAAAGTTCCACATCAATTAGCTCCAGCTTAATTATGATTGGCAGGTGGGCTGGCCAATCGTGGTGCAGAGGGGCAGAGTCTAGGCTTTTCCACAATGGCTGTGCCCAGAATTGACCCCTGGGGGACTCCATATGTTAGTGGTGCTCTGGCTGAGAAACCTTGGTCTAACTCAGTGGTTCTCAATTAGTGGGGCGCGGGAGAAGAGCAGGGGAGGCGCAGCAGACGCACCCGACCAGAAACGACCAGAAGTCTACCAGACTCTCTGAAAGAAGGGTTTCCACTTTCCAGATCTAGAAGCTCTGTTGTGTACTGTTGTGCACAGATCTGTCAGACGCGCTCTGAGCTCCTATTGCGCGCCGCTTTGTGCGCACTGCCAGATGCGGAGAATAACACAGACGCTCTGATGTGAACCTTTCCATGATGTTACCTCCACGATGGATTCTGTGGTAACGGGTAAAATATCTGCGCACCTGCATGAATCATTAACACACTTACGCACGGACAAATAAATAAATAAATAAATCGCCTCTTGTAAAAACAATCGTTGAACGGCTCAGCCCATCATAGATGGTTGAATAATTTGTCTAATCACCCAACCCTACCACACTCTCACCCCTGCTCTGGCATCAAGATCTTTCCCCTCCCGGCCGACATTCGCAGACGAACTATCAGCGCGTTAATATGGCAAGCCGTCTTAATATTTATTCCAGACTGGATATGTATTCAGAAATCTATAATTCTATTGTTCCATAAAACAATCTTACTGTACACAATGAACGTTGTGCCCCCCCCCCCCCGCACATTGGGAGGGGGGCGCGAAAAAATCCATGTATCCTAGGGGGGGCTTCACCAAAAGTATTTGAGAACCACTGGTCTAACTGAACTGAGACCCTGTACACACGTAGCCGGGTTTTCCACAAAAGAACATTTCTCTATGGTTTGGCCTGTCTTCCACACGAATGTGAAGATATTTGCCACCAAAAGTTATTCTTTCAAAAACTTCGATCGAGGTGGAGATTAGTGAGTTCTGCGTTGTCAGTATTTACTTGTGGACCTAAATATCCAGGGTTTTAGATTTTGCAACGTCACTGCCCACAACAAAAACGCTCTGACAGCTCAATTACTGCTCTATGTACAGGGTTCGTACACATTTCCAGTTAAGATATTCCATGACTTTTCCATAACCTTTAACCAATTTTCCATGACCAAAATGAAATTTTTTTTTCACTTGCAGTACTTTACTTTCTTCTCACATGCGTTCGCACACACGCACTGGTCTTGATGCCGTCAAAGGCCTTGGACACATGGAGATCACCCTTCACCGTGTTCCCAATGTCAATATGTGAGACCAAAGTTTTTAATGCTCGATCAGATATTGTGACATTTTCAAGCCATCTGTGTTTGCAAAACTTAAGTATGGGGATGCTGCATCCAGCAGCTTTGATGAAGTTCTCACAACATGCAGGAGCATCGGAATAGCCAAATACAAAGATAAAAGCAAGTGCTCTACGTCCGCATCTCTAAATGCAATTTTTAACACATACCAGACCACAAGAGGCAATGTTTAGGAGTGACTTGTCCACCTGTTGTTGCATCTCCTGCTGGATCATGTCAAAACCCTTCCAGTTCGCATTATGTCTGTCCATTGAGAGCTGGAAAAGGTTTGTAATTCTAGCTTCAGACAATGTTTTCCACACCTTTTCCACTAAATCTGAAGCAGCAGAATGTTCAAGAAATTCAGAGGCAAAATATTTGTTTTTAACTTCCCACAAGCGTGTGTGAATGCCCATAATACGTTGTGATAATATCACAACACATTATGTTTGTTCGGATGCTTCTTTCATTAAGTCTCGATAGTGGCTTTCAAAAGCTTTTAGTTATTGACAGATGTGACCGAACACTGTATAATTAATACTCCTGGACAGGGTATAATTACACAGAGGATTCGGGGGTGGGGGGTCTATTTTGCCTTGGCCCCTAAAATGCCTCCAGACGGCCCTGGTTGTGGGGCTTAGTTTTGAAGGTGATCTAAATTGCATCAAATATATAAAACTTTGCTATAAATTACTGCTTTATAAAGGTAAAATGGTGCAGAGGGATGAATTTACCTACATTTTCATTTTCAAGCTCTTTGTTTTGTTTTCTTGTTTTTTATGTGACTATTTTCCTGTCCTGTCTGTCTCTGATTTTCTGCATCTCCTCTCAGTCCTCCAGAAAAACTGCTGCCTGCTTCTTAGTTTTTTCACCTTGTGTGTTTTGAGCTATAAGCACATCAGAGGGAACTAACGGCTGAAAAATAGCAGAGTGCACGGCGCGCAGCCGCGAG
Organism: Aphyosemion australe; assembly: GCA_006937985.1. Lineage (NCBI taxonomy): Eukaryota > Metazoa > Chordata > Actinopteri > Cyprinodontiformes > Nothobranchiidae > Aphyosemion > Aphyosemion australe. The sequence continues at coordinate 3,192,945 of SSNS01000003.1, read as the reverse complement.
GTAAATTCACCGGAGCACAGAGCTCCGCAGCAGCGGATCGCGTCAGACACAAATATAACAGGGTTTCTGCAGAAATCAGCAAAACAAATTTAATGCTTTTTAATGCCATTTTAATGCCATATTTTTACCCTTTTAATGCCATTAAACACACATGAGAAGCCACGGATATATATGTACATAAAAAATTCCCTGAGATAAACAACAAAAAATGTATGCCTGGAACATAGCAAATGCATTTTTGTTTTACACACAACAGGATTAATGCATGTGCCTTAGCTCGCTAGCCTGGAACAACTCCGAAACACCTTCATTGGATGCAAAGGAGTGGTGCTGCACGGCAGTGTTCAGACACCAGAGCACCTCTGCCTGCAACGCCGCAGGCGATCCAAACGATTTCTGAAACGTGCTTGATGTTCCGACGGCAGGGTTCACAGCTGCAGTTGTGCTGCTTGTTGTGGTCACGGTAGTTGAAGACGTCACATTGCTGGTTACAGAAAAGTAACTAGCCACAGTTAGCTGCTGTCTGCCTTTTACGGCTGTTTTGTGGTTGTCCGACTGCATGTGAGATTTCACAGCGTTCACACCCATTGTCCCAAGTTTAAATTTTTTTTACAAACACTACAAAATCCTTCTCCATCTTGACCATTAACGGGCTGCAGCCATACCCTGAATTCGTCGTTTTCCAACCACTTTTGCTGGAATTTGCATTTCCCCATTTTCCGTTTACTCCTCACGATCCAGCGCGCCAGCTTCTTGTCGAACATCCGGTTTTACGACACCGGTCGGAACAGAAGCAATAATCGAAATGGTTCCGCCAGCGTGTTTACTCAAACGTACGAATTTCACAACAAATCCCAATAAAGACAATTTTTTTTTTAATTGTTTAAGAATATTTCTTGAAAAAATTTAATGCCACTGAGAATTTAATTTAATGATTTTTAATGCCGGGCTGCACAGTGGCGCAGTGGTTAGAGCTGTTGCCTTGCAGCAAGAAGGTTCTGGGTTCACATCCCGGCCTGGGGTCTTTCTGCATGGAGTTTGCATGTTCTCCCTGTGCACTCGTGGGTTCTCTCCAGATACTCCGGCTTCCTCCCACAGTCCAAAAACATGACTGTCAGGTTGATTGGTCTCTCTAAATTGTCCTTAGGTGTGTGTGGTTGTTTGTCCTGTGCGTCTCTGTGTTGCCCTGCGATGGACTGGCAACCTGTCCAGGGTGTACCCTGCCTGTTTGCCCGATGTCTGCTGGAGATAGGGACCAGCCCCCCGCGACCCTGCTCGGATAAGCGGTTACAGAAAATGGATGGATGGATGGATTTTTAATGCCATTTAAGGCCTTAATTTTTGAAAATTGCATTTAATGACTTTTAATGCTTTTTAATGCCCCGCGGAAACCCTGTATAAGACCTGACAATTCCACATAATATTAGTGGACATTAACAATCACGTGTTAATTGTATCTTTGGTGGCGTGACTTTGAGAATGTTATGGTGGCCGTGCGCAGCTGCCTGCGGAGCGCAACATTCAGCGCTCTGTCTCTCTGCTCAAAAGAATCCCCGCTACGCTCCATATAAATAACGTAATATTGGTAGAAACAGGATCTTTTCTCGGGCTCTCCGAGTGGGTTGAGGGCTTCCAGCTCCCCTGTAATATGAACCCTGCTCCTGGATGAAAACCCAACACTTTCACCAATATAGGAAACCCCCCCTCCCTCCGCCGGACTCACCGGACAGAGAGTGAAAAGTGGACATGTCCAGGGAAAAGACCATGTTTGGTCACCCTAGATATAGCAAAATTCCAAAACTTTTCCAGGACCTGTAGTATTCCATAACTTTTCCAGGACCTAGAAATTTGATTTTCAAATTCCATAACTTTTCCAGGTTTTTCATGACCGTACGAACCCTGTATGTAAAAGACCACAGGCGAAGGATGGCATCAAAGACAGTTACTGCACACCACATAGTTATTCCACATCCAAGGAATGTTTTTTGGCAAGGACACTAAGAATTTGGGGAATACTGCCACCTACAGGCTTGGCATGCCTATGAACGTGCTTCACGATGCACTGAATATTTTTGGCTGAAATGAAGGTGAGTGCTGTGTGGTTTTAATCAGCCAGGGTGATGAGTGAATATTTCCCTGGGGTGCATACACTAGAAAGACACTAAAACTTTCACCCAGACACTGTAGGAGGAGACACAAGATGGGCATGTGTTTAAATCCATGTGGCTCATTATGGTGTCAGTGTAACCATACCCTCCACGGTGCAGGACTCCATACAGGATGAAGCTGATGAGATCACTAAAGTCCTGGGGGTGAAAGGTGCTGCTCGGCGATCGACTCATGTGGTGACGGATGGCCAGAGAAATCTCTCTAATCTCCGAGTGGCTGTGGTTACTGCCAACAAGCAAAAGCACAAACACATACCATTACTAAAATCTTTATTAAACTATATGACAAAAAACAATCAGGGATGGACAAGGAGGTCTGACCTCAAAACCGTGTCCAGGGGAATCATCCGAAGCAGTTTGGAGAAGGCCTGCCTCACCCTCACTGCTGAGTGGACCAACTGGACTCTGCACACATTCACACACCTAACAAAGCAATGTAAAACCACACACACACACACACACACACACAAGCTTTATACCAAAGAACAGACAACCCCTACTGCAGTGTTTCCCAATGTCATCAGCAAAATATCAAATAGACTGCAGATCAAAACAATAACACTCACCTCTGCAAGAGCTCAGTGGACAAAGACACGGAGAGGATCTGTAAGCTGTGGCAGCTCTGAAGGCAGATACTTGGATCTTCATGAAGAGCTAAAGACAGGAAACATTTTTGTTCACTTTAAATAAAAGACAAACCCGTAGAGAGGAGGGGATGGAGAGTTCTCTGATGGTTCAGGTAGTTCATACCATTATCCAGCACGCCTCTGCAAAACTTGTTAAAAGAGGGCAGGGAGAAGAGAGGGCTGTAGGTGTCGGACTTCATCATAAGCAGAGAGACTTCCTGAGCCCAGGTCAGCAGGAGTTTCCTGAAACAGAACCATAAAATTAGGCAATCAATACCCTTTGAGTGCAAATGCACTTTCGATTCTCTAAATCTGAACTAATTAATGCCAATCTAATAATCCAACGTCAGCTCCAGGGTTCACACACTTTCATCAAAGTACATTTGTGAACTTTTCCAACACTTCAAAGACAAAACAATAGGGCTTGGGATCGTGTCGTTAACACCGGCACGGCCACCATGTTGGAAGCCTCCTAGTTTGTGTTGTGGGGTGCAACAGCACAACATGTGATCGCCAGGGCAAAAAGGTGGAAAACAGGCCAACTTTTCACCATTTTCCTGCTTGTAGCCATAACCACGGAGACCAGGTATAGACATAAAGTCTTGTCGGCTCGCTTGGATCGCAGCTGTAAGGCGATCAACATCACCTTCCAGAGTATCCCACACTTGATGAGTGTATTCTCTGCATTCTCATGCTGGTAACATGGTATACATTTTTATACATCGTTTCTTTACTTCAACTGCGACATGCATACCAACAGATAGATAGGCTACACACACATACCAATAGGCCAATGCGGGAGAACAACTTCTTCTGCTACACTTCTTCTATGGAAGGAGAATTTTGATCGTTTTACTAGAAAAAAGTCAATGAAACATATACCTCTCATCCAGATGTTTACATCCGCTCACACCACAAACAAGATAGCCGAAAATGCCCGTTATGCACAACTGCAGCGGCAACAAGTTGAGGTCGGTGCTCGTATAGATCCAAACCATTTATAATGCTGATTTTGTCCTGATACTGGTCCTGGCTTCCCGATTTAACGTACCCTGTATATTCTGCATCCTTTTTAGGATTTTAACATGTTGTTTATTACTTTGTTTCTCCCCAATCGGCTTCTCTGTGATGTATTTTTTGTTTTCATGGTTTGTTTACACTCGTGAGGCCATCAATATGACCACCACGTCCCAGAATGCAATGCGTGATCCCAAGCCCTATACATGAGAACTTGACCAAATATTTTAATCACAATTAGTCGCATGACTTTCATAGTAGTTGGGATTAATTGCAAGATTATAAACATACCATAATGTGATATTTTTCATGCTTCTGATGCTTTTTAAGATATAGGAGCAGACAAATAAACTTCCTTTATGCCAGGGGTCTCCAACTCCAGTCCTCGAGAGCTACCATCCTACACATGTTGGCTGTTTCTTTGCTCCTACACACCTGATTGAAATGAACGAGCCTGTGCAGAGGTAAGGTGAGGATTAAATTACTCCATTCAGGTGTGGCAGAGCAGGAAACACAGAAAACAAGCAGGATGGTAGCTCTCGAGGACTGGAGTTGGAGACCCCGGCTTTATGCAAATGTAGTTTGTTGCTTCAGTCGTCTAAAACAATGACATTATTCAGAATGTACAGAAAAACGTTCTCTGTAGTTTTCATCTTCTCTCTGCCTCCTCTCCAAAAGCCCTGCTTTGGTGATCAAAGACATGGGAGAAAACGGCCCTAAAATGAGGCATAAACTATTTGTGTTTTGTTTCATTTTCAAGAGATATTTATATCTTTATTAATCCCAATTTGGTTTTTCATAAATGTTTACATTGTTCAAGTGTGGAGCGAAACATTAAGAGAGGCAAAAAAGGGTTGTTTTTTGTGGGACTGGGGGTGGGGGGTTGCAGGACAGGAAGAGATTCATGCACTTGTAGCCTTCCTCCGTCGTATCACGTTGACAAGCTCGGATATCTGGGAGGGACTCAGTTGGGGGTGTTTCCTATGCAAATATTCATATCTGTGATGGTATTTTTTGAAACAGCAACTTTAGGCATAAAATTCCTGAGGCCAGACACTCAGTGCGTTTACATGAACATCCACATGGTGTTTTAAATCATCTAATTCACATGTCACAAATGAGTCTTACTGTAATGTCCCACTTTTTACACCGAGGCAGCAGGGCTCATAATTCGTATAATTTGTACTGAGAAGGAATTTTATGTTCCGTTCACATATTTAGTTGTTAAAAACGTCGATGGATGGCACCTGCTGACTACAATTCCCCTCTACAACATGTCGTTTGTGGATCCAGGTTTACACCTCTGACCGAGAACAACCTACATATTTTCCATGACATTTTTTAAAGAGTTATAGTATCGTTTTCATTGTTTTACAGCTGATCATTGGATAACTGTATTTACCAACCTAGCATCAGGGTAAATGTGCTCCTTTGACAGCAGATTTCCCAACAGGCTTAGCAAAGTGCTAAAATGTTTCTTTGTTGCTGTGGTAACAGTGCTGATAACCGCACCATCAAACAGGGAAGGAGACGATGACAAACTGGATGAGATGAAATGATCGTGTCTGGAACAAAAAGAAAAAGGGTTAGAGGAAAAATGACATCAGAACACTACAGCAACATGTTTGCATGTGCATTTACTTTTTTAACTTGTTCACTAAGATTCTTGGACAATGCTAAGGATACTTGTTCACGTACATGCAGCTTTTTCTTTTCTTATTGGTTTCTTCTGATTCCTGATCACTGAACAGTTTTACTCCAGAAGATTGAAACAAACAGTGAACTTCCGAGTTTCACCTTCACATGAATGTATGATAAGGTTTTGGTTTATTACCTGGTGCAGTGTGAGTACAGGGAGTAGAGTACAGCATACTGGATGGCAGGGTAGTAGACTGCTAGCTCAGCATGAACCAGCATCAGATTGTTACTGAGGAGCGTGAAGATCGTGGGAGATAAGGCCCACATCTAGTTCAAACAGGAAAACAGGCACATGGATAAACAGTCAGGAAAGATATCCATATTTTTATGCACAACTGATGATCTGAGCCAGTCTCTTAGCTTGGCTAGTGATTAACAGCAAAGTTAGTACAGAACAAAACCACACTAGCTCACCCCAATCAGGGAGTTCTTGGTGTTTCCGATGGCAGTGAGGGTACTGAGGTTGAAGATGAGGGTAAACTGGGCTTTTTCCACAGGCAGAGTAAGAGAAGCAAAAACAGGGTGCTGGATACTGGAGCAAGGACTGCTAGGAGTCCCGCCGCTGGGATTCAGACTCTCCGTCAGGCTGGACAGAGCACACGCCATCTCACCTAAAACCATCTTATAAGCTGCTTCCAGGGTGGGAATGTTTTTGATGCTCAGCAGGGCCTGATATACTCCATGTACAGCAGACATTATCTATACACACACACACACACACACACACACACACACACACACTTCAAAAAAGCACTCTTTAAAAGCATTGATCTACAGAATTTATGGCTAAAACGTTGTACCTTCACAATTCCTCCTGTTTTAATAGAAATCAGCTCTGCTCGTCATCTCTCACATCTATCTGTACTTTTATGATCAACATTTCTCATTGAAAACTTTGTAACCGTTAACAACAAAGTTTGTTTCTCTACACTGCCTCCCAATTTGTTTTAAAGTGAATTTTAAGCGCTCCAACCTATCTGTCTGACCTACTCACCCGATAAATCCCCTCACGTGCTCTTAGGTCATCACAGCACGACTCACAGGTTGTTCCATGATTAAAATGTACATCTAAAGGAGGCAGGGCCTTCTTGGTCTGGGCCCATAAACTGTGGAACAACTTTCTGCTGGAGGTCAGACAACCACCTTCAGTGCTGGTTTCTGAGTCGGATCAAGAATCATTTTTTATTCTCTGGCATTTTCTCATCACGTCTTAACTTGGGTTTTAGATCATTTCCTGTCTTTTATGCTATTTTATCCTGCTGAGTTATTCATATCATTTGCTCTAATTTGTCTTTATGAACGCATCTGTTGGCCCTCTCAGGGTTCATCCTTTTGGTGTAAAGCATTTGGGTTTGAACTCTGGTTGATGGAAAACAATTTGACAAAGAAGATTATTAGAAGAAGGAAGGAAGGAAGGAAGGAAGGAAGGAAGGAAGGAGATTAGAGGAAGGAAGGAGAAGAAGGGAAGGAAGAAGAAAGAAGGAAGGAAAAGGAAGAAGGGAAGGAAGAAGAAGAAGGGAAGGAAGGAAGGAAGGAAGGAAGAAGAAGAAAGAAGGAAGGAGAAGAAGAAAGGAAGGAGAAGAAGGAAGGAAGAAGAAAGACGGAAGGAAGGAAGGAAGAAGAAGAAAAAAGGAAGGAGAAGAAAGGAAGAAGAAGGAAGGAAGGAGAACAAGAAGGGAAGGAAGAAGAAGAAGGGAAGGAAGGAAGGAAGGAAGAAGAACAAAGAAGGAAGAAGCACAAGAAGAAGAAGGGAAGGAAGGAAGGAAGGAAGAAGAAGAAGGAAGGAAGGAAGGAAGAAGAAGAAGAAAGAAGGAAGGAGAAGAAGAAAGGAAGGAGAAGAAGGAAGGAAGAAGAAAGACGGAAGGAAAAGGAAGAAGGGAAGGAAGAAGAAGAAGGGAAGGAAGGAAGGAGAAGAAAGAAGGAAGGAAGGAAGAAGAAGGAAGGAAGAAGAACAAGAAGGGAAGGAAGAAGAAGAAGAAGGGAAGGAAGAAGAAGGGAAGGAAGGAAGGAGAAAGAAGGAAAAAGAAGAAGGAAGGAAGGAAAAACAAGACAGAAAAAAGAAGGCAGAAGATTAGAAGAAGGAAGGAAGAAGGAAAGAAGAAGAAGAGAAAGAAAGGAAGAAGGAAGAAGGAAGGAAGGAAGGAAAAAGAAGAAAGGAAGGAAGAAAAAAGAAGGAAGGAAGAAGATTAGAAGAAGGAAGGAAGAAGGAATGAAGAAGAAGAAGAGAAAGAAAGAAGAAAGGAAGGAGAAGAAGGAAGGAAGGAAGAAAAAAGAAGAAGGAAGGAAGAAGATTAGAAGAAGACGAAGAAGATTAGAAGACGAAGAAGAAGAAGATTAGAAGGAAGAAGGACAGAAGGAAGGAAGGGAGGAGAAGGAGAAGAAGAATAGCGAAGATTAGAAGATGAAGAAGACGAAGAACAAGAAAAAGATGATGATGCAGAATTGTAGCCAGAATCAAACTCCAACAAAAAGTCACTGTATTGTGAGTGAGGAATGAATCATATCAGGTCACATGACTCCTGTAGCTGAAGTTACATTAATATTGAGTGCAGAACTAGGTCGGGGTGTCTTGGTCATCCAGGTATGATGAAGTGCAGGGCTCAGACCGTTTAGTTCTGACATCAGAATCATTGTCAATTTTTAATAGAATTAATGTTAAAACATCAGTTTCAGTCAATTATTCAATGAGATTCTGATTTAATTCTACCAGAACGTTTACTCTCATAGTGCAGAAGATGATCAGAAGACATGGTCGTGGAACCGGTGCCAGCACTCTGAGGATCAAATAAAGGATACACACCTCTTTCTCTGAATGGAGGCGCAGGTTCAGCAGCTGAGAGTTTGGTGCCAGTAACTTTTCAACAAAAGACACAGGCAGCTTTGTGTTTACCTGGTCCACGATCTGAAAAGACATCCACAATTTCAACTATATAAACAACAGCATGTGTCAACAACTCTGCCAGCAGATGTTTTTGACACAACTCCATGACAACAGTGACTTTAACAGTTTAAAGACCAAGTTCACTTGTTTTCTTCAACACATCTGCAGTGGTCTCTAGTATAAATTATTGCCTTGAGAGTCGATCTCTGTGGGGAAAAAAGCTCTGGCACTGCTGTCTAAGGAAGTAGATGTTAGTCAAAGGAGAGGTGAGAAGTCACGACAGGATTTGGAGTCTTATTTCCTGATATTTGGACATCTCTCCTCTGATTGGCTAACAGCATCACGACTCTACCACTGACTCTGTTTTCTCTGCAATGTTGATGTTTTATCTCCACAAATAACACAAGCCTGGAGGAGTTCTGCTGTGTCGTGGAGTTGCTAATGCTAACGGTTAGCTTCTGCTAGTCGAGACATTCTCTGCTGTTCCTGGACGCTAAACCAACAACAGCCTTCCCCGAGTTTCACCGTCTATTTTCTGTTAGCGACTAAAGCAGGAAATAGGGGTAGAAGTCTATTTTCACATTTATCCTACATGTTAAACTCCGAGTGACTGATCACATTTCAAAAAGAACAATGATTTTTTTTAATGAACTTGGTCTTTAAGGAATCACAGCTATGTTGTGATAGGAACAGTGAAAGTGACTGTACCAGAGTGAGAAGACTGAGCACAGCTAGGCTGTAATCAGAACCACAGGCCTGGCAGCAGTCCAGCTGGTCAAGGCCATAAGCAAGAACCGCCTCCATCAGCTGACCACAGGGCTCTACGCTGGCCAGCAACACCCCCACACACTCATTCCCTGCTGTCAGAACCGTCTCCGAGAACTGGACTTGCTTTGCTGCCGTTACGCAGTTTAGAACTCTGTTCAGAACCTTAAACAAAAGAGCAGAGCAACTCAGATGTTCTTGTAATCACAAATGATCATTTTTGCACAAAGATGCTAATAATAACCAACTTTTATAGCTTAGTTAGAATTGGCAGTAAAATAATATCTACAGTGAGTTTTATAAATGAATGACTGGTAACTAATAAATTGGTGTTGGGCTACAAAATGTCTCAACTTGGTCACAATGCTGATATGTACAAAAACATTGATCTGAATCTGCTGAAAGGACACAGATTCCTCCTGTGGTACAAACAGCACTCATCTATTTCCACATATTAATCCCACTCCCCAGCCCCTAACCCGGGTCTCCAGAGTTTCTTACATCAGTGACATAGACTTCAGTGATAGGTGGTCCTCTAATAGGGCTGAATCGCTCTCCAATGCTGCGGACAACAGTGCTGAAAACCCTCAGCAGAGCTGCCAACTTGGGCAGTGACACTGAGGGTGGGGGGATGTCTTCATCTAGCACTTCTCCTGACAGCACATGACTCAGGTCCTACAGAAGAGAACAAAGAATGAGGTGACGAGGTCAAAGGGTTGTCATATACTCATCTTTCAGCATGTTTGGAAGAGTCCTTGCCAAATAAAGATTGTTCCGGTTCTTCCGGTTAACCGACAATTAACCGTTAAGGGGTGTCAATAACCGGTTAAAGAAATTTTGGAAAACATGCATCCCTAGTTTAGCACCATCTCGTCTCCTCTGGCAATGCGTGATCTCATATCGGGGGGTGTGGCCTAGGGATGATAGCCGAAGGGGTTAGAGTTCTGACCGTGTTTGTGTTTAAAAGCTAGCTTGTTTTGCAGATTTGACATTTGAGACTAGTTGACTATATATTTTTAATTTTTATATGTTAGAAATCATTTAAGGAATGGTTAAGGTCACCTCTGCATAGGCCTCCATATCTTCCAGGAACTGTCCCAGTAAGGTAGTGGAGAAAGTCAGATCCGCCACCCAGAACTGCTCCAGACTCTGTAACCATCCTAAAAACAAAGAGGGAACAAAAATAAGAACCACTGGATTATTTGGCTGTTGTGAATTGTTGACAAAAGCTTGTTAGCAACATCCTGGGATATTGGCATCCCTCACAACCAAGCACCATCACCGCTGACTATTTGCTTCAAATTCACCGTTAGCATTGTTAGCACAACATTAGCCTCTAGAGTAAAACAAAAATATGTCGTGGCTTCTTAGGGGGACAAGGAATAACTTCTGGGTCGCTCCTGTTTCGGTAGGAGTCGAATTACAAATGCACAGAAGACATGGCAACCTCACACTCACTGATGGTAAACAGTAGCTACGTCCCTCCTTCCTTTATTCTGAAAGGAGAAAAACTGACAACCCCCCCCAGTTGGCTGAAAATAAAATATGTTTCAGTGTAACCTTCCAACATTATTGAGACAGACTGTTTCGGGATTATTTCACTGTAGAATTCTTACTTTATTCTTACATATTGCACCTTTAAAGAGAAAGTTCCTTTTCACTTAATGTTCTAATCTACAACCTAAACGAGGCAGGCTCTTGATTACTCCAGACTCCACTACATGCTTGTCAAACAGAAGACACATATATTATAGGTTATTTCATACCTGCTGACAGTTTCGACTGAAGGCTTCAGTCTTCCTCAGAGGGTCATCAGACTTTCTGCCGTAGTGTCATTAATCAGCCCCCCCCCCCCCCCCCCCCCCCCCCGTTTTTTCGTGTGTTATAAGCCCTTCCTGTTTCCACTATGTATGTTTTTTCAAATGATTTGCAAGGTATTTATAGATGTTGCATTTTTTATCTGGGTCTATCTTGTCCTTTGGATGGACAAGCACCTGACGGAGTTTTAGATGTGGTTTTACTGCTACATTAAAACAGTGCTTCCTCATGATGCGTTGTATTGGTTCTGTTATCCCCCGAATGTATGGTTATGGTGCTTTTTTGACTTTTCTATTTTTATTTTTTTTTTTGCTTTTTTTTTTGACTTGTTCTTCCCCTTATTTACGGCCCACCTCGGATACTGACATAAACCGAGTGCTTGTTTTATGTGCCGTTCTTCCTCCTGTCTGTCTTGTCCCACTGTATGTTTGCTCTATTGTATAGAGTTCTGACCACTGAGAGGTTATGTGCCGTTGGGTGTTCTGATGTCCAGAGTAAGTATTGATTTGTGTGTGTTTTTTGTACACATTAATCTTGATGCTGCCATCTTCTCTGTGATCGATGTTCATGTCCAAGAATGATATGGTTCGGTTTGTTTCGTCTTCATGGGAGAATTTTATGTTACCGGTTTCATCTATTGTGTTCAAATGGTCTGTGAGTTCTTGTGTGTCCAGCCATGACTTTTTCCAGAATGTCATTCACATATTGTTTCCATGTCTGTCTACAGTTTTCAGGTGTGGTGTGGACGGCTTTGATTTTCAGGTCCTCCATAAAGAAAGTGCTCGTGACTGCGGACCGAGGATCTCCCATTTCAAAACCTTCTTTATGTCTGTAAATTACACCTTTAAATTAAAAGTAGGCGGATTTAGCAACAAATTCTAAAAATGTTGACATGTCAGTTTTTTTCAGATTTCTGTCCTCTTAAGTTGTTTATTTACCATCTGTAGTATGACGTCCACAGGGTTTTTTGTGAATAATGATACGTCGTGTGGAATGAGTATTTCTTCTTTTTGTACAGTTATATTGTTGATGGCAGAAAGTCTGATGAAGCTCTGAGGAAGACTGAAGCTGTCAGGTTTGAAAAAACATCTTTAAAACCACAACGTTGTCTTACCAAAAGAAAAAAAAAAGGAATAGAAGACAAACTTAATCAGTTTCAGGCTATACAATCAAAAACTCTTAATTTCCTTAAGCTAAATTTAATTCAGAGTTCAGAACGCTGCCCAGCAAGTCCTGATGGGTCAATTAGGACTCACGCTGACCTGAAACTTGCTGAGTGAGTGACTGCTTCTGTGTGTGGTCGATATGCCAGCCCACCAAGATGTCCACCGTGTCCTATGAAGAAAGAGGAGATGGCAAACATCAGGAAACATTCTTATCTTACCAGTGTGCCTCAGCCAAGAAACATTTGCTAACCCTGAAATTGGTGCTGAAAACATGAGGGTAGCAGCGAGCCACCTGGAGAATACACTTCACACTCTGACAGAGGAGCTCCGGTGTGTCCACGTTCTCCAGAATAGACTGCAGGTTGCTCATCACGAGCTGAAAAACACAAAAACATATTTGCTTGTTTGAAGGAACTGCTCCTAAAATTTCATTTAGATTAAATGCTACACTTTAGTGGCAGCAAGAGGTCAATGTTTGGAGCCGCTCTGCTCTACTGGAGTAGGGTTTAGAAGTTAGTTCAGGGGTAGACATAGACAAACCCTAGCCTAAACCTTTATTGTGATCAGCTTCATCTCTACTAAACCTGACGTGAAGAAACTGTGTGCATTTACCTGCATGATATGAGAGAAGGCCTTTCTCTCTCCAGCAGCCTCCAAAGCGTGCTGTGATCCAACAAGGTACAACAGTTTTACCTCGTCACGGCTGCTTGAATTGAACTTGAGAAAAAGCCACTTGAAGATGCGTTCGGCCTCGTAGCTGAGCACTGTGCACAGGAGACCTAAGCAGGATGCTGCTTCCTGACGCAACTCCCACAACAGCTTACTGCTACAGATGGGAACAGTTGAGAGAGAAAGGTAAACAGTAAATGGCTTGTATTTATATGGCGCCTTCTAGAGTCAAAGAGCTTTGCAATACAACATTCACCCATGCACACATTCACAGGCTATTGATGATGAGCTATAATGTAGCCACAGCAGCCCTGGAGCTAACTGACAGAGGTAGGGCTGACACACTAGGCGCCTCCGGTTCCCTCCGACCACCACCTGCAGGCAAGGAGGGTGTAGTGCCTTGCCCACGTGACTGCCACCATTGCCCCAGTGTGTGTGTGTGTGTGTGTGTGTGTGTGTGTGAGAGAGAGAGAGAGAGACACAAAGTATCAATCACAATCAGCAGACATTCATACATTAGTTGGATAATCAAAGTAGTAGCCCCAAAACAAACATCTCCATTGAACATCTGAAACCCAAGTTAAGGACTTGTCCAGATCATTCTGACTAGCTGCAGATGGATGTTTATGGTCTGCCATAATCAGGGACTGTGAGAAAAAACCTGTCAAACAGGAGTGGGTTGGCCACCTCTCAGCTCTCATTAAGCTCTTTAAATCTTTAAAATTTATAGATATTGTATATTATAGCAGTGGAATTTATGTTATGTGCAAATGAAATATTTCCTAGATCTAATCAGAGATGTCATTAAATTTAGAAGAGACTAATATAATTTATGGGGTTTATTGGTATTTGATAGATGTCCAGTAAGGATTAATGAGAAGTGTCAGGTTTGGGAGTCAGTGGAGGCTTCGGGGTTCACTGGTCCACCGCGGTCAAAGAACCGTGAGGTTGCCGCTGCAGAAGGGAGGTTTGCAAAGTTTTGGTAATGTGCTTCTCCCTTTAACAGCGGCGGCCCTGCGATCAGAGATCCGCAAATCTGCTGCTCCATCCTCCCGGAGGCAGCCCAGCGAGACAGGCGCCCGGCTTCTTCTGTCTCCTGGCCTGGAATAGCTGCTAGACATAAGTGGCTGTCCACTCCCATCTCCTGGGGCAGCCAAGTCTGCCTATCTTCCATGTGATGCTGTAGTCATGCTGGTCGCCTGTGGAGCTCTCTGAGAGAGACCACAGAAACACGACAGCTCTTTGAGTTGATGCTGCTTCAGTTTGGAGTCGCTCAACCATGTTTTTCTTGCTTAAAGCACCCAAAAACCTCCACTAGCTTCAGATTAGCTTCGATAATTTGTAGCTAAGCCCGTTGGCAAGCTTTGTGTAGCTTCGGGTTAGCATGTAGCTAATCTTCTGCTGATCTCCGACCGTGGCGAAGGAGCGGAGCATGAGCTCACGTATGCGGCCCGGGAACCCGGCTCCAATTGTAGCAGTCTGAGGCTGTGTTTCTGCTTGTATTTTAATAGTCAATGTTTAGCTCCCAGCTCCATGTCAGCTTCGGGGTTTAGCTTAGTTAGCTTGTAGCTACAATGGTTAAAAGTTTATGGGTGTCAATCATTTGCTCCCACCCTCACAGCCCCACTCTCAGCCCCACCTCCGTCCCATATTTGGACTGTCTGGGCGTGACAAGACGTGTGACACGGTCAAGATGGCGGTGGTGGGAACCGCCCATTTGGCTTCATGACCATCTTTAGAGAGAAATGGGTGGGCTATGTCCAGGTATTCCATCTATGGTCAGAACACAATGTTGACGGCTGTTTGTTACGTACAGATTTCTGTGACTGTACTCCCTGCTAGAAGAAGAGAGGCCTTTTTAGTTGGATCCTGCCTAAAGAAGCAAGACTGCAAAAGAGGTTCAAAAACTGTTTGAGAAACATAACTAAGATTTATGATGTTTACTTGGCCTCCAAATTGACCTTTCGCCGAGCCCCGCCCCCCTTAGTTACTGTTGCCAACTCCGACAATAAGTGGATCAAATACTGCAGCTCCGCAGATTTCCGCAATGGAAAGAAGTAGACAGATGCGTGTCAGCGACATTTTTTGGAGCAATTTCTTCTCAATATCATCCAGATCGAGGCAAAAGGGTTACAGTATGCAGTGGGGGGATATATTAGTGTTGGCTCCGCTGAGCGAAGCGTAGCAGGGAACAAGGAGTTGGGAGACTGGGAGAAGGTCCGGCGTCCGGGGACGCGTGGATCCGAGGAGCGGTGGCGGCGATGCGGTGTCCCTGTGAGCTGTCAGATGATCTGAGCTGCAGGCAGCTCTAACAGAGAAAAGCTCTCGGCGCTCTGCATCGCTCAGTTGATCATCTCAGCTGAGTCTGTTTATAAAATGTAACTTTTTATGCCCGTGTTTACTTTCATTTTTAGTTCCCGGCTGGAGCTCGGCATTAATTCATCACGTGATCATGACACCACCCGCTGTTGCGCTAAGGCTTAATGTGCGTTTATAAGACACATGGTTGAGGTAATATTACACTGATTTGCCGGCACGGTGTGTCTAATAAAGGGTCTTGGATAGTCTGAGAGGCGGACCTCCGCGCAGCCGCAGGCGGGGGGAGCACTCATGCTTGCTGTTGCTGGTTGAGCTCGATGAGGAGGTTCTGAAGGGAAACGAAGGAGACACGACTACTATCGAGGCTAATGCTATAAATTAGGCTTAGCTTCATCATTTTGTTTGGAGTTGTCGGATAGTAATGGTTGCTATGATGTGTGATTGGACAATAGCCGTTCTGGGGGCGGGGCCGGCGAAAGGCTAATTACCCAGATCGCTATTTCTTTTGTCGGATATACTTCATAGAATTCAGAATCTGTACACTTCGGAATGACGTCAGCCTCCAGTGTGATGAGAACATGTGATGGATGAGCACTGAATAAATCCTGGGTGGATTCAGGTTTGTGATTTGAGCTTGCTTTTATCTCTTCAAACAAAAAGACACTTCTTACAGAGCGGGTGCGTGATGTAAAACACAAAACTAAAATGAAGATACATGTGACTCTTAAAGGCCCTATCAGTGATATTCATCGAAATCATGGTAAAAACTGCGACTCTTTAGCGCCATGCAGTTTCGAGTAAGTATTGCAGCTACGGTGGCCCACTCAAAAAGGCAACAACTCCAGCGTTCACTCCAGCTATCTGGTTCGTTTTTTTATAAAAAAGCATGAGATTGATTTATTTCCAGTCTCTGTAGCCTAACCCACACAAAGCATATAACTACTCAAGCAGGTAAAAAACATTTTTTAATGAGTGTTCAGTCTTAATGCATAATGCCACACGTAGCCCCCCCTCCCCCCGCGCGACGAGGCGGCGCTATCCTACACCCCCCTTAGTCAACAAACATCACGGCTGTGAACATTTCTAGGGGAAACACTGCTGTTAGCTGTTGTATCAACCTACCAGTCCTGAAGGAAGCTAGCATAGCTGCCTGTCACCGATTCACACACGGAGGAGGGGTGGCATCAGCTGTGGCGTCCGGTGTCATGTGGATCAGAGCAGCGGAGTAAACAAGAGTCTGCCGGTTAGCCATCAGCTGATCGGTGTGCGCCGCAGTGAGGATCGAGATGGAGCTAACATCAACCACTGGCTGTTTAGCGATCGGATAGCCGATGAGGTTTGGCTGGAGCCGGGGACACGCTGTGGAAATAAAGTACCGGTAACTAATGCTAACATGGCTACCGGCTAGCGGACCACCGTTGGGAGAGACACGGCAGGCTGCGGTAAGAGAGGAGACTTTAATAGAAGGAGCTTTCTTGAAGAAGGACTTTGGAACTGATACGTTGGGACCGGATTGGGAGCTTTATTATGAAGAAAAGATCAGCTGAGGTGAGTCAGAAACAACACTTGGATGCTGGTGTCTAGCTGTTGCAGGCGGGGTTCTCATCATATGCGGCTGCTGAGTGTTGGAAATCAATAAGACCTGACATATTTGATGTGTCTTTTGATTTCATTGTTTGTTATTCAAACTAACAAAGTCCAGCAACAGTGTAACAACTAGTCTCGTCTCTTCTTAGTTGAATTGTCAGACGCCATGCTTCCACGGCGCACTGCTGCCCTCTGCTGTTTCTTTCAGGTTACAGTCATAGTGCAAACGCGTAACGTGGAGCTCACATGTCCCTAAATAGCTACCGTATTTCAAGATGGAGGATGACCATGGAGCGTCGACCACAATTTATGTATTAAAAATGTAAAATTTGAAGCTGAGAGGAATATTTAGAATTGATGTTGGTGAGAAATATTAATGAAAAAGGACAAGTTTGTGCAATGGATACACAGAATTTGGTAGTAAACAGGTAAAAATATTACACATTGTGGCTTTAAAGAGAGCTGTTTGACTAACTTAAAAATTATAGAAAATGTTTACCTCTCATTCAAAATGTCATTCAAGGTGCTGAGGATGGTGTCCAGCTGTTTGACCAGGGTCTGTGTTAGAGAAGGTACCAGCGGTTAAGACAGGGATTGATTTGTCTGAACCACATTTATTCTACCAGCTATGAAGAAAATGTTCATGAGTGAACACTACATGGCATTTACATGTGTTGCCCTCTGACAGAAAACTTGTATAGTTCAGTCTGCTGCATCATTTGTAATTATTTGAATGCTGTTTCTTTGAGCTAGACAAAGTGAACAGACCACTTTGCTCTCGCCGTGGCTGATGAACTCCTTCAGTTGTTTTAGGGTGGCCAGCCGCCGATCACGATCATCCTCCCTGGAGACTCGACGCAGGAGATTGGCCAGTCGAGACTCCTCTGAGTGAGCCATCCCTCTGTCTGCAACAACACAAACAAAGACACACTGCTGATTCCTCGGACCTCAACATGTTCTTCAGTTAAGTGTTGATTAACTTTTCCCTTCAGACAAACATACATCAAAAGATCAGAACTAACCCTTTAACAATCAGAACATTATAAATGTTCCAGATTGCAAGCATTAGGTCTAATCTGTGTGCCTCACCAGGAGGCATACTATGGACTAGGGATGCACAATTAATCGAATTTTAATCACAATTACGATCTGGGTTTTGAATGATTATAAAAACAAAACAAGCTGATTATTTGCATAGAAAATCTATGGGCTATTGTGAAGAGGAATATGCAATATGCTAGCCCTAACAATTCAGAAGAGCTGAAGGCCACTATCAGAGCAACATGGGCTCTCGTAACACCTGAGCAGTGCCACAGATTGATTGACTCCACGCCACATTGCTGCAGTAATCCAGGTCAAAGGAGCCCCAACTAAATATTGAGTGCTGTACATGCTCATACCTTTCATGTTCATACTTTCCATCAGTCTAAAATTCCCTTTTGTTGCATTGGTCTTAATTGATGTTCTAATTTCCTGAGATACTGAATTTGGAATTTTCATTAGTTGTCAGTTATAATCATCAATAGGGCTGCACAATATATCGAAAATTTATCGTTATCGCAATATCAGCATGCGCAATGGGCATATCGCAAAGAACAGAAAAATATCGCAATTAATGGTCATCTCAGATTTTTGCTACACATAATGCATTTTGTCAATCAAATGGAAGCATGAAGTTTTTGACAAATCAAATAGAGCCCTTCACCCATTTGGCCAATCGGTTGGGTTCTTATATGTTAGATGCCTTGGTGCCTAGGTGGACGGCACTTCATTTGGATGGCTAGCAAACACCTGAGTTAGCTTAGAGAGCGTCGCAATGACTGAGGGTAAGACGTGTGCGGAAAATGTTAGCGAGAAAAAACTCATTATTCAAACAGCATGACTATTATTTCAAAGTACTTGTGTTCAACAAACACAAGTACTTTGCAAGACATGCCAAACACTTGTGGCAACCACGAGGGGAAACACGACAAATCTCCGTTGTCACCTCCAACGCAACCATAAAGATCTATATACTGGGCTCTAGAAATGTAATGTGAACTTGCATGATTTCATTTTGTTACTGTATTAATACTAATGATAGAGGATGGAGTGGTGTGTCTAAAGTATATATACAAAAACTGCAGATTTAAGTATTTGTTCATTTATCGCAAGTAATATCGATATCGCAATATTAAGCACTGTTATCGTATATCGCAGGTTTTCCTAATATCGTGCAGCCCTAATCATCAACATTAACAAAATAAACATTTGAAATACATCAGTCTGTGTGTAATGAATGAATATAATATACAAGTTTCACTTTTTGAATGGAATTAGTGAAATAAATCAACTTTGTTATATTCTAATTTTATGACCAGCACCTGTATATAGCCTATATTTGTGCACTTATACTGACCATAATCAGAGTTTGAAATTAATTTAAATATCATAAAACATTTAAATTTACTTTATTTTGAAAAACCAACACCGCCAGCTCCTGTCTGTTAGCAAAGCTGGCGGTGCGCTGCTCTCAGGATTGAAAGAAAACTAGAGAAGACAGTACGGAGTAGACGGAGAAAGGCGTAAGAAAGGTACCTAAGCAGTGCTTTAAGTGGATTGGTAGGCAGTACCAACCCACCAATTCAGCATACCAGGACTTTTTTTCTAGAATACGGTGCGTACCGGTCAAAATCCTGACTCTAACTCTCAGGGCTCTACATATGATATTTTGTTGTTTTGTTTTTATGATGATTTTATGATTTGTTTTGCTGTTCTTTGTGATTTTTCTTTCTGTGGCAGTGCTATATAAATAAACTTTACTTACTCTACTGTTCCTTCTTTATCTGCTCCCTCTCCAGCACAGCTCTTTCAACAAATCTCCTACCATCTTTATGCAGATGACATTCAACTGTACATCTCCTTTAAGCCCCATGCGATGTCTAAGCTGCACTCAGCCTTTGCCTTTATTATTTTTTTCTTTTAGCTGTACTGTTTTTGCCTCATATGTCCAATTTTGAATTGAAAAAATGTAGAATTCCAATGTAAAGAAAGTTGATGCATATTTATGTACGATAAAAAAAAGCCATAATTAGTTCTGACTGTAAAAGTGTGCTATTACGTCTAACATTGAAAAAGCTTGTTTGACACCCTGCAAGAGTATCTCAATGTGTTAATCATTTTAAACTTAGTCCTAGAAAGATTTATAGTACAAAAGTCATGTTTTAGAATACAGTATAATTTCTCATAGCTTACCCTGCGATTTCCTCATTTCCTTTGAAGCTAAAGCACGATTTCCATGCTGAAGAGAAGTCAAATCTGTTGTCACGTCATTGGGCCTCAACTCTTCCCCCAGCGACTTCCAACCAAGTGTAATATTGCTGACTCCTTGCTCAACTTCATATTCACCTGAGGAGCACAAACATCCTGGATTTAGCCAAGTGCTTTATATACATTCACATAGCACTGTTCAAAACCAAGTTTAAACTTTTGTACGTAGGGGTGGGTCAATGTCATATCGTTCACAATAATACCAGTATGAATTTAGATTTTTTTTTTTTTTACATGGGCTTTTTCATGCGTGAAAGCAATTATTTTCTGCAAAATATTTTGTCTCTCTAAAGATCTTTGAGATTTGAGATTGAGGGGAGCCAGATGAGGTGGCTCGGGCATCTAGTTAGGATGCCTCCTGGACGCCTCCCTGGTGAGGTTTTCCGGGCACGTCCAACTGGGAGGAGACCCAAAGGAAGACCCAGGACACACAGGAGGGACTATATTTTTCGGCTGGCCAAGGAACGCCTTGGGATTCCCAAGGAAGAGCTGGCCCAAGTGGCTGGGGAGAGGGAAGTTAGGGCCGCTCTGCTTAGGCTACTGCCCCAGCGACCTGACCCAAGGTAATCGGACGATGATGGATGGCTGGATGGATGGACACTGCGACCGATGGACTAAAAAGCATCTTGTAATAAAGATGAGGATAAGATGTCGAGGGGGCAGGCAGAGGTCTTCATAGAGTTAACTAGTTTGGTTAGCTCAGGCAAAGAAACAGGAGCAAAACTATCTAGAATGATGGGCCAGGTTGGAGTCCGAAGAGGCAGAGATAAAGCTGAAGGAGAGATGCTAGATCGAACCTTATTGACTTTATCCACAAAGAAAGAAAGTTTTCACAATCTCCATCAGAGTGAATGGAGGCTGTAAGTGAAGCAGGAGAGACTATACTGCTGATTAGTGTTGTCAAAAGAACCGGTACTTCGGTACCGACCCGGTACTACAAAAATGTAAACGTCACGGTACCAAGATTTCGTAGGTACCGGTAGTACCGAGGACCCATCTAAACCCGGTCCTTGATGCGCATGATTCGCGCATTAACTGGGCGCGTGCAGTCGCTTCGAAAGCACCGCCGCAGAACAGAGTGACGGCGAGCGGTAGACCAGCTGATGTGGTGAATAAAGTTCATTCACGGAGATCCCCCCCGCCCCGCTGTCACGGAGACCGACAGGAGAGACGCTTCGCTCCAGCAGCACCTCCCGTTCTCATGCTTTCTTGTATTTTTAATTCAAAAACTTGACAGGATGTCCCACAGACCCCTGAATCCCTCTGTCAGCGCTGCTCTTCAGCGCTCCTCCTCAGGAACGTCCTGACACAACGCTCACCTCCGCTGATCAGTGACGTAGGAGGTGAATTTAATGCGACATGACCGTTCAGACTAGTCGCTTTCAAAAATTCGCATATGTGTCAGAATCAGTACTACATAGAGTGTGGTGTGAATACACCATCGTCTTTATTAACTATTTTAATCTCCTATATGTTTAATTAGGGTAACAAACAAACAGGATGACATAAAGGCGTTGACTGCTCACAGACGGAGTTTTTCTTTTTTTAATGACTGTAATGTGTTTCCAAAAGATGAACAACAATGTATGGCTCAGTCAGTGTTTATGTCCTTAAAATCAGTTTGTCAACAAAGCTGCTCTAACTAGATGTTCTTGTCTGGATAAATAGCAGGTTTACAAAAAATATATGAACAAAAACACATTTTGATTAAATAAAAGTGCATTAAAAACATGTTATGATAGTAGTACAATAGTAATTCAGTTCATTTTTCTTATATACAGCACTGATTCACAAAAGATACCATCTCAAGGCACTTTACAGGAAAATTAATGTTTTTATTGGTAAATTTAGTCTAAATTAAATTTTTGTTTGGTACCGAAATTGGTACCGAGAACCATGGATTTTCACTGGTACCGGTACAGAATACTGAAATTTTGGTACCGTGACAACACTACTGCTGATGGTGTTAAACAACACCCTGAGTCCCTTTGCTCTGGGACACCAAGTTGGAGAATGCAACCCTGGTGTCTCTGACTGCAGAGTTAAAGGAGGTCAGAAGATCCTTTAGATGCAGCAGATGGACACGAGGATGGGTTTTCTTCCACAAGTGCTCAATTTTTCTGCACTGGCACTTAAGGCTGCAAATGCTGCCATTAAACCAAGGAGTAAGGGAGCTGATCTGGTTCTGACAGGTCAGATATTGTCCAGAATGGAGAGGCAGTGCTTGTTAAAGTGAGTAGTTAAAGAATCTGTGCCAATATCAGAAGATAAGGGTGGATTGAAAGCAGCAGAAAATTTGCTAACCCTAACTGACCAAACGGCGAGCAGAAGGTGGGGATGCAGAAAGTGACAAGTTGAAGAAAATGCAATGATGATCTGAAATATAAACGTTCTCGGGAGAAACACTGTCAATATTTAAACTAGGGATGCACCGATCCACTTTTTTCCACATTCGATCCGATACCGATATCAGAAGTTTAGTATCTGTCGATATCGATCTGATACCGATATGGAAAAACAGTATTACCCTTTAGGCACCAGGTTTGTTTTTTTAATATTCAATTCTGACATGACTATTTCAAAAGGTTGTAGCTTGAAAATGGTTAGAGATAAAGGTAAAAATCTTCAGTAGGACCCAAATTTTGTGATGGGAGCAAATTCACTCTCATCAAATTAGCATATTATGACTTCACCAGGCTGCCATATTGGAATGTATAATTTTTACAAATGTTGCTTCTTATTTTTACATGTAATTTTAAAATGTTCATTATATTTTTTATATTTCTAATTTATATATATACACATATATAAAGTTCTTTATTCATTTTTGCTTCATTTAGTTATTTTTATATTGTATTTTTGATATTGTCCACTCAAGACTAATGCTTTATAGGCATATTTATCAGGTTTGTTGGGCTTGTAGAGCTTCAGGGTCGACTTTCCCTTGAATGTAATGATCATTTGATCCAAGGAAAGTTCCTTATGTGGACCATAGATGATTGGAATACGTGGAATGTTCATATCGATTATGTGACGCACTTTTACTTTCACTTTCATATTTACCGCGGCTGCTAGTGATGCGCGGGTTGTCTTCCAACCCGCGGGTACCGCGGGTTACCTGCGGGTCGGGTTGGGTCGGGTTGGGTCAATAAATTATTAATTCAGTGCGGTGTGGTTTGGGGCGGGTTCATCAAATATATATATTATATAGATATGCACACTGAAGATAAAGACATTAATCAATGCTTAATTTTGTAAAACATAATATTTAAGACAGTTTTTTAAACACGGTCATGTTTTAAAACGTTATAACGTGCAGATAACCTTTGACCCTATGACGTAGGCACATAGAACGCGACAGCAAAGTGCGCTCCAAGCAGGTGGCAGGCAGCCACATCAACAAAACGATAGAGGAAGATATTTTGGATAAAATTCGATTGGGAGTTTACATTCTTAAAAGAAAGGAGGGACAAACTAATCGCGTGTTTGGGAAAGATTCAGCGAGGTAAGAAGCTCAATATTATAACGTGTTTTTAATGGGGCTGGGCGGGTTGTAAAACTAGACAAAGTGATGCGGGGCGGTTTGGTGCGGGTCAGACTTTTTGAAATCTGCGGTACCCGGGGGTTGAAAAAAACCCTAACCCACGCATCACTAGCGGCTGCCGCTATTTGCGGCTTTTTTTTTTACATTCCTGCTATGCCTGTCACCATTAGTGTGTTTTTACCATCCCTTCTACACCCACCGTGTCCCGATCACAGAGAAATATGCCTCGGATCATGTGTGTGCAGCCTGATTACTCTCGTGAAGCACAGACTCTCTGTTGCTGCGCGCAGCGTGACTTTCTCTCACTGGATGAGTGAGTCTTCATCAGAGGGTGAATATTCCTCTTCGGAAATTAGAGTCAACTATTACCAAAGAACTTTGCCAACAATGAACAGACCTGCCAGCATTGTAAGTTTTTACTCTCCAATATTCGCCCTCTGTGTGCTCCGCTTGTCTCCTCCCTCCGTCGGAAGCGTCCCGGCTGGAGGCAATTTTCAAACTGTATAAACTCCGAAAATTTCAATAGAAACACCCAAAAGTGTTGCTCAGATTTAATTTACACCTTTCCAGTATCTTCTGGTTTAAAGTAATAACTTCATGAGTGATACTATTTGCAGCTGTGGCTCGTTAAACTCTGCAATCATGCTGCACAGCGTGGGGCTGTAGCGCACGACGTCGTCACTCACAGCACATAGAAATATACTGAATAGATCTGTTCTTATGGATCGGGTCATAGATCAGTCCATAGTCTCCGATACCTGATCTAGAATTTTCTCCATATCTGTACCGATACAGATATGAAGATCAGATGGGTGCATCCCTAATTTAAACCCAAGGTTTGTGATCCAACAAGGTACAACTCTGGTGTGTGTGGGGCCAGAAACATGATGAGTAAATGTGAGTCCATGAGGCTGGAAACGATGCATTTGCATGCACATCTAAGTCAATCTAGGTCTATCTAAAGTAATAAACTGGGAGCCTTCATCCTAGTTTACATGTATGTTAGGAAACCGAACTCTCAAATGAAGTTTATTCTACTCCGGTACAGTAGGTGGCGACATGCGCTCTTTCACGTCGGCATTCTTCCGGTTAGCTTATAGCAACACAAAAAGTAAACAAACGCTGGCGGGGATTGAAGCACACGAAGTTAAAACAGGATATGCACAATGGCTGAAGGAATGGACATCAACAATGCTGCAGCACAGCTTATTTGATACGTACTGTACTGTTTGACGGTGATACAAGTGTTATTGAAAATTTGACCATTAAGCAGGAAGCTGTTAAAGGAGCAGGTTTTTAGTAAAGCCATGCTGAGTGAGGGCAAAAAAACAACCTCAGTTGTCACTTTTGCCCTCCGTTCAATACTTCCATAATTCACTGCTGCTCCTCTATGGTGGACCCACATGATCAGGTGATGTAGGTGCAAAGGGTCAATATCGAAGACCTATCGACCCATTCTCATATGTTTAATATAGAGGAAAAGTTTTTTCAAAATGTATTTTCCTATTGTGCTATCGCCCAGCTCTAGGTGCAGCATTATCAAGTCAAGTCTACCTGTTTGGTTTCCGTGAACTTTACTGAACTCTGGACAAAAATAAACACTGTCCACCACATTCTCTCTCCTGCTCATCTCTGAAATCATCCTCACCTTTTGTAGCTCTAATGCTAATACAATACTCGAGTTATGTAAAAAATAAATACCATTAAAGGGTCAAGCAAAGGCCTGGACTGAAGAAGCAGGGAAAATGTTGCCAAGCCCAAATGTAAAAGAAGACTCACAAAAATTCAGTAAGCTGTAAGAACCCCATGGTTAGAAGATTCTACTAAAGGCCTTACCCTCCACCTGATGTGCATCTGCAACAGCGTAGGCATCACTGTGCACCTCTGGCTGTTCAGGGCACCTGGAGGGCAATGCGTCGAACAACAGTCCTGAACCACGTTCTCTGGACTTCACTTCGTCCTGACTGGAGGATAGAGTGTCAGCTCTGGAAACAGTGAAATCACACAGAAAAGAAAGTTACTCCAATGTTTCACAATTAACTTGACATTTGATTTTAGTTGCACTCATGTTCTTATGGCTGAGTACTGAAACTAGATACCTCTTTAGGACTGACTGAAAATATTTGGTAGTTGGGGTGTGAATCTTACAACAACTCACGATTCAATTTGATTCCAATTCTTGGGATGACAATTTGATTCAGAATCGATTCTTGATTCACAATCAATACTTTTAGTAAAGAGTGTCAACTAGAGCATGAGTGTGTGTGTGTGTATACAATGTGTCAGTATATGTGAAACATCTTTATCTAATAAACAAGTTTTATAACATCAGTGTGTATTCACATACATACCTTTAT
Source organism: Aphyosemion australe (assembly GCA_006937985.1). NCBI lineage: Eukaryota > Metazoa > Chordata > Actinopteri > Cyprinodontiformes > Nothobranchiidae > Aphyosemion > Aphyosemion australe. Next base: position 3,167,021 of record SSNS01000003.1, on the reverse strand, counting down.
TATTATCCTGTGTGCTTTCTGAGTCAATAAGTAAGTTTCATTATGTTTTATAATGTTTAAATGGTGCTATCCTGTTTAGTTGGTGTGTTGTTTCATGCTGACTGCACCGTGCATAATTGATGCTTGTTAAGCCTAATTAGTGCCTGTTAGTCTTCGTGTTCAATGATAAATGTTACTGGTTTATGTGAATACATGCTACTGATGTTATAATAGCTTGTGAAGTGGTCTCCCTTCACCATCCTGTGGAAGACCTCCTGTGAGGTTCCAGTTCGCAAAACATCACATCCCAGGGAACCAGACCACTACAGACAAGTCGCCTTGACCTCCCACCTGATGAAGACCATGGAGAGACTCATCCTCACCCATCTACGCTCCGTGGTGAGTCCAGAGATGAACCCGCTGAAGTTTGCATATAAACCAAACATTGGGGTGGAGGGCGCCATCATCTACCTGCAGCACTGGGCACTGACTGTTGTTGTTTGACTTCTCAAGCACTTTCAACACCATCCAGCCATCTTTGCTGCAGCAGAAGATGAGGGGAGCAGGATTGGACGGACATCTGACTTCATGGATCATCAACTACCTCACCAACAGGCCACAGTATGTGAGGTTGCACAACTGTACATCTGAGGTGGTTCTGTGCAGCACCGGAGCTCCACAGGGTACGGTGCTCTCACCCTTTCTATTCAACTTCTACACCTCGGACTTCACCTACAATACCAGCAGCTGTTACCTCCAGACGTTCTTAGATGACTCGTTCATTGTCGGCTGGCACACTGCTGCCAACCACTGAACATTCTCCCTCTCCTGATATTACATCTCACTTTCTTTAACATAGAATGTGCTACTATTAGTTCACCTATTGAATTAATTATAGATTCAATCAGATAAAGACAATAAAGTTTCTCTTACTAAATAGAACTTCTATTAAGAAATCACAGTGTAGCCATAGAAACACTACTTGATATATATGGTGTGTGCGTGTGTGTGTGTCTGTGTGGTGTGCGTGTGCCTGCTCTGTCTTCTCAATCCCCAGTGAGTCGTAGCGGATGGCTGCTCATACTGAGCCAGGATCCTCTGGAGGTTTCTTCCTGTTAAAAGGGAGTTTTCCTTCCCACTGTCGCCACATGCTTGCTTAGTATGAGGATTGTATCAACACACTGACACTAGTCAGTGTCTTGATGCAATCTGCTGGGTTCCTTATATAGGAAACTTTTTTACTGATTGGCTTAATGAACTGAACTGTATTGGAATGTTTACTTTGTGAAGTGCCTTGAGACGACTCTTGTCGTGATTTGGCGCTATATAAATAAACTGAATTGAAATTGAATAGAATTGTCGGCTGTGTGTCTGAGGGGAATGACCTGGAGTACAGGTCAGTCATCATGGACTTTGTGGACTGGTGTGAGCATAACCGCCTTCGTTTAAACACCAGTAAAACAAAGGAAATGGTGATTCACTTCCAGAGAAACACTCCTGCTCACTCACCAGTAAACATCCAGGGAGCAGACATTGAAGTGGTGGATACCTTTAAGTACCTGGGTGTTCACCTCAACAATAAACTGAACTGGTCCCACAACACAGATGCTCTGTATAAGAAGGGCCAAAGCCGCCTCCATCTCATGAGGAGGCTGAGGTCCTTCAGAGTTAATTCCCAGCTGCTAAACTCTTTTTACCATTCTGTTGTTGGCTCTGTTATTCATTCTGCTGTGGTCTGTTGGAGAGTAGGCAGCTCTGATTGAAACAGGAAGAGACGGAACAAGCTAGTTAACAAAGCTAGCTCGATTCTGGGCTAGCACTGGATTCTGCTGAGGACGTGTGTGAAATGAGGATTTTGGTGAAGCTGACCTCCATCTTGGAAAACCCCTCCCACCCACTGTATTCTACTGTGGAGGCCATGGACAGCTCCTTTAGTGGAAGATTTGAGACATCCAACATGTAAAACAGAACGCTACCGTAGGTCATTCATTCCCACTGCAGTAAGCGTGTAGAACTCTACAGTTTAACTGTTGCTGGCATTATCCTGTCACATGCAACATCAGTGATAGATTCAGTACCTGTGCAATACCCAGATGTACATTAATATGTCTCTGTCCTTTATGCTGTTTCTTTTTGGAAACTGAAGTTTGAATTTTCATTCATTTTTAAATTTCTGAAGGTTACAATAATAGCCTACTGCCATTGTGTATTTACCTGTATTATTTTTTCCTATTTTCTAAGTCTATGTGCTGCCTTAACGAGTGAATTTCCTCACTGTGGGATCAATAACGTCTATTCTATTCAAAAGCATGTTTATTACTTTAAGATATATCACATATACTGACACACTGTATTCTCTTTTTTCCGCCCGCTTCTTCAAACCACACACACACTCATATTTACACACACATTCTAGTCTACACTCTAGTTGACACTGTTACTAAGAGTGTTGATTGTGAATACAGAATTGATTCTGAATCGAATAATTGAATTGTGAGCTGTTGTAAGATTCACATCCCTACTAATTAGTTTTAACAAGCATCAATTATGCACGGTGCAATCAGCATGAAACAACACTCAAACTAAACAGGATAACACCATTTAAACATTAAAAACACAATGGAACTCACTTCTTGACTCATAAAACACACAGGATAATAGGAAAGGTACGTCTCTGCCGTGTTTCAGCAGATTGCAGCGTAGGGGCGCAGAGCGAAGCGGTGCAGCTAGTGCCGGCTTGAGTAATTATGTGTTCAGAGACACTGGGATATACGGCAGTTTACGTAAAGGCTTTTGGACAGGATCGATTCAGAATCTTTATAATCAAGAACTCCGATTCGGATGTGAATCAATTTTTTCCGCCACCTTAATTTGGTAGATATTGATACTAAAGAGGGTTGCAACAACGAACAGGTTATACTGTTAAAAGCGTGAAACAATGAAGTTAATCTACCATTAAGACTTCTCCAACACCGCTGGAAAAAAAAATCCACTCGACCCAAAGACATATTAGCACAGCCCACACGGACAAAACCAAAAGCAGATTGGAACGGACACAGACGGATCTCGGCAAAAGCAGAACCAGCAACAACAACCACCAGGACTGCCATTTCCACCTAGGAAGCGAATGAAATCTCCTGTGTGGGAATATTTTAGATTCCCAAAAATGCTAAAGGAGAAAACCAGGATGGTGGCTCACCCTTCTGCAGAGCATGCAGAAAAAAGTTGCAACCAAAGGATCCAACTCCTATGATCATCTGCACCTCTGAGATCATCATGCAGACAAATGAACTACAACTGAGTCAGGTGATGTTAGTGACTGAAGGGATTTAACAGTAATATTAGAACAATCCAGTAAACAAGGGTTCATTTAGTAGTGTTGTACTACGTTCCCCCCGTATGTCTATAACAACCCAGTTCGGCAAGCCATTTTAACATTTAATCAACAACACCTCTTTGTAATTCCTATTTCAAATTGCAATAATATGATTTATCCTTGTCCAAATAATATTCTGACTAGTCAAAAAGAAAAATAAAGATTTTCACAAGTAGAAATTACATTTAAGGATATTCAACAACTGCACCAGTAGGAATTTAGCATCTCGTTTCTCTGACAAGACTGAGATTCTCATCTGTGCCCCAGACAAGCTGGTTCCCAAAGTCAGAGACACACTGACAGGAGCGAGGCTGCCGTACACGTCTGCCATTAGTCCCCTGACACCACCATTTTAAATGAGTTATATTACTGAGATTACCTTTATTTTACAAATGTAAGTGCAGGTCATGTCATTTACTTCATTTAACAGAGCCCTGCAATGGGACTGAGATCACACGAGTCCCAGCACAAATCTCGCATGAGGTTGCAGTGGGTGGATAAAAAAAGCAGTTCCTGGAGAGTGCACCCGACGTATGCAATTTTTATTTTAATCCACACAGTATTTTTAAATTGTATATTTTTATTTCTTAAAAACGTGTATATATGCAGCATTTTGAATCTTTTGACTATTATTTCTGTTATATTTTCTTGTTGCTTACTCTTCAACCTTACTTATATTTTATTCTTTATTTTTACTCTCCCTTTTGCTCCCATAATGAATGTAGTTGCTGCTGTGACACTAAAATTTCTCCACTGAAAGGGATTTTCAATTCTTTTCTAGTTGGAAGTGCATTGAGTTGCCTCCCGACATCATGAAGTTAGGCTGTTTCGCTGCAGAAGCATCTCATGACTCCTAGAACATCAGGGACAGATGCACACCTGAACAGCAGGTGTTTTAACTAAAACTCCCCCCAGGCTCCAGGCGTTTGTTACACTAAATCAGTGATCCCAACTCCCTTCCTAGAGGGCCGGTCTTGTGAGAAATTCTGTTCCCCTGGCCTGAAATAATCCGTTTCCCCTGTGTCGGGAGGGCGCACTTCAGCCGGAGAGGTTGATCCGGCTACGTCTTCACACCATTTGTGATAGACTTTTTTGGTAAAATGATTTAATGTAATAAAATCATGCTTGTGATCTTGTTTTTTTAATATGTCCTCATAAAAACAATAAAAAGTACAGCATAAAACAGGGGTAGGGAACCCTGGTCCTGGAGAGCTGATATCCAGCACGTTTTAGAGGTTTCCCTGCTTCAACACAGTTGATTCACCTGTTCAGCAGCTCATCAGGCTCTGCAGAAGCCTGTTAATCACCTGCTGATTAAAACCAGGTGTGTTGAAATAGAGAAACCTTTAAAAACGTGCTGATAGCGGCTCTCCAGGACCAGGGTTCCCTACCCATGGTATAAAATCAGCCGCAAATAACTTTTACAACACTTTTATCATTTTTGAAAGTATAATATAATGTAATCTCGCTTTAACAATCATCTTTTATTTGGGTTTGTTTAGTCCTCTCATAATGGCCAATAAGTCATGTGAATTTGGAAATATTTGCAATTGATTCGCCAAAGTTATTAGGGGAAACTGAATATTTCAGGGAAACAGAATTTCTCATGTTTTACTGTTTTCCCTGCTTCAACAACACATCTGATTTTAATCAGCAGGTGATTAACAGGCTTCTGCCGAGCTTGATGAGCTGCTGAACAGGTGTGTTGGATTAGGGAAACAACCAAAACATGCTGGATACCGGCCCTCGGGGAGGGAGTTGGGGATCACTGCACTAAACTCTCCATCATGTTCCACAGAGGATGGAGGAACTTGATGCTTCTAGTATTGCTTCGAGGACTTCACATATTTATTAGCAACTATAAAAGTTAGGACGTCTCCTCGTCATGTATTCCTTAAAAGACGTTTCCGGAAGTCCTAGTTGAAGCAGATAATTTTCGCACGGTGGCGTCTTCCTTCTGCAAACTAGCTTCGTTAGCAAACACAAGTGGAGGAATGCTAACATGCTAAATCTACACCGAAAACCGCAAACAACTGCTATAGCTCAACCTACATGTGTCACATAGAAATTAAACACATTCTGTCCCCGACTGGCTGATATAACGAAACCAAACATCTGTTAACTAAACGAGGGTCATTTCTTAGTCCGTTCACCGTTAGCGCGAGGCTCGCCGGACCCGCAGACAGTCGACCCTACCGGGACACGAGCTGCTAGCCTGCACGCGCATCTCAGGAGAATACGGTTGAACCGTGGGTGTAATTTAACGTTACCGCGAAGAAACAGGCGCATCCGTTTCTCATGTGACCACAAGCAGCCCAGCAAAGGCCCTAAAATCCGCCGTTTTCTTTCACACCGGAGCACAACACCTACCTGGACTGCCAGTCGTTCCAGTGTGGCCGCAGTTTGTGGGCGCCGCTGAGCCGAGACCCCGGGGCTTTTCGGCTCATTACCTTGTAGAACACTGCATGTCCTGCTGGCAGCGGGAGCTACTCAATGCTACTGCTCACATTTATTTATTCAAGGCTCAAGAGTTGGTTAGCAACTTGTCATTCCAGCTAGCTAGCGATAGTCTTCTTCTTCTTTCACTTCTTCGTCTTCTTCTGACATTGAATGAGTGTAAGTGAGGTGCAGCACCGCCACCTTCAGAGCATATCCAGACTAGTCTGGTCTCAGGTCAAAAATACACACCCTCCAGAAAAATCACACATATCACCAGTGAAGCAACGAGCAAAAACAAATAGACATCAAAAATGATTAAATGAATCAAGAAAGCAGGAAGAAAATTTATTTCTGTTTTTACATTTTTTAAATTCAGTTCAAACAATTTTAGATGCACATTCTGAAACAACCTGCAGATAATCACCTGCAGTAAACCCTAACTTAGAAGCATGCTTAACAAGAAAAGCAGGAATTTAAAGGACACTCGGCCCTGGTGTCATGTGGTTAGGTTAAGATAAAGGTTGTTTTTCCGGTTATTATAAGATCAGAGGAGATTAGCAGCTGTTCAAAAAGTGGCTACTGTTAGGCAAAACATCTGTCTGACTCTGATGAACATTTACTGCTTAAAATGATTTTTAAGGAGGTAAACCTTAGAAAAAAGAGGATGAACATATGAGGGGATGTTTATAAAGTTTCATTTAAAGATGATAAGCAACATTTGATCATACATGGAGGTCTGGATTTGGAGTCACACTCAAAAGTAAAGGCATTATTGGATAATTTATTTGATTTGTGACATGGCTTAGATCATGTCCCCATCATTTATCTGTCCTGTAGTATGCTGGAGTGTTCGTTCTTTACACAATCAGACGAGATTCATCATCACCCATGAGTTTCACATCTTGTTCATTTAGGATAAGACTCGTGACGCACACGGATCTTGACACATTTCCATGTACTGATCCACAGCTACATAGGATTATGTCAGCAGAGGTTCTGGTTACTCTTTGAATAGCATTCAGAGAGGCCAGATTTGTTTCCTGTACTATTTTCCAGTTTTTTCTATATAAATCAACTTAAAATTGGAGCTACCAACTCATAGTATTTTTTCCACATCTACTATTCAAAATAAAAACTATAAGATTTGAGTGTGGTTTCCGTATGTCCCTCCCCTGGGGATAAAAGAACCGGGACGGACCGAGGGTTCTCACAGGCTGCAGCCAGTGACGGACTGGACCCTGCGGACCCAAAACCAACAACAGCATGCTAAGCAACTTTTTCACTTTTGCTTTCATTAACAGAACACTAGGATGTGCTAAAAGCAAGCTAAAACTGCATATAATCCCTTTAAAGTGGAAAAACACACTACAGGCTGATCCAACTTTGATGTAATGTCCTTAAAACAAGTCAAAATTAGGCTCAGTAGTGTGTGTGGCCTCCACGTGTCTGTATGACCTCCCTACAATGCGTGGGCATGCTCCTGATGAGGTAGCAGATGGTCTCTAGATCTCCTCCCAGACCTGGACGTTCACTCCTAGACAGTCTGTGGTTTAATGCAGCATTGATGGATGGAGCAAGACAAGATGTTCCATGGTGAGGGTGATGATGATGAGGAGGAGGATGATGATGATGATGATGAGTGATGGAGGATGATGATGATGATGATGATGATGATGATGATGATGATGATGGTGATGATGTGATGATGATGGTGATGATGATGATGATGAAGATGATGATGATGATGATGAAGATGATGATGATGATGATGATGATGATGATGATGAAGATGATGAAGATGATGATGATGATGATGATGATGGTGATGATGATGAAGAAGATGATGATGGTGATGATGATGGTGATGATGATGATGATGATGATGATGAAGATGATGATGATGATGATGATGAAGATGATGATGATGATGATGATGAAGATGATGATGATGATGATGATGATGATGAAGAAGAAGATGATGATGATGATGATGGTGATGATGATGAAGATGATGATGGTGATGATGAAGAATTAGAAGATGATGATGATGATGGTGATGATGGTGATGATGTGATGATGATGAAGAAGATGATGATGATGAAGATGATGATGATGATGATGATGATGATGATGATGATGATGATGATGAAGAAGAAGATGATGATGATGATGATGATGATGGTGATGATGATGAAGATGATGATGGTGATGATGAAGAATTAGAAGATGATGATGATGATGGTGATGATGGTGATGATGATGGTGATGATGTGATGATGATGAAGAAGATGATGATGATGATGATGATTTATTATAACACTAGAAAAAAATAATGAGGAAAATATGCTGGATCAGCACCATGAAGCAAACTTATGGTCATATGTGCACTACTCTGGAAATTAAATGTCTCGCTCTCAGGCAGGTAACTCACTGGTCTAGGCTGCTGAAAGGGTTTCTTGTTGTTACAAACAAACAAACAAACAAACAAAAAATAGGTGTGGGGAATCTGAAAAGAACTAAATACTACCAGAAGAAATGCTCTCTCTCTCTCTCTCTCTCTCTCTCTCTCTCTCTCTCTCTCTCTCTCTATCTCTATCTCTCTCTCTCTCTGTGTGTGTGTGTGTGTCGCCTCATAAGGAGAGAATGTGGAGGCTCTAATGATAAATTATATAGATTCTAGATAAATGTGGGTTGTTGTTATTCAGACTCATATTCTGTAAATTACATTGTTAGGTTGGTAGCAGAGCTCTCAAGTTTAATGTAAAGTTCAGAGTGAGATCATGTAATTGGACATCCATGCCCCTGATGTCATCTGTTGGGGCCAGCTCCGGTGGCCTAATGGTATGAGTGTCCACCCGGGACTGGGAGATCGGGGTTCAAATCCCGGTCGGGTCATACCAAAGACCTTGAAAAAATGGGACCCAATGCCTCCTCGCCTGACACTCAGCACTAAGGGATTGGATTGGGGGGTTAAACCACCAAATAGTTCCCGAGCACGGCCGTGTCTGCAGCTCACCGCTCCCCACCACGGGGATGGGTCAAATGCAGAGATGTAATTTCACCAGTGTGTGATGATGACTTGGGACTTTAACTTTATCCTTGATGTACTTATGGATCTTGGAAGTTTCATCCTGGACAGTGGCTCTCACACTCACTAGTCCTTGGCCTCCTTCCTTACGACTAGTGTACAGTCTCAGGGTGCTGGATTTGGGATGGAACCCTCCATGCATGGTTAGGAGCTTCTGTGTCTTAACATACAGTTGCAAGAAAAAGTATGTGAACCCTCTGGAATTATATGAATTTCTGCACAAATTGGTCATAAAATGTGATCTGATCTTCATCTAAGTCACAATTATATGTTTCCATGTTTTTATTGAACACACCATGTGAACATTCACAGTGCAGGTGGCAAAAGTATGCGTATATTTAATAACTGGTTGCACCTCCTTTGGCAGCAATAACTTCAACCAAACGTTTCCTGTAGTTGCATATCAGACCTGCACAACGTTCAGGAGTAACTCTTGACCATTCCTCTTTACAGAACTGTTTCAGTTCAGCAATATTCCTGGGATGTCTGGTGTGAATCGCTTTCTTGATGTCATGCCACAGCATCTCAATTGAGTTGAGGTCAGGACTCTGACTGGGCCACTTCAGAAGGTGTATTTTCTGTTGTTGTTTTACTTCTAGGTTTTGGGTCGTTGTCCTGTTGCATCACCCATCTTCTGTTGAGCTTCAGCTGGTGGACAGATGGCCTTCAGTTCTCCTGCAAAATGTCTTGATAAACTTGGGAATTCATTTTTCCTTCGATGATAGTAATCCAGCAAAGCAGCCCCAAACCATGATGCCCCCTCCACCATACTTCACAGTTGGGATGATGTTTTGATGTCGGTGTGCTGTGCCTCTTGTTCTCCACACACAGTGCTGTGTGGTTCTTCCAAATAACTCAACTTTGGTTTCATCTGTCCACAGAATATTTTGTTAGTACTGCTGTGCAACATCCAGGTGTTGTTTTGCAAACTTTAAACATGCAACAATGGTTTTTTGGACATCAGTGGCTTCCTCCGTGGTGTCCTCCCATGAACTCCATTCTTGTTTAGTGTTTTACGTACCGTAGATTCGCCTACAGGGATGTTGGCATATGCCAGAGGTTTTTGTAAGTCTTTAGATGACACTCTAGGATTCTTCTTCACCTCAGGGGAGAACATTAAGTGTCTGTGCTGTAAATATTCGTAAAAAACATGTTATTTGTGCCTTTCCGAATACCGTATTCAGGTTCGGTTCCACCCCTAATTTCTTCCTTTGGGTAGCTTATTATTCCTGCAGGATATCTGATTACTGGCAGTGCGTCGCTGTTTATTACCCGGATCTTGTTCTTGCCACTGAGCTGACTTCTTAGGAATGGCCTTACTAGTTGTAGGTATTTGGCTGTGGCTCCTTTCCTTGCAGCTTCCATTTGCTTGTGGGACACCAAGGTACTTGTAGATGTCCTCAATGTCTGCTATTGTTCCGTCTGGGAGTGAGACCCCTTTTGTGTGGACTACCTTCCCTTTCTTTGTCACCATCCGACCACACTTCTCAAGTCCGAATGACATTCCGATATCAGTGCTGTAGATCCTGGTGATGTGGATCAGTGAGTCGATGTCTCACTCTTGGCGTACAGCTTTATGTCATCCATGTAGAGTAGATGGCTGATTGTGGTTCCATTCTTGAGTTTGTATCCATAGCCGGTCTTGTAGATTATTTGGCTGAGGGGGTTCAGACCAATGCAGAACAGCAGTGGGGACAGGGCGTCTCCTTGGTATGTGCCACATTTGATGGAGACTTGTGCAATTGGCCTCAAGGTAGTTTTCCACAGCATCATTGAGTTTGCAACGAAGGCTCTCAGACTCCTGTTGATGTTGTACAGCTCCAAGCGTTCAATGATCCATGAGTGCAGCATTGAGTCATAGGCTTTCTTGTAATCAATCCAGGCCGTGCACAGGTTGGTGTGTCGGGCTTTGCAGTCTTGGGTGACTGTTTGGTCTATCAGCAGCTGGTGTTTGGCTCCTCTCTGCCGATTTCCTTCTGTGCTGTGCTCATGTATCGATCTATGTGCCCACCTATCTTAGTCGCTATGATTCCTGACATGAACTTCCATGTTGTCCGGAGACAGGTTATTGGCCAATAGTTGGATAGGAATGTACCCTTTGAGGGGTCCTTCAGGATCAGGATTGTGCGCCCTTCAGTTAGCCATTCAGGGTGAGTCCCATCCTTTAGCAGCTGGTTCATTTGTGCTGCCAGGCGCTCATGGAGTGCAGTGAGCTTCTTAAGCCAGTAGACGTGGATCATGTCAGGCCCTGGTGCTGTCCAGGTTTTCATACCTGACACTCTTTCTTGGATGTCTGCCACAGTGATGGATACTGGGTTCTGCTCAGGGAGGTTGCTGTGGTCTTCTCTTAGAGAGGCTAGCCACTTTGCATCGCTGTTGTGTGATGCCTTCTTCTCCCAAATGCCCTTCCAGTACTGTTCAGTCTCCAGCCTTGGTGGGTCTGCTCCACTATCTCTCTTTAGGTGGCTGGCCAAGGCTTGGATCTTTTTGTTTGGCAGTATCCAGTGCTTCAGGTATGGGTATCTGGCTGTAGCTCTTACTGTTTTGCTCATTGTGCCCTTCTGGAACTCTGACAGTTGGCTCACTTCTCTCCATGCTGCTTTGATTTTGGCCTCCAACCTTCTTTTCCATGGATATATATTATGCATTTACTGCTACCACACCTAAATATTCACCTAAAACAAAAATAAAATCTGATCAGAGGACCTGTTAAAATCAAATAGTGTCCACACACTCTACAGGGATCACAGCGAGTATAATTTGTACTTTTCTTTTTGCAATTTCTCCAAATTTAGAATCCCTGGGTCCAGAAGTGTGCTGCATTCACTGAGTGCACACACACACACACACACACACACACACACACACACACACACACACACACACACACACACACACACACACACACACACACACACACTCAGGTTTGTTCCTCAGCAACTGCACTGTTACTAAGAGACTCATTGCAAAGAGGCAGTGTTTCCATGGCAACACTAGAGGCTGAGTCATCGTCACTGCAGTATAGGATCTCATCCGAGCTGAAAAGTGAAAGTCTTAGAAGACATCATTCATGTTTACATAATTATGAACGGAATCACAGGAATAATCTGCAGGGCTTCAAATAGGGAATGCTTTTATTAATCAATTATTTCATTTCCTTATACTTTAATTCTCTGTGTGTGCATTTAGTAAACAAAGCAGCAGCCATTCGTGTTAGTTTGTTGGCAGAGGAGCCATGTAGTTATTGTGAATCCAGCTGCTGTCTGTCTTTCTCTTTATGCAATCAAACTCTCTGACTGCAACCACAACCACAAATGAGTCAAAGCGTAAACTAAAAGCACACTAAGTAGCCTCACCTCACTGTTTTTAGTCAGCTCAAACTGGGATGTGTGTGTTTTGAAGAGCGTGACAACTGCCAACCATTTCTGTAGTTCTTCTGTTTTTAAAGAGTAGGAGAGAGAAGGAGAGATAAATGAAAGGCTGTCATTACCCCCGCACACACACACACAACCACGCACGCACACTCACACGCACGCACACACACACACACACACACACGCACACACACACACACACACAAGCTGCATAGGGGTGAAGTCCCTCCCCCTGTATCCATTAAAGGGAATGTTCCTGTTTCTACGTTGCCTGCATTAATAATGCAGTAGTATGTGCACCGTGATGCATTTTTCAGGGCTTTATTACACTTTGCACAACACTCGACATTTCTAATTCTGTGTGTGTCTCCTCTGTTCCTGTATTTACAAATGAAATGGATGAATTTACTTTCAGTTTCTGCGTGTGTGTGTGTGTGTGTGTGTGTGTGTGTGTGTGTGTGTGTGTGTGTGTGTGTGTGTGTGTGTGTGTGTGTGTGTGTGTGTGTGTGCATAAAACACATTGTGCATTGTGATCCAACGTGCTGTCTACAGATGCTTTGTGTGCATCCATGTGGGTGTATCTCTTTGCACCAAAGGGGGTGGGAGGTTGAACAGGCGGGTTGGATTCTAAAAATAGAATGCTCTCTAGTTTCCTGCCTCTTTGGACAGAGAGACTGACACAGGGAAAGAAAGACAGAAAGAAAGAAAGAAAGAAAGAAAGAAAGAAAGAAAGAAAGAAAGAAAGAAAGAAAGAAAGAAAGAAAGAAAGAAAGAAAGAAAGAAAGAAAGAAATTTGCAGCATAAGTTCATCATTGAGGTGAAGTTGGAGAGGAGATGATGCCTGTGGAAGATGAGGAGTTTGTTTATGATCTCTGGATCTGAAATAATCTCTCTTTTATAAAATCCATTCAGAATATTTAATTTACCAATTTACCTCACAGTGTAGTCAGGGTTCTCCTTCAGGAATTGCAGCTAATATTTTAATCATCATATTTTTCTCCAACATAGATTATCAATATACTGCTGAACATATTCTTAGTATATTATTCAAAGATCCACCATTCCTTTCCAACAAGTCTGTACCATTCTCTCTGGTTGGACTCTGACTGGAGACTTAGACCAAGGTGTTTCCACCTTCCCCATACAGTATCAGCTGATTCTTGCATCCTACCTACCTGTGGCCTACAGGCCATGTGTGGCCTTCAACTGCAGTTCCACAATAGTAGAATTTAGTCCTCCTGTAGGTTATTGATGCAGATAAAAGCTTTTTAACATGTTTGTATTCAAATTTTTACTTATGTGAGGTCTAACAAAATGCAAATATGTTGAAATTGAATAGAGTGAAAAAGTTGAGGTACGCTCTATATCATTAGCTTTATATTAGCCATATTTTTTGTTTTTTATTCAAGTTACATGTGTTTTGTGGATTTGGAGAAGGCGTTGGACCACGTCCCTCTCCTGTCCCTGGGAGTATGTTAGGTCCCTGTACGACCAGTGTCAGAACTTATTCCGCATTGCCGGCAGTAAGTCGGGCTCGTTTCCGGTGAGAGTTGGACTCCACCAAGGATGCCCTTTGTCACCAATTCTGTTCATAATTTTATGGACTTGCAGCCAAGTGTGAAGCAGCTGAGATGAGAGTCAGCTCCTCTACATCCGAGATCATGTTCTTGAGTCGGAAAAGGGTAGAATGCCTTTTCCAGGTCAGGGACGAGGAGCCAGTTGAGGTGGCTCAAGCATCTGGTTAGGATGCCTCCTGGACGCCTCGCTTGTGAGGTTTTTTGGGCACATCCAACCAGGAGGAGACCTAAAGGAAGACCCAGGACACGCTGGATGTACTATGTCTCTCGGCTGGCCAGGGAACGATTTGGCATCCCCCAGGAGGAGCTGGCCCAAGTGGCTGGGGAGAGGGAAGTCTGGGCCTCTCTGCTTAGGTTGCTGCCCCTGTGACCCAACCATGCTAAGCGGATGAAAATGGATGGATGGAATCAAATTGCTGGCAGGAGCACAAATACTAAGTGACATTTACTAAAGTTAAAGTCCCAAGTATTCATCACACAATGGTGAAATTACATCTCCGCATTTGACCCATCCCCGTGGTGGGGAGCGGTGAGCTGCAGCTGTGGCCGCGCTCGGGAACTATTTGGTGGTTTAACCCCCCAATCCAACCCCTTAGTGCTGAGTGTCAAGCGAGGAGGCATTGGGTTCCATTTTTTCAAAGTCTTTGGTATGACCCGACCAGGAATCGAACCCCAATCTCCCAGTCCCGGGGTGGTCACTCATACCACTAGGCCACCGGAGCTGGAGACCTGTGAGCACTTTTCGTAAACTGGACTCAGTCTGGCTAAACTAACAGAAGAAAGAGTGGTGGTGGTTATGGATTCATATTTATCCACCCATCAGATCCAGGGAAGCTGATGTTTTTTCATGTCTCAGATCTACAATGATTTACCCAAAATAACTAACACTTTGTTCTTTTAATTAAAGTATTCAGTTTGATGTATGGTTAAGCAGGTAAAAAAAACAACAACAAATGCATTTCTGCATTTTCCATCCTTATGTTTTTACCTGCTAATCCGAGCCCAGGTTGTGGGAGCAGCAGCCCCAGCAGTGAGACCCAAAGTTCACTTCCCCCTGCAACCACCAGCTCCACCAGCAGGGTCCCCAAGGCATTCCCTGGACAACACAGAGATATAATCCCTCCAACGTGTCATGGGTCAGCCCCATGACCTCCTGCTGGCAGGCAGAGGTGCTGCGTGCCAACAGGCAGGGCAGGCTACTGCTTGGGGCCCCCAGATCACAAGGGGCAGACAAACATTGAAGTCAGAACCGTAACAGCAGCGAGACACTGAAAAGCTGTCATTTGACAGCACTGTTGGCCATCTCACACTCTTCAGTAGTGAGGGAGTGAGTCACAGTGAGCTACATGATTCAGAGATTAAGCCTAGCTGTTTATTTATCAGTTCATAAATAATTATAAGGGGCATTTTGCGTATTGAGAGTAAATACAATTGTTATTAAAACAAGAAACCCAGTTCAACTTCAGACTCCTACTCTACAGCTGCACGTAGTGCAAACTGTGCCATGTATATCAACAATTCTGGATCATCATTTACATTTTAATACATAATTGAATATTTATAGAATTAAATAAAATTCTGTTGTGTTCTGTAACCACTAGGTGTTGGTCGAGGGTCTTGTACTGGAGAAGCAGAAGAAGGATGTAACAAGATGGCTGCTGACATGTGCTGCTCTCCTCTGCCTGTAAATAAAGTCACAGACAGTCAAAACTCACAATTTCCTTTCATTTACATTGAAGTACAACATAAGTGTGATTCAGGGCTTAAGGCGAAGCAAATTAGAAAATAACTTTTATAGCTCCATTCACTTGCATTCATTTTGTCTTTGTTCAGGTGACCCATGAGCCGACCGGAAGGGGAGGAGACTTAAGCTCCCTATACAGTATAAATAATGAAGACCTGCTCTGCTGATTCTGAAGGCCTTGGGCAAATTAAACTCCCCCTAGCAACAACAGAGGCTGAAATCTGGTTGGACAAAACACAAAAAACCCACAAATAAAAAATATTGAAAGTAAATTATTTTAAGTTCGTTGAACAACATAATTTAAGTTGTAGATATAAGTAAAGTAATATACTTTTTAATCAATAACTTTTCTGTGGGCTTTCTTTGTAGCAGGAAGGGAACGGTGAGCTGCAGTGACGAAGCATGAAAATGGAGGATAACAGGTGTGTTTCCTTTATCGGAACTTCGGGGTAAATTTACAGGAAGTTCCCGACGTACGCTTAGACCGGGCCAGCCAAACGGCCATTTTCCAGAATGTTCTGAGTACCTGATCAGGGGTAGGTACTTGGAACGGCCCGATAAAAGGCCTGGTGAAGACGCTGGGCGGGAACGATGCTGATTGGTTGTAACCAAAGACTGTATATATAAGAGGTTGTAACTCAGTTGGAAATATGTGCATATATGTGGCGGGAACCGTTATTTAGGAAAACACGAGTTGTTAGAGAGACGAGCGATGGAAGCTATCGCTGCATATAACCACATAGCAAACATAAACGTGACGACTATTGTTGCTTCCTCCATTGTGTCGATCTTTGTTTACTGCTTTTCGTGCGTTTTACGCTGATCGATGACGTAACTCACTGCAGCGGTCGCGATGTGCTGACATTTCATCAAATTCCTTACATGCCCAAATATATATGGAGACAGGACAGCTTAAGAGGACCGGGGCTTTGAATCTCCCGGTCAATTTCACGCTCACAGATTTACCCTGAAGTTCCGATAAAGTAAACGCACCTAATATGAGAGTTGTTGGTCATAATGGAAGGGGAGCACCATGGATAAAGATAGAGTGATATGCCTTTATTTTGTAGGTGTGCTGGTGTCTTATGGATGCGCTGTGGCATGCGTCAGAGAGAAAATGCACCAATAAGTACTTTGAAGACATAGAAATGAACGTAATGTGATTTAACGCTTTAAAGCAACATATTTTCATTCACATTGTCATTTTTATTCTGAGTTCAGAGGCGGGGGCGGGGCTCATTGTCCACGACATTGTCTATTGAGTCACAGAGGATCATACACCACCCCAAAACCCCTGACGATCTGGAGGTTGTGTCTTGAGTTTGCTGGGGTGGCACACCACAGAGTATTCCAGAAGGCAGTTGGTGCAATCAACAGCTTCCACATCTGGATCACGCCTCCAAGCGGTCCTGATGGTCAGTGCTACAGAAACAGAAAACTGTTTCCATCCATCATCCTGCAGGCAGTTTGTGACCATCAGGGGCGCTTCATCGACACCTGGCCTGGGTCGGTGCATGATTCTGCTGTGTCTTCCTCAGTACTGGTGACACTGTGGCCTTGGAGGATGAGCCGAAAGAAAATGTTGCAGAAAATAAGGTAGAGGCTGAGATGGAGGCAGTCAGCAGTGCTCTGCCCAGGAGGAGGTACCACCAGACCACAACTAGGCCTACTGTTAACAGTCAAATCATTTCTGTAGGAATCTCTATTTTTATAAAGCATTTTGTCATACTGTTATCTGCTGAAGAGTTACAAGTGTTATACTAGTGAGCCCATAAACCATCTCCTGCTTGCCTATCTCTGAATATGTTCTAGTGATGTGACAACTGTTGATTGAGCCAGCCCAGGAAACACTGTTGATGCTATCTGGATCTATTCTATCTGGATCTGTTCTATCTGGATCTGTTCTATCTGGATCTATTCTATCTGGATCTATTCTATCTGGATCTGTTCTATGTAAAGCTATTCTATCTGGAACTGTTATATCTGTTCTATCTAGATCTATTCTATCTAGATCTATTCTATCTTAACTGGATCTATTCTATCTGGATCTGTTCTATCTGGATATGTTCTATCTGGATCTATTCTAGCTGGATCTATTCCAGCTGGATCTGTTCTATGTGAATCTATTCTATCTGGAACTGTTATATCTGGATCTGTTCTATCTAGATCTATTCTATCTGGAACTGTTATATCTGGATCTGTTCTATCTAGATCTATTCTATCTGGAACTGTTATATCTGGATCTGTTCTATCTAGATCTATTCTTTCTGGATCTATTCTATTTGGATCTGTTCTATCTGAAGTATTTCTATCTGGAACTGTTATATCTGGATTTGTTCTATCTAGATTTATTCTATTTGGATCTATTCTATCTAGATCTATTCTATTTGGATCTGTTCTATCTGGCTCTATTATGCTCTATCGCTTTAAATAAGGAACCGCTGCGCTCTGCGCGGGTGTGTGCGCGCGCGCGTGTGTGGAGGAGAAATTACAGGACAGAAAGGGCCGTCCTGTTATGGAGGACTAAGACCCCAAACACAGCAGAGCAGGTCTGTAGCTCCGTGCTGAAGGACTCTCCAGAGGGGGTAGACAACCGAGCACCCCCCACCCCCACACATACCCACTCTAACGCACATTTTGGCTGATTCGGATTCCGGATCATCGTACGTCTATGGGCTCGGCGGGCGCATCTCCGGCTCACCGATAGGTCACCGGACCCGACTGCCTCCTGATCGCTCATTCTGTCGCCCTTCCTGCGCCGCAGCGGGAGAACCGCAGCCAGAGGCGGATTTCAGCTGATCATGGATTAAAATTCGACAGAATTTTCATCTGAAGGTAGGTGGAGAGGATACTTGGAGAGAAGGCCGGAGGAGGAGGAGGCGGAGGCTGTGTCCGGTGAGCGTGAGTGTAGGTGTGCGTGTGATGGATGGAGCATACACACTGCGGCTCCGGTGCTCTGACAGCAGGAGAACCGGGCCGGTGTCTGGAGGACGGCACCGGGTGTTGCGGTTCTTTGTGTGCTCGGCAGGGCCTGATGCGATCGGCCGCATCCAGCTGCCGATTATTAACAAACACAATTACGTCAGCGTCTGCTTGTGACGCAATCTTTTTTTTCCCCTCCTGGTTTTTATTCTGTTTTCAGTCGTTTGTGCGCGTTTCCGGTGATGTGCTGTCGACGCTCAGCCTCCATCTGCGGAGCCGCTTCTCTTCTTAGATCATTTCTATTTCTGTGGCTTCAGCAGGTGGGACAGGTGAAGAGGAAACACCTGTATGATGTAAGAGGCGTGATGTAGTGATCACACTCTGCTCTCTTTTGCCCAGTAAACAGGTTTAACATCCTCACTTCTGTCCTGTTAGATATGATCTAAGTCTGGGTTACATTAAAATAAATAATGTTGAATTTGAGACACACCAAATAGAAGCCAGGTGTGGATGTCAGTGATGTAACTGTTACAATCCCAAATTCAGCTTTCAGCCATGCAGGCTCAGAGGACTTTTTATCTAACAGTTTTAAATAAAAACATCCTCCCACCAGGGCATGAAGCCTCACAAACTCTGATGCTTCAACAGGAACATTTCTTTGGCCATTGAGCTAAATCATTTGAGACTTTATTTGTCTTGTTTTGATAATGTTGGGATTTTATCATTTATACAACATTTAACCACCATGTTTCTTGTTACATTGGAAATCTGTTAGTAAAACTGTAAAAACTGGCAGATGATGCTGATGACAGTTAGGAAGCTTGCTGAACTGAAGAACTGGACTGAGCAGAGGAGCTGAATGTGAGACCTGGACCCCTCTCGGGTCACTGGGTTTGGGGCTCATCATCGCCCAGCTTATGGTGGAGGACTCAGAGGGTTTTTGTGCTGTTAGGGAATTCTAAAATTAGCGCTCATATTTTTTGGAGAAGAAATATTATTTAAGAACATTATCTTCTTTTTAGTTTGATATATTTTTCCTACTGAGGAGCAGAGGAGTTAGGGTTCGCACCCCATTCAGTCTTTCTCAGCTGTGTTCTTGAGCAAGCCTGCTGGTGGTGATCCGACGGACCCCAACTGTGTGGCAACCTCGTTTCTGCCAGTGTGCCCCAGGGCAGCTGTGGCTAGTGTGTGTTTTTATTTATTTATTTATTTATTTATTTATTTATTTATTTATTTATTTATTTATTCTTTGCAGGTGGGGTGTTCAGGACTCTAGAATGCAATCTACAAATTTACCATCTCCCTATGGAGTCTTATGATTTTGGATATTTCAACCTTTTTTGCAGCCAGAAAAAAATTTACTCCAGATAACAGCATCATACGACACATTTAGCCTTATAGTTACATTTATATATATACTTAGGTTTCCAGACAGTTGTGTTGTATAAGAACCAGTCAGGTCCATAAATATTGGAACACAGACACGATTCTAAAATTTTTGGCTCTATACACCACCACAATGGATTTGAAATTAAACACAATGTGCTGTAACTGAAGACTGTCAGCTTCAATTTGAGGGTATTTACATTAAATCAGGTGAACGGTGTAGCATATGTGCCTCCTACTTGTTAAAGGACCGAAAGTAAAGGGACAGAATAATAATCATAAATCAAAACTTCACTTTTTAATACTTGGTTGCAAATCCTTGGCAGTCAATTCCAGCCTGAAGTCTGGAACACACAGACATCACCAGACGCTGGGTTTCATCCCTGGTGATGCTCTGCCAGGCCTCTAATGCAACTGTCTTCAGTTCCTGCTTGTTCTTGGGGCATTTGCCCTTCAGTTTTGTCTTCAGCAGGTGAAATGCTGCTCAATCGTATTCAGGTCAGGTGATTGACTCGGCTATTGCACAACATTCCACATATTTGCCTAAAAACCTCTTTGGTTACTTTTGCAGTATGCTTTGGGTCATTGTCCGTCTGCACTGTAAAGCACCGTCCAGTGAGTTCTGAGCTAAGCACTAACTTCTCTGAGGTCATTGCAGATGTCTTCCCTTCTTGTGTTAACACACACCTGTATGCTCCAGAGCTGCAGACTGACTATAAACTCCTGATGAGAATCAGCTCATCAATAATCTGATCAGCAGCAGCTGGCAGCCACTGAAGCTTCAATTTCATTTTAAATTTTGTTTTGGATTATGACAGATTATGAGTTGATATGTAATTAGATTAATGAACAGTTGAGCAAAACATATTTGGCAGCCACCATTTGTGCAAGTTATCCCACTCAAAAAGATGAGAGACCTGTAATTTTCAGCATACGTACACTTAAACTTTGATAGACTGATTGTAAAAAAAATATCCAGGAAATCACATTGTGTGATTTTGAAAGGACCTGTATCGTGCTATTTTAAACTTTCAGAGCAAGGATAGGCCCAAATATGATTAAAATGTTACTGTTGGCACTATGAAGACGTCATTTACTCTAAAATACACCGCCCAGCCAAAAAAAAAGTCACACACTAACATTTCGTAGGACCGCCTTTAGCTTTGATTATGACACCCATTCACTGTGTCATTGTTTCAATCAGCTTCTGCAGTGTCACCAGATTTATTTCCATCCAGTGTTGCATTAATGTTTCACCAGGATCTTGCATTGATGATGGTAGAGTCTGACCGCTGCACAAAGCCTTCTCCATCACATCCCAAAGATTCTCAATGGGGTTCAGGTCTGGACTCTGTGGTGGCCAATCCATGTGTGGAAATCATGTCTCATGCTCCCTGAACCACTCTTTCACTATTTGAGCCCCATGAATCCTGGCATTGTCATCTTGGAATGTGGCCGTGCCATCAGGGAAGAACAAATCCATTGATGGAATAACCTGGTCATTCAGTAGATTCAGGTAGTCAGCTGACCTCATTCTTGGAGCACATCCTGTTGCTGAACCTAGACCTGACCACCTGCAGCAACCCCAGATCATAGCCCCGCCCCCACAGGCTTGTACAGTAGGCACTAGGCATGATGGGTGCATCACTTCATCTGCCTCTCTTCTTACCCTGATGCACCCATCACTCTGGAACAGAGTCCATCTGGACTCATCACACCAGGTTTTAATAATGCGTTGAACAGTTCTTAACTCAATTTTTCTGCAATCTCCTTAGATGTTTTCTCTGCTTGATGCATGCCAGTGATGTGACCCTTCTCACACAGACTAACATCTTTTCCACGACCACCAGATGTGTCTTTCCACATGGTTGTTGAAGAAATGAGAAGCGACTCATTGCACCAGTTGGGTTAAATAACTTGTTGCAGCTGAAAGATAATCACCCATGCAGTAATTATCCAATAGGAGGCTCCTACCTGTTTGCTTATTTAAATCCACGTGGCAACTTTTTCTTTGGCCGAGCAGTGTATAAAGTATCTTCTTGAGTCATTTTATCAATCTCAAAATAAGACACTTGGATTCCATGAAATCCCACCTCCATCGGTGTGAATTCCACCCATTTCATGACGTAACCTGACTTCCACCATGAGCTACAGAGAAAAACTATGTAGCGTTTGCAGCAACACGCACGCCAGCGGTAACTGTCCATTGTCGCCAAAACAGCTCACTCTACAATTACAAAGTACACCTCCTCTCCATCGGAGAAGCCGTTAAAGCAACACTGAGCAGTTTTAACACTTTAACCAATTCCTTTAAAATTGGGGTTCAGTGATTGTGTAGGTAGAAACTTTACCAACTTCACATGGGACAGCCCTCTGCTGACCAGAAACAGGACTTAACAGTTTTGTGGAGCGGGTAGGTGCCCTAGGGGGCGCTCTTTACCTTCTTAATGGCTGTTAGCTATTTTCTGCCCCAGTTGCTAAAATAAAGGCTAGCAGTTAGCTTTTTCAGTCAATAAAAACACACAAGGAGAAATAAAAGAAGCTTTTTGTTTGCATCATGGTGGAGACTAGAAGTAAGGTTAAATCAGTTTCATCTGTTTTAGCTGATCAATTTATTCTCACCATTTTTAGCCATTTGAGCTGTTCTGGCAGTTCCAGATGCTCCAGCTGCTCTAGGCCCTAAAGCTGCTCTAGACTACCTGTTAGAGCAGCTTCTGCTGGTTTCCAAACTCCTCTCTGTTTAATCACGTGAACGTCATTGTTCTAGCTGTTTCAGCTGCGCTCGGTTTTGCTATTCTAGAAGTTTTAGCTGGTCCAGCTGCTGTGGCTGTATTAGTCAGTCTACCTGCTCCAAGTTACGGCTGTCTTTCAGGTCCAGCTGTTGTTCTAGCTGTTCCAGCTGATGGGTTATGTAATGGGGGATTCTTTTTTATGGCACATCCTTTCTTCATCTTCAAAGGAATCATGAATATTTTAAACCCTTTAAACATGAAATCCTGATAGATTTCGTCACAAAGAAACATGCTTTTCATAACTTACTCCATTACTTATATGTCGTAGGAGTCAGTAATCTGTGTGTGTGCGTGTGTGTGTGTGTGTGAGTGAGTGAATTACATAATGGAGTAGTTTGAGCTGCAGGCCGTATTCCTGCCACTGATACCGTGAGGTCGTGGAGAACCAGATAGATGAGGCCAGCATTCATCCACACAATGTTGTTTTTTCACTCTGATTCTTCATCCAGCAGCTCGGCTGAAAACATGCAACAACAGAGAGGCTTTGTGTTCATCAGCCGGCCGATCATGCTTTCAGCTGTTTGACTCTTTTGTTTGTCGTCTGGTTTCAGTCAAACGCCAAATGTTTAACGATAAAATGGGAGAAAAGGACGCTGTTTTTCTGCTTAAACAATAATTACGAATAACCCTAATGGTTTTTTAATTTTTGTTCTAAAGTGTGTCAGATTTAAAAATAATTTAAAAATGAACTAGGACAAATTGATAAAACAGGACCAAGTCTAAAACATCCTACACTCAAAACAGTTTCTTCATCACACAAACTACCGGGGCTCTGGGACCATTTGGAGGGATCCAGTTCCTGGTGCCTCATGTTACAGCTGCACAGACTAAAAACGAAACAAAAGCCTGTTTCTCACAGAGGCTGCTCAAAATGAACAAGCACCACTGTTTGTGCTTTCTCACAACTTTACAGCTTTAAGAAGTCAGAGGAAGTGTGATATGTGAGGTATCTGTTTATGTGAAACATAAACACAAAAGACACCAGATTACCAATACTGAAGGCTGGCACAAGTCAAGAGTGGCTGACACAGAAGTTTAGTTTTTACTGAAATCTGGTGAATTTGGTGCTAACCTGCCACCTGCTGTTTGCTGATAAACAAGCAATTAACAGACGTCATATTCTGAAATTACTCTGAATTGTTAAGTTGTTTTAGTATGTTTAAAGCAGCAATTCGGAGTTTTCCCCTTTCAGGAATTATGTATGATTTTTCAGAAATTCGTAAAAGTGATTGTCTTATCATGTAGTGTGATATAATATAAGCGATACGTCATTTATTTTTTTTGTTGCTAAGCCTGCCTCCTGCCCCGTAAAATCCGTGCAATAGGAAACTGAGCGCCGACCAGAACTAACCAATAGCGTTAGACTACCGCTTGCGTGCTTCAAATTTAAGGAAGCACCTCGGCTGATGCAGAGTTGATGAACTTTTCATGGACAAGTAAGTCTTTAAAATACGAATATATGAAAACACAACATGACATGAGAATAATACTTGTAAAACAACGTGTTTTAGCTCTGTTTGTCGGCTACAGAAGCACATTCATAAACAAGAAACGTGCAGTCGCCATCTTAAATTACCGAGTCGACCCGACTATTGGTGTGATACACTTGTCAGCCACTAGATGGTGCCATCAGATAAAATAAATACTCCGGAGAGCTACTTTAAAGGTTGAATATGGAAGAATTTAACAAACAGCTATATTTTTATAAAATAATACCTCCACGGGGTGTTTAGAGGTGTGCAGAATGAATGTACAGTTTTTTCTTTAAAAGCTATATTTAAAAAAAAATGATCAAAAATTTTATTTTGACGGGCACGACACTGGGTTTATGTTTACATCTACCAGCCACTAGAGTACACCGTTGCGGTAAAAAGTCCGCTTGGCGATGCGAGGCTGGGACTGACAAGTCAAGCAGCTGATTCTGAACCAAAGATGTTCTAATGGTAAATACTGTTGTAAAATAAACTTATTAGTAGAAATTAGTCCTTACCCTGTACGATTCGTCACTGGACATGGTGCTGGCTGGTCACTTCATGTATCAGCAGTGGACCAACACCCCGACGGCTGGAAAATTAGTTCTGTTGTTGCAATACCACCTCTGAACACTAGGTGTTGCTATAGTTTAATTGAAGCTGGCTACTATACTATTTCTAAAAATAATAATTGTATGGTTGTGATGGATCTGGAAGTTCTGAGAAGAAGTCTGGTATCCTAGACTTCTGAGAAGGTGAAAGAAGACGTTTATTGTTGGCAACCCTCTGACAGGAAACAACACGAAGCGTGTTTAATGGTTTTGGATAAACCTAATGGTACGTTCCAGCTGTCCTCGAAACTCGTTTTTCCAAAATAAGTTAACCGGAAATGATGCAATGAACTCAGGATTCCGAGCTGCAAGCTCGTACGTTTCAGAGGACCCTGAGATCACCATTTTAAAGATGGCCGCGCCCAGTGCTACCATAGTTGTCTTTATTTTTTTCATCATTTATATGTTCTGCTTTCTTTCTTTTAGCTATTTAACAGCACCGAGTTTATTCTTGTAATCAATAGTTACGTTGCTGAAAATGTGAGCATTGCTGCCGAAATTGACCGGTGTTTATGTTTTTTTAACTGTTCGTGTTTACATTTTGACGTTTGATTTTTTAATGTTTTTTCTGGTTTTATGTGGTTTTTCCGAGTTGGAATCTGGAACGCAAAATGAGCTCGTTACGTCATTTCCTGGTCAGAAATTCCGAGTTCCGAGGACAACTGGAACGCATCATAAAAATATTAACATTTCTTTTCACAAGCAGGCAATTCATACAGGAAACCTCGACCAAACAAGGCTCCAGTTAAAGCCCAAAGTTGTCTCAAGGCTCATACTATGGAGGACCAAAAGTGACAAAACTCACTTAATAAATAAAGCATTAAATAATTATGTGTCATCAGCAAATTATTATCAGAAATCAAAGCTGCTA
Source organism: Aphyosemion australe (assembly GCA_006937985.1). Classification (NCBI taxonomy): domain Eukaryota; kingdom Metazoa; phylum Chordata; class Actinopteri; order Cyprinodontiformes; family Nothobranchiidae; genus Aphyosemion; species Aphyosemion australe. The sequence continues at coordinate 3,141,390 of SSNS01000003.1, read as the reverse complement.
TAGAAAATTTGGAAAACAAATTAGCTTAAAACATCTTTTTCATGCTTCTTAAAGGGGTCAGCACCTGAAATCTTCACTTTTCCACTTAAAAACATGTCTATAATGGTTTCCTAATGATTTTTCACTGGCTGAGAAGCCGATATTTAACATTGACGCGTTTGTTTAATTTTGCCTTCTTAAACCAGCTCACACGCACCCCACGAGCACGCGCACTCCAACACGAGAACTTGAGTTCTGGCTGTATGTGTCGGTACAACGGCCTAATATAAACAAATATGAACCACAACAAGCACAACAAAGCTCATTTCATAACGTGAAACGCATAAATTATGTCTTACTGTTGACGACTCATGTTATAATCCGTGTTACGGGAGACAAAACGCCGATCGGTGTGTGTATGCAGCTTCACAACAGCATAAGCGCCGATGCCTGGATGAGCTTGCTTTCGTCCCAACTCAACAACAAACGAGGACGCCATTACGCACGAGGCGAGGCCCGGGCTCGTAAATACACGGTTAGATCCCGTAGGTCACTGCCAGGTCGGGTTCAGTTATAACTTTTGTTGTTTTGGAGCGAGACGCTGAAGCCGCATCCTGCTTCCTTCCACCAATGAACGCGCTCCTCAGTCCCGCGCGCGTCCGAGACAGCCGAAATATCGCGTGTGAGCTCGCGAGAAAATATGCCCTTCACAATAAAGGATTAAAAAATCACATTTTTAATTTATTTTTCCAATACAATTTAGTTTAATGGTCTAAAAGACTATAATAGGATGTAGATATCCACGGTATTATAGGTGCTGACCCCTTTAAAAACATTCTAACATAGTATAGCTATTAATATATTGTGGAGATAGAAAGAAAAAATTAATAAAGTGGATGTCTCACATTTGTCTGAAAACCTCCCCCAATGAGACGTTTTGGATTGAAAGCAACTTGGCCCATTGTTTGTTGATCTTGCCGAACTGCCACACTTCCCTGAGTCCTCCATTTATTACACACTCGCATATTTAGCAACAGAACACCACTGGTGAGAGGTTCTCTGCTCAATAAGTTGAAAAGAAGAAAAAATGAGAACACATGCAAGATATCCTTTAAGTTTTTTAAAATTATTGATGTATTTCTTTATTTCATTTACTTAATTTATCTGCCAAAAAACATCACATAGGAAGTACATTGATAAGAAACATATTCATATTTAAAAGTATTTTCATTGCTTTTATTTCAGCGTCATAAACATGTTATGGAGTAGGACCCAAACACGGGTAAATCCAGACATAGTCAGGTAATGGGACTCAAAGTCTTTAAGAAGAGCTCCACAGAAAAAACTCCGGAGTACAAGAAACACTGATAATCACAAGTAGGGAAAACACGAACAAACCACAAGGAACCAACAAGAACAAATAAACTAAAGCGTGTTTCAATACAACTGGGGAGGGAAGGTAAAGACAAGAGACAAGATGTGCTGATTACTGATGGAAGGTAGGTTTAGCTAATAGGCTGAGGGAGGCAGACACAGAGCCATTGGAAATGCTGGGAGAATTGCTAAATACATTTACACATAACTAAAGGAAACTAAAGACTCTAGGGAATAATGGACGGGGGCAGGAAGATAAAAATATAAGCAGAAACACTGGGGAGGAAAGAAATGTAAAATACAAAACTAGAAAACTAGAAAAAGTAATAGGAGGAAACGTACCTAAAAGGATAAAACTAAACTGGGGGTACAACTAGAATAGTAAAAAGGGACAGAGGGAGAAACTAACCTAAGACAAAAAGAAATACAAATGGACTAAAGCTGAGAATCATAAGAGACTGGGGAATAGAGGATGACTAAACTAAAAACAAGGGGAGGCTTAGGGGCTAGGATACAACGTCTCACCAGGAGAGGGAAGAAACATGGAAGGGACTGGGGAGAAAATGAAGAGACAAGGGGAGGCTTACCCCTACTTCACACATCAGTGGTACAGAACGTCGCTGCTGCATTATAGTCTGTGGGGGTGATTCGAACCAGCCAAGACATGGAAATTTTCAGGTGCATCCCAGAAGCGGCGTGCTGTGCTGCGCCGCTAAAGATAGGATTGGGTTCTATTTTTGCCGCGAGCCACTTCTGGGATGCGTCAATTATTGCAGTTAACATAGGGCTAGACAGGAAATTGCACGGTTTCAGTGTAAAACCTCTGGTAATTTTCAAAATAAAAGATTATCACAGTGATGCAATTTCATATCTATGTAGATTACGTCTATAGGTGTGACCTAACGGCTCATTTATTTAGCGCATTGTTCGAGAAGTGCAGCAGTGTGTTTTTCATGGGTTTAATCCTGGCAGTAGAGAGGAACAACATTATATATGACATCAAACAGCGATGTCAAATGTGATTTCCTTCTTTTTGGTTTAATGGCGGATGGCATAAACAAACCGTGACTTTTGAAGTCTTGAAGTATTTTGTGTTCTTGCGAGTCCAGCGAGGAGGACAATGGAGAAGCCGCTCCAGGTGTGTATTTGCACGCAGCAAAGCTAGCGAGTAAACCGCTTTGCTGCCGTTCCGCACGGCTGATGCCTCCAGTGTGAAGTAGGGGTTAGGGGCTGGGAAACAACAATAACACCAGGAGAGGGAGGAAACATGGAAGGAACTGGGTAGAAAGGGGACACAGGACATGACATTCAAACTGTTTAAATCATATGTGGCTGTATTGAGTTTTTCCCGGATTCCCTGAACAGGGCAGGCATGTCACGACCGGCAGGCTCTTCTCTAAACAACATCTGCAGATCTGCATGTGTAAAATAGTGATGAGAAAGCAGCTGATACCGCGGCTCCAGGAAACTGAAACCCAACATTTGCAACCACAGATCCTCTATCTTGGTTGTGAACTTTTTTTCTGTCGCAATTTCTCTTTGTTTTTTAATGTGCAGTGGGGCAAAAAAAGTATTTAGCTCCACAGATTGTGCAAGTTGTCCCACTTAAAAAGATGAGCGGTCTATAATTTTCAATCATGAGTACACTCACCTGTATGGGGTACTGCTTTGGAGTGGTTCAGGTCCAATTTACCTGTGTTGGTTCTGCTGACTCTTCTTCAGCACCTTCCATGTGTGGAGTACCTCAGGGGTCTATTCTGAGGCCTCTTCTCTTTTCACTGTACCTGCTTCCATTGGGTTCCATTTTCAGGAAATATGGCATCACTTTCCATATTTAAGTTGATAATACACATGTTTTTTACCCATGTTTTGGGGTGATGGTGGCAGAGGGGTTAAGTGGCCCCCCTTCAATCGGAAGGTCGCAGGTTCGCATCCCGCTCAGCCTGTCGCTGTCGTTGTGTCCTTGGCCAAGACACTTAACCCACGTTGCCTGCTGGTGGTGGTCGGAGGGACTGGCGGCGCCTGTGCTTGGCAGCCTTGCCTCTGTCAGTGAGCCCCAGGGCAGCTGTGGCTACAATGTAGCTCATCCCTACCAGCGTGTGAATGTGGGTGTGAATGGGTGTAAAGCGCTTTGGGGTCCTCTGACTCTGAAAAGCACTATACAAGTGCGGGTCATTTATCATTTTTTTCCCAACAAATCAGCAAAATAATTTCTCAGCCTGTTGAAGTGCATTGCAGTGATGAAGGCTTGGATGTCTTGTAATTTTTTGCATTTTCACTACAAAAGGATTGAGGTTTTGTGGGTTGGACCTTGTGACAGCTCTAGCTTTCATGTTGATCTGAGCTCACTAATTCAATACCTGACTACTTTGGCAACAAACTTTGGTGTAATGATGATGGACTGCATGCTATCATGCTAGAAGGTGCTGGATCTCCTCTTTCTCTCTCTCTATCACTTCCTCATTCACACACACTCACTGTTGAGCTGAAATTATACCTGTAGCTTCTGCAGGAAAATGTACTCGTTGACATTATAATGTTCATGTTTGGTAGTGAGGCACACACGGTAGGGTTGTGTATTTATGTGATTATGTAATGGAATTGTAGTCATTTCCCAGCTGTTCATTTGAATACATATAATGGACTAAAAAGGGAAATCGTTTCACAGATAGGCCCACCAAGATTTTTTCTTGGCTGCAGCCTGGTTTTGAACCAACAACCATCTTGCTGCAGGGCAACAGTGCTACCTTCTGCACCATACAGCAATAAAATACTGGTTAGTCAAAGTTGAGCTGAATAAAGACCCAGCAGATTGCACTGAGGTCATCATGTGGAAAGTAAAAGTCCCTTTAAACAAGAAGAACCCTCCAGCAGCCGTTCAGGAGTCAGTAAATTGCTAAAATGAGAGAAATGTGATCCCTTCTTGTAAATTTCCTTAAGGGAACATTGAGCTGTATTTACGGTGACGTCCCTGGTGCTGATCTGAGTTAGCTGAGATGAAATAAAACTGTTGCTGGGAATAACTGGTTACATGTTGTCTTGCACATTGATATTGTTAACACTCTTCTAGCTTCTGCTTGTTATAATTGTGTTTCACTAACAAGTTAATAGGTTATTACAGCATATTTTGTTTTCATCCAACAGGTTCCCAATGTTGAACATGTCCACCCCCAGTGAGCTGAAGTCTCCCTGCGTGACTCGCAACGGTCTGGTGAAGCTGCCCCCCAGCCAGCCCAATGGCCTGGGCAGCGCGAGCATCACCAAGGGGACGCCTGCTGCTAAGAACCGCATTTGTCAGTCGTCCTCCGTTCCTTCTATCTTGCCTCCACCTCCATCCTCCCTTCCCTACCATAATCACCACCACCATTTGGATGGCCCTGGCCTGCCTCTTGCTGCTGCACCTCTTCTGACCTCTGACCTGGAGCCTGGCATGCCTCTGGTGGGCCTGAAGCCGTCTCTTCGTCAACTTCCCCCTCTTACTCTGCCCAAACCCATTCTGCTGGAGCGTCAGCTTGTTCTGGATGAGAAGCTGCTTAACCGGCTACTCTGGTACTTCACTACAGCTGAAAAGTGTGTCCTGGCTCAAGTATGCAAGACGTGGCGCAAGGTGCTCTACCAGCCAAAGTTCTGGGAGGGGGTAACGCCCATCCTTCATGCCAAGGAGTTGTACAACATTCTGCCCAACGGGGAGAAGGAGTTTGTGAGTCTGCAGGCCTTTGCTCTGCGTGGATTCCAGTCTTTCTGTTTAGTAGGAGTGTCAGACCTCGACATTTGTGAGTTCATTGATAATTACCCGCTGTCCAAGAAGAGTGTTCGCTCTCTCAGCCTGAAGAGGTCCACTATCACAGATGCTGGTTTGGAGGTGAGTTTACTTCGTTAGGTCAGTGGATATTCAAACTACGGCTCAGTTAGTTTCACCATCATGTTGCCATGATTTTGTTCTGATAAAATGTTCTTTTACAATGTCATTAAACATTCATGTTAACAGCAGAAGATGAACAAACATGCACGATGTGATCGCTACAGCAATCTTGTTTGTTTTCTCATGAGTGAGTGTGATCAGAGCTGCAGCAACAAACTCTAAATGTGAGGGAAACTCACTCTGAGAAGGAAAGACTGGGAGGATGATTTTATTTGTGGTATCCTAGTTTTGAGCTATGCCAGAATGATTAGATTAAAGTTAAATACTGAGAAAAAGAGAACATGCAATTTGCAGAGTCAGGTAGAAATGAGAAAAGGGGAATAAAGAAACTGGTGTAAAGACCAATGACATCCAGTGCTGCGCCTGAACGAGTTCATTAAAGGAGTCATCACCTGAAATTTTCATTTTTCCACTTGAAAAAAATGTCTATAATGGCTTCCTAATGATTTTTCACTGGCCGAGAAGCCGATATTTAACATTGACGCCTTTGTTTACTCTTGCCTTCTTCAACCAGCTCACATGCACCCCACGAGCACGCGCACTCCAAAACGAGAACTTGAGCTCTGGCCTATATGTCGTCACAAAGGTCAAATAAAACCAAATATGAGGCCAGCGACGAACAAACCAGCACAACAAAGCTCATTTCATAACGTGAAACGCATAAATTATGTGTTACCGTTGCTGATCCGTGTTACGGGAAAAAAAAGTCCACTCGGTTTGTGTATTCGATCCTCACAGCAGCATGATGAGCCAATGCCAGGCTGTTTAGCTTGCTTTGTCCCATCCAGACTGTTTACAGATCTCCAATGCTGCGTCCCATCATTTCCCCGCTTTACGGCGCTTTGCTGAAAAAACAACTCAACAACAAGCGAGGAAGCCATTACGCACGAGGCGAGGCTCGGGCTCGTACTGTTGGATCCCGTAGGTCACTGCCAGGTCCGGTTCAGTTATAACTTTTGTTATTTTGGAGCAAGACGCAGCCGAAATATCGCGTGTGAGCTCGCGAGAAAATATGCCCTTTACACAAAAGGATCAGAAAAGCACATTTTTAATTTATTTTTCCAATAAATTTTTTTTAATGGCCTAAAAGACTATAATAGGACGTAGATATCCACGGTATTATAGGTGACGACTCCTTTAAACAATTGTCCATAAACTCTTTCATATGTTTGGTGAAAGTGAACTAAACTTGCTAAAGTGAGATCATTCTGGTGTTTGTGAACAACTCAGTTTAATTTTGTTGAAGGGAGTGCCAGATTTCCATGGAGCTAAAGCCTAGATTAAAACATACTGTTTTCTATAGACATTATAAAGAGCATTAGCTGCTGGAGCGTCAGAAATGAGGCCGCCATAGGCAGTAGCGGTCGATGCAGCGTCTAGTCTTTAATGTCAATGGGCCTTATTTACCTCAGGAGTCAGGACTCAGAAATGGGAAAGACGTCACACCTGAGTTAACGGCGTTCCGGTTAACGTACTCAGAAAGTAATTAGGCTTATGATATTGTGTTATATGCGGCATGTCTGTATTTTATTTAGCTATTCTATTTTCAACTCAAATCAACTATTCAGAGCTTTTTAAAATGTTAATTAAAAGATAATTGATTTTTAAATCTTCTGCACTTTGAGGTACATTTCCTACCTCAGCCTGGTTCCTTCATTAGACTGCTTAAAAATTCCAAATTTAAAACAGCAAGTTTTTCCTCATGCTTTTGATAAAATACTGTCGGGATAAAAGCTGCAGCTTGGTACCAGTGTGGACTGGATGGGTAGAAACAATTGGAAAATTAACTAGTTCATATATAAATCAAACTTCCCCTACACTGTAAAGGAGGATCAGGTTCTTTTCAGGTAAGATGGCTATCAATATGGTGTGTCGGTCAGAATACAGGAAGAGGCCTGATGTGAAGATCTGAAGCTTTATTCTTTGGTTGATGCTCATCATTAACAGCAGCATGAAGCAGGAAACTAAACTGCATTTTCATGATAAAGAAACAAATAACAGAGACAGTAAATTCTCTTCGTCGGAATACAAAAATATCCAAACATTAACATTCTCTACTCTGCGCATCAAATTAAGCAGCTGTCACATGTATCCCATAATAAACTAATAATAAACCATTCAATGCACATGGAAAAAAGGAAATTAAGCTAAAGTGTTTCTACACTGCTCACAAAAATGAAAGGAACACTTTAAAGAAACACATTAGATACATCAGATCTCAATATGAAGTTGGATATCTATACAAATAACGACAGGGCAATGTCTTAGGAACAAAAGGATGCCAAGTGTTTCAATGGAAATAAAAGTTGTCAGCCTACAGAGGGCTCAATTGTGTAGACACCCTAAAATCAGAGTGAAATGAAGATGTGGCAGGCTAGTCCATTATTTCAAAAACTTAATTTCTGCAACTCAAAATGCTTTTCAGTATCTTGTGTGGCCCCCACGAGCTTGTGTGCATGCTTGACAACGTCGGGGCATGCTCCGAATGAGACAACGGATGGTGTCTTGTGGCATTTCCTCCCAGATCTGTGTGAGGGCATCCCTGAGCTCTTGTACAGTCTGAGGAGCAACCTGGCGCCGCCTAATGGACCCAAACATAATGTCCCACAGATGTTCTATTGGGTTTAAGTCAGGGGATCGTGAAGGCCATTCAAGTGCTGGGAGACACATTAAACCTTCTTGCTGCAGCACGTGTGGATGTGCCATCCTGGAGAAGTTGGACAACCTGTGCAGCTTCTGTAGGGTTAAGGAATCGCCTCATGCTGCCAGTAGAGATAATTACTCAAGCCAAAACTAGCACGAGTGGAAAACCAGCCAAAAAAGATCAAGAGGGAGAAACTTGAAATGACCTCCACATGTTAAACCAGTCCTGTTTTGAGGGTTTTGTAATTGTTGCCACTTTAGTGCACCTGTCGTTAAGTCCATGAACACCAATACAGCTGAAAGTGATTAACAATGCCCTCAGCTGCATAATCAACCAGAAAATTATCAGACAGGTTTCATTGATTTCATGCCAGGCCCAATAAAAAAAGTGTTCCTTTAATTTTTGTGAGCAGTGTATATCCCTCCACTGCATACTGTAACCCTTTTGCCTCAATCTGGATGATATTGAGGAGGAATTGCTCCAAGAAATGTCGCTGACACGCATCTGTCTACTTCTTTCCATCACGGAAATCTGCGGAGCTGCAGTATTTGATCCACTTATTGTCGGAGTTGGCAACAGTAACTAAGGGGGGCGGGGCTCGGCGAAAGGTCAATTATGTTTTTTTTTGTGGCGCCACTTTGAGAATGTTACTGTGGCCGTGTGCAGGACGCAGCTGCCTGGCGGTGCGCATCAGTATTCAGCGCTCTGCCGCTCTCCATCCTCTCCGCCCAAAAGAAGACCCGGTACGCTGAGAGTCCAAATAAATAATGTAATATATGTAGAAACTGGATCTCTTTTCCTGCTCCCCCTGGGTGTGTAAGTTGAGGGCTTCCAGGGGAAGCTGACAAACAGTCTGCAACTTGTGGTTTTCAGGAAGTTTATTTTATTTTGGCACGTTCAGAGAAGACGCACGGCGTCGGTCATAATGTCCGACGATTTAAAGTTTTTCGTCGGACATAATTAAATCACGTCGGTAATGTCCGACTGTCCGACGTGTTTTCGCAAACACTGCAGCTCTAGTTAAAACCTGCCTCTCTTCTCTCACTCCATTCATAACTGATATTATTCAAAGTCCCTAAGCTCTGGAATTGTCCCGCCAACTTTCAAAACTGCAATAGTTACACTTCTCCTGAAAAAACCTGGCCTAGACCCCACGAATTTCAATGACCTACGCCCCATTTTCAAATCTGTTGCCTCCCAACTCCACGTCCACCTCATCACCAATAACATCTACGAACAGTTTCAATCTGGCTTCCGTCCTCTCCACAGCACTGAAACAGCACTCCTGAAAATCACAAACGACCTGCTCACTGCCTCTGGTTTATTGTCCATTCTCATCCTTCTTGATCTCACAGCAGCATTTGACATCATCTCCCACAGCACTCTCCTCAGCAGACTGTCATCTATAGGAATCACTCACACTCCTCTTGCCTGGTTCACCTCCTATCTCTCTGGCCGTACACAATTTGTTCAACTGAAGTAATTTAAATCCAATATCTTTCCTGTTTCTGCTGGTGTGCCCCAGGGCTCTGTCCTGGGGCCTCATCATCTATCTTCTCCCACTAGGTTACATTTTCCGTAAACATAACATTAACTTCCATTGTTATGCGGATGACACCCAGCTCTACCTCTCAACCATACCCTCAGCTTCACTCCCACCTTCCTCCCTGACCCTCTGTCTCCAAGAAATCCATTCTTGGTTCACTTCCAATTTCCTCAAATTGAACAGTTCTAAAACTGAAGTCCTCCTCGTAGGCACACCTCACACTCTCTCCATATTTAACAGTTTCTCCATTTCTATTGACAGCTCAGCAGTAACTCCCTCTCCTCATGTTAAGAGCTTGGGTGTCATCCTCGACAGCACACTTTCTTTCCAATCTCACATCAACAACATTACCCAGTCTGCTTATTTTCATCTGCGTAACATCTCCCGTCTCCGTCCATCTCTCACTCCTCACACCACGACCATCCTTGTCCACAGCCTCGTCACATCCAGGATTGATTATTGCAACTCACTTCTCTTTGGTCTCCCCAACAAATCCCTCCATAAACTGCAGCTTCTCCAGAATACTGCAGCACGTGTCATCACTAGGACTCCATCATCTCATCACATCACCCCCATCCTGCAACAACTTCACTGGCTGTCCATTAAACAGAGAATCAGTTTCAAAATTCTGCTCATCACTTTCAAAGCTCTTCATAACCTGGCTCCATCCTACATATCTGATCTCATTCACATTTCCACTCCTGTCCATTCACTTCGTTCCTCTTCTGCTCCTCAACTCTCAGCTCCCCCCGCTCGCCTCGTCACCATGGGGAGTAGAGCATTCAGCCACTCTGCTCCCCACCTCTGGAATTCTCTTCCCCCTGAATTTCGCACCACTCACTCTCTCTCACTTTTTAAATACAAAACTCAAAAGACACCTGTTCAGACAAGCCTTTACCACCTAGTTTAAATTATAATGTCTTAGTGTTTTTATATATATTTTAACGTTTTTATCTTGCTCTATTTTTATCTTGTACAGTGTCCTTGGGTGACTTGAAAGGCGCTTTTAAATAAAATGTATTATTATTATTATTATTATTATTATTATTATTATTATTAATAATGATAATGGTGTGGCAGTACTGATTGTGTCATAGTAATGGTGTGTGATGGTATTGATTATATGTTTGATATTGCTGATAAAGTACGAAGTCTTTATGATGATATCTTGTAGGTCATGTTGGAGCAGATGCAAGGCCTGATGCACCTTGAACTGTCGGGCTGCAATGACTTCACAGAAGCAGGCCTGTGGTCCAGTCTCAATGCTAGGCTAACCTCCCTCAGCGTCAGTGACTGCATCAACGTGGCTGATGACGCCATAGCTGCTATCTCACAGCTCCTGCCAAACCTATCAGAGCTGAGCTTGCAAGCCTATCACGTCACCGACACAGCAATGGCCTACTTTACAGCCAAACAGGTATGATCATCATCATAATCGTCTGAAACTCCTAACTGCTGTTTGTCTTTCTAATTATTGAACAAAACATTTTTTCCAGGGCTACACCACCCACACTCTTCGGCTTCACTCATGCTGGGAAATCACCAATCATGGAGTGGTAAACATGGTCCACAGCCTTCCCAACCTGACTGCCCTTAGCCTCTCGGGCTGCTCAAAGATCACCGATGATGGTGTTGAGCTGGTTGCAGAAAACCTACGTAAGCTCCGCAGCCTGGATTTATCCTGGTGCCCTCGGATAACTGACATGGCCCTGGAGTACATCGCCTGTGATCTCCACAAACTGGAGGAGCTGGTGCTGGACAGGTCAGTGCTGACTGTGATTCCAGGTTCTGTTCTAGACAAGCAAGAAAATTAGAAGTCACCTGCAGGTAAATGTTGTTGGTATTTGTTTTTGTCATGTTTCCCAGCTTTAATCCAGAATAGACAGACCTGTTATGTGAACACACATTTGTTTACATGCAGAAGCAAATGATCCCAGACTGTCATGATGTTCAGGATTCTTGGCAAGGTTCTTTGCCATCAGGTGGCAAGATTATAAGGATGACTATCCAGACCAGAGGGCAGTGCCATTTGGTTCAGGTGGTTGAACATAAGTTCAAGATTGGTTACTGGCTCATTTCAACTTTATTGTCCCCGTAGGGCAATTTGTTCCACTGTCAGCAGATCACATGGAAACAACATTCAATCCAAACACAGAAACAGACCAAAAACAAGACCGCAGTGGCAATAAAAGATTTCTTCGCTCTCTCAGTCTTACACAGTATCGCCTGGTATCTTTGTCATGATGGCAGAAATTGAAACTCTGCCCATGTGGATGCTCAGGATCAGATATAATAACCCTGGCTTTCTTTAGAGATCTGGAGATGTAGAGATCACTGAGCGTACCCAGAGGGATGCCAGCACTTTTGCTGCATTCTTTAACAATGTTCTACAGACAGTTCTTGTTCCTTGGTGATAGTGACACATACCAACAGATTAAAGAAAAGGTAAGAACAGATTCAATAAAACACTTTCATAAAAACAGGACTAACATTAAAAGTGCATACGCTGGTGTGCTTTTTCACCACAGACTCTACCTGGGGTCCAAACCTTAGTTTGTCTTCAATAAAACTCCTAAATATTTGTATAGTGGCACCATCTCAACTGTCTGGTTGTTGATCACTATTAGAGAGGGGTCTTCCCTAAAATCTGTACACATCTAGTTTGTTTTAGCTACATTTATGTTTAAAAAAGAGTCTTCGCAACATTTTAAAAAGTCATTAACTACCAGGCAGTGTTCCATATTTCCATTACTCAAGAGAAACACAATAATTGAGTCATCTGTGAACTTGATAAAGTGGTGGCCAGTGTACCAGCTCTTATAGTCATTTGTATATAAAACAAATAAAAGTGGTGAGAGGACACAACCCTGTGGAGTTCCAGCTGATGATAAGATGGGTTCAGATAAAACACCATTTACTCTGACTCGTGTCCTCTCAGTAAAACAATCCATGAGCCAAGAGATAAGACCAGAGTCGATATTATAAAGATTTCTTAATTTTGGTGCTAAAACATGTGTATACAAATAAAAGCAGAAGAGAAGTGAATAAAAAGTAATCTGGCCAGTGTCTTTACCCTCCAGATGTTTAAAAACCAGATTCAAAAGTGTTCCCATTGCATCATCAACTCCTGTCGTGGACCTGTAAGAAAACTGTAGGTCAAGTCTGCCATGTACTGTGTTCAATAGTGACTCCTTTATTAGTTTCTCAAAATCTTCATAACTAAGGATGTCAAAGCCACTGGTCTAAAATCATTTAATGACTGTGGTATTTTTGATTTTGGGACAGGTACAATTATAGACTCCTTCCACAGACGCAGAACTCTATAAACATAGGGACATTTGAAAAATCCTTCAGTGAGGTTCATGGTTATACACTGTGGTGTGATGCGAGGCAGAAATGAGCTAAAGCTAGCGACTCCTAAAATAGAACTCTATCTGTGAGAGGAACACTAATTTTAACCTTTTTCACAGAAACTGGAAACACACAAATGTGAACGTTTCCATTATAGCCATGATTTAAGAGATTACACTGTGCTTCCAACTCAAATCTCAGTGAAGCACTAGTTTATAAACCTTTACATCAGCATCAGTTTCCCTTTTTTGCAGTTTATAACGGAGTTTAGCAGCAGCAGTCAGGGACACCGCCTGCAGGAAGATTTCTGATAGATTAATTGTAAAGTGAAATGAGTGGGGGTGTAAAGGTTTCTAAAACAACCAACACATAACCTGCTGAGCTAGTTCAGAGTTGTTTTATGTAAGATTTCAGCTTAACAGTGCAGTCAGGAAAAATTTATTACACAGGGATCTAACGTTTCTAACAGCTGTATTTTATCATCAAACATAGGTAATTTTACCATTAATTCTTAAATTATTTTTGAAATATCAGGTACCAGAGTAATCTTATGTGTGGGTGTGTTTAGCAGGATGTAGTCTTGTGACCTCTTTGATGAAGAATGGACTAAAAAGCAGAGAGGCTGTTCCTATGGGCTTGGTTCAACCTATGGGATGTAGGTCCCCCAAACAATGTCACTGAGACAATTCAGAGTGAGGGCCTCCACAACAACGTGTCTATGAGGGGTTCATTAGGTGGTTGTCAGAAACAACAAATCCCTTCTCAGCATTTTGTGTACTGGCTCCTTTGGAGGATCTAGTGGATAAAGGGAAAGTTTTCTCCACCACTATGGTGTGTAATAATCTTGACATGCCATGTAGGATTCATGCCAACCACTGAACATTCTCCCTCTCCTGATATTACATCTCACTTTCTTTAACATAGAATGTGCTACTATTAGTTCACCTATTGAATTAATTATAGATTCACTCAGATAAAGACAATAAAGTTTCTCTTACTAAATACAACTTCTACTAAGAAATCACAGTGTAGCCATAGAAACGCTACTTGATCTATATGGTATGTGTGTGTGTGTGTGTGGGGTGTGCATGTGCCTGCTCTGTCTTCTCAATCCCCAGTGAGTCGTAGCGGATGGCTGCTCATACTGAGCCAGGATCCTCTGGAGGTTTCTTCCTGTTAAAAGGGAGTTTTCCTTCCCACTGTCGCTACATGCTTGCTTAGTATGAGAATTGTATCAACACACAGTCAGTGTCTTGATGTAATCTGCTGGGTTCCTTATATAGGAAACTTTTTTACTGATTGGCTTAATGAACTGAACTGTATTGGAATGTTTACTTTGTGAAGTGCCTTGAGATGTCTCTCGTCGTGATTTGGCGCTATATAAATAAACTCAATTGAATTGAATTGAAGGGGGAAACATTTGGACAGCCTGATCAACCCTGTGCTATGAAGGCTTGTGTTTAATGAAGAGGGAGCTAAGCAAGTAAGCAAAGCTCTCAATCTATGTTCCAACACTCACCTATTGTCAAGAACTCTCACCAATGGTCATGAACTCTCACCTACATTCATGCACTTTCATCTACCTTCATGAACTCTCACCTACATTCATGCACTTTCATCTACCTTCATGAACTCTCACCAATGGTCATGATCTCTCACCTACGGTCAAGAACTCTCACCAATGGTCATGAACTCCTACCTACAGTGAAGAACTCTCACCTACTGTCATGAAATATCACCTAAGGTCATGAACTTTCACATACGTTTATGAACTCTCACCTATGTTCATGAACTCTCACTTACTGTCATGAAATATCACCTACGGTCATGATCTCTCACCTACGGTTATGAACTCTCACCTATGGTCATGAACTCTCACCTACGGTCATGATCTCTCACCTACGGTTATGAACTCTCACCTATGGCCATGAACTCTCACCTACGGTCATAATCGCTCACCTATGGTTATGAACTCTCACCTATGGTTATGAACTCTCACCTATGGTTATGAACTCTCACCAATGGTCATGATCTCTCACCTATGGTCATGAACTCTCACCTACGGTCATGATCTCTCACCTACGGTTATGAACTCTCACCTATGGCCATGAACTCTCACCTACGGTCATAATCTCTCACCTACGGTTATGAACTTTCACCTATGGTCATGAACTCTCACCAATGGTCATGAACTCTCACCTACGGTCATGATCTCTCACCTACGGTTATGATTTCTCACCTATGGTCATGACTGAAAGAACAAGATTATGATTACAAAAGACTAAAATGAGTCTCATCCTCAGGGCAGTTGTCCTCAGCTTCAGAGATGGGGTGAGAGAGGGACTCGTGTAGAACTGCTGCTCCTCCATATTGAGAGGAACCAGATGAGTTGGTTCAGGCATGAGGAACTTTAGGATTCCCTATAGTCCCCTGATCTTTCTTCAGAACATCCTGGAGTTTATGCAAACATGATAAAAACTAAAGCTGCAAACTTTGTGATGAATAATACTCTAACAGTTCTCTAAATGTTTGGCCTCAGCTGTAATGGCACCTTCTACACCTGTGGTATCAGACTTTTGGCGCTATTGAGTGGTTGGAATGTTACAACTTGTAAAGGGAAACAGGGATGCATCTTTTTTTTTCACTGAAACTGTAGCCAATTCAATTTTTTTGTGTCTTTACTTCTAAACTGTTGACTTTTGCTCTCTGGACCATAACAAAGAAGATAGAAGAGGAAGTACCAAGATAAATTTTTGTGTCTCCTTTCCTTTCAGGTGTGTGCGAATCACTGACACAGGACTGGGTTACCTGTCCACCATGGCATCACTAAGGAGCCTTTACTTGCGCTGGTGCTGTCAGGTAACATATAACACATAAATGACCTTTTATAAGGACTAAAACACAACACAATTTATTAATTGTATTATAACAATTTACACAAAAACAAGTCGGTGCTTATAATAAAGAAAGTAAAAGACTACAGAAACAACTCATCACATTTGTACAGCAAATACCATACTCCGTGGCCATTACATGTGCACACACACACACACACACACACACACACACACACACACACACACACACACACACACACACACACACACACACACACACACACCTGCTGATCACACATTGCTCCTCACTGTAATTGATTCACAAGGTGAAAGATTGTGGGCGCCCCTAATTATCATGTTTATTTTGGGCATAGTTTCTTATTTTTTTAATATTCTTATATTATTATGCAACTTGCGTAAATTTGTATGTATGCATCATTCCACTGATGCAAATTCCTGCTAATGTGAAACTGCTCACTTACTTGGCAATAAAATGATTCTGATTCAGAAAAGGGCTTAGCATACAGTTAGCTAGCCACTAAGCTAACCATATTGTCAGAAGGCTTAGGTGACTGGTGGGAGTTGAGCTGTAGCGTGAGCGGCTAACCCAAACGCGGAAGTAACGAGCGTTGGGAGGCTGCCGACACGCGTTTTAATCTAGGAACACCCGAGCGTAACCCGAAGGGAAACGGGAGCGCTGTGATGTTCCAGAGAAAGAGAAAAGACTTACTCTTAGTTGAGAGTAGTGCGATGGAGCTGGTAGGCTCGAAACTCTGATCATGGATACGAAGAAACGATGACTGAGTGAAGTGAAGGGGAGTCGACTTCCGTATATAGTCACGGTCTGTGACGTAGGTGGGGAACGATGGGAATCCCGGCGAGGGGCTGCTGGGAGTTGCAGTCCGAGGTGGCTGCCGGTTGGCTGGAGGAGGATGATCTGGAGGTTGAGGTTCTGATAGTTCTGACA